>ML675613.1:41009724-41122354 GCA_007922155.1 Mesoclemmys tuberculata
GATGGGGGCTCATGGAAGTAAATGACAGATTTCCTTTCAGACACTGTGTAGCCCACTGAGGAAGTGGACTGGCCGAGATCCCACTCCTTTCACATGTGGCCTTCAGCAGTGAAAAGCCAGAGCAGTGAGGCCCATCCAGTTCAACATTGTCATTCACTATACAGTTGAGATCCCGGCTACAGAATTGCATTCTCCAGATGGCACAGGGCCTGACACATCCAAGTCCACAGAGTAAACAGGTTATCAGAACAGATAAAATGGGATCCCTAACACAGCGATCACTGAAGGCCGGCTTGGGGTAGGGAGAGATTCTGACAAGAAAGAAGCAGTCAGGGTTGGGTTTATTTTGTTTTATTGTACGTGGAATGTACGTGGAATAAAGGGGGACACAAGAGGCCTGATTTTGTGATGCATCAGTCAGGAAAGGCAGCCCAGGACAGGGGAAGGGCAAAGGTGGCTTTATGCCTCCGCTGTGCCTTTCGGAGAATCTCAGTGACTGGTGTGGTCCAAAGCATAAGTCAGAGGCTGCTCTAATTTATGGCAGCCTTACATGGGCTGCCTAAGGACTTCCAGAATTACCAAAGTCAGAATGGTCATGTCACTTCCCCATGCCAGGGGCTGCAAACCAGGGCAGCATAGAGCTACTGCAAGGCAGATATTCAGAGGGCTGTTCCAGGCCCTTTATGCTACCAGAGTGAAAGAGTGTAAAGGGGCTGCACCAGGGATTGGAATCTGGCCCAGTAGTTTCTACAGAAATATTTCTAGAAGCACATCCTCTGTAGATGAGCATGGGAAATGCATGTGCTAACCCTTCCTCCTGCACACAAGAGCCTCACCACAAGCAGGGTCTGCTGTAGCTCCTTTCGGAGGATCCAGTCATTTAACAGCACCAGGAGGTTGGAGGCAGAGTACACTGGGAAAAGAGAAGACAGTGATTCACATGGGAGAGTCCCAACCCACTGACTGAACCCTTCCCCAACCCAGCTGGAGGATGTGACTGAAGCTGAGAGTTCAGGAAATAATTCTCTCCAATAAGGGAAATGAATGGGTGGGACAGACAAATTCCTGATCACTAAGAGGCAATGGAGCCAAGAGTAAAGTTAAGAGAATGATGGGTTTTGAGTGAAGATCATGTTCCAGGAATTTGATCCCAGACAGAGTGGGGGACAGACTGAGCTTGCCATGGGACTCTGGCCAACTGCAATTTATTCACTTAGCCACTCTTTCTGGTTTCATTCAAGTAATAGCTGGTATAGAACTCCAGATCACCAGATTCCTACAACACAGTGAGAAGAATGCCCACTTGCGACTTGGTTTAGGCAGGCAAAGTTAACAAACTTAAAAAAACAATGGTCAAATAGCAGCCACTGGCATCAGAGGTGATAGGTAGTCCCACTAGAGCCTAGACTAGCAGCTGGCAAAAAAACAAACATTGCCATCACACCGCAGGGGAGCACCTCACCTCACACAGCTCCAGCTGAAGTGACATTTGCAGGAACATTAGGGAGTAGCCGTCAGTGAATAATCCCAACCATGCAGCAGCGCTTCAATTTGAGACCTGCACCTGTTTCCCTGATGGCCCTGCCCTTCCCAAAGTCTGCCAGTTATCTACACAACAGAGCTGCAGATGACACAGTGCTGGTGCCACATATCAATTCACTAGCATACGTACCAAGCTCAGAAAGTTCATGGGAATCAGAAAATCGACCTGGGAAACAAACAAAGGAGAGATGTTAGAGGAAGGTCTGCCATGCTGCTGAAAACCACCATAGTCACTGCTCTTGAGGGAAACAGTTACTTTAATCAGGGCTGGTAGGGAATTCTTAGCTTAGTAAAAGGGTTCGAAGTATCCATCAAGGATGCCCCTCAAAGAGTCCAGAGGTTAACATTCTCCTGCCCTCAAAAACAGATCAGGTTACACCCTAGACAATCCTTCTCAAGCACTAAATGATGCTTTACATTTTCCCCCCATCTTCCAATATCTGCACAGGGGGGTGAGGGTGGGTGGCCTGCAGGCTGATAGATGCTCCTTCCTTTTTTGCAGTCTTACAGAGCAAAACTAATGTGCCAAAATATTTTAACCAAGCATCCTGTTCTTTTCCTTTGTCAGACGAACAAGCCCAGCCTGGGCAGCACCCGGAGCACGGACTTTCATTGTCCTCTCCACCGCGTGCCTGTGTTCAGAGCAGCCAGCACCCTCAGCGGCCTGGTCCTGCGCAGCGCCGTGTTAATCGCAGAGATACGAGCCCATCTTTATCTGGGCCTCAGCGACTTGCGGCAATGCCGACGGCGCCGCATTTGCAATGTAAGGCGGCCCTGGCAGCGCAACCCGCGCCGGATCAGCCACCGCAGATCAGCGGCTTAGCGGCGGGCCGGGCTATCCGAGGCGGCTCTGTGGTGCATGGGGGGAGCGCTCCTCGAGTCCTCGTCGGAACAGAGTCTGGACCCTCGGGGTCCTGCCCGCTACTAGGGGGCGGGGTCCGGCGGTGGGGCGGCCCGGACTCCTGGGATCTCCCCCTCCCGCGGGGCCGGCGCGCGCCGCGGGCGGGGCTCCCTCGCCCCGGTACCTGGCAGCAGGTAGGAGAGGCCCCGCACGGTGCCCTCCAGCTGCGCCGTGGCGGCCGGGTGCTGCCTCACGTACTCCTGGTAGCGGTGACATAGGCGCCGCAGCCGCCCCAGGGGCCCGGCAGCGGCCATGGCTCGCTCGCGCTCCCCGGGACCCGCCCCCCGCACACTTCCGGGTAAGGAGCCACGCGCCTGCGCAGTCCCGCCCTGATCACGCCTCCGGCGCCGGCGTTCCCCCTCTGCGCCTGCGCGCCGAGGCGCGATCCGCCGAGACCCGCCAGCCCCTTGAATCGAGCGCGGAGCAGGCAAGCGGATGAATCGAGCGCCGAGCGGCTCGACACGCAGCCGCGGGAGCTGATTTAATGGGTTGGGCGAGGCGCGAGCGCGGCGGCGGTTGCAGCAGCTCGCGGCGGGGGCGGCGCCGCGCCGGCCTCAGGTACTGGGCGGGGCGTGGGCCCCGCAGCCCGCGGGGGTGGGGCAGCGTCGCACCTGCCCGGGACGTGCCCGGCCGGTCCCCGCCCGCCTCCCAGCGCCGAGGCGCCCCCGGCTCCCCTCAGGGCTGTTGTCGGGGCGGGCTCGCCGGGCCACGGAGGCGCAGCGGCTCCGTCCCCAACGGGCCCGGCGCAGGAAGGACCCGCTGACGGGTGAGACGCCCCGTAACGCCCGCGGGCTGTGATGGCACCCGCCGGCAGGGGGCGCCGGCCGGGCCGGGCCAGCGGTGCCGCCAGCGCCGGGCTCCCCCGCCTCCGGGGCGGCTGTCCAGCGCCCAGGGGGCACGAGGTGGCCTGTGCGTGTCCCGCTCGGCAGAGGAGCCGAGTGTTACTACGGCACGGGAGCCGCTTTCTGCCGAGTTCTGTTTGCCCAGGGGAGGGTCCCTGGGGCAGGGCTGAGATCGGGTGACGTGATCGGCAGAGTGCTCCTGGGTGCACGTGCAGCACTCTAATCATAACAGTGCAGCGTGGCGGGGCGTGCTTCCCCTGTCTGCGCTGCAGCTGTCATTTTAGGGACATGCGTGGCACTTTTCAGCAGCTCTCACTCACGCAGCATGGGTATATGAGAAGGACGGGTGTAAAGACAAAAATTGCCACAGTTTAGGGGTGGAGAGTGAGAAAAAGCTTCTGGCAATGGTGTAGGAAAGACTTAATGAAATTAAGAGAGGGGATTGAAGAACACGAGTGGGATTGAAAATGTGTGATGGGGCCATTGCTCTTTAAGGCTTGTGGCAAAGCTAGGGGGAAGGTTGGGACCTGGGATGTGTGTGGTGTTGAAACCCCCAGCACAACTCTGTAGGGAACCTTAATTTAGGACTGTGAGCCCTACTGATGGGCTGACCAGCTGCCAGTGGAAGGCAAAACAGCTTTGAGTGTCTCTAAAAGGAAGGGACGTTAGCTGGGATTTCCTACCATCACATGTTGGATGTGACTGATATTCTTCATAACTGGAGAAGGAAGGGGAAGGAAGAGCCCCATTTACACTAACACAATTCACAGTGCCTGGCATTTGGGGGAATCAATTTCTGGTACCTCTGAAATGCGTGTGGGGAGGTTAATTCCATCCCCCTACAGTGAAATATGGATGTGTAAACATCACCTAAATCTGACCCTGGAGGTGAGCTGTGAGATTTCACATCAAAGGACTAAAGTCCTTGTGTTCAGACCAAATAAACCTTGGGGCCTCAAAGAATGCTCCATACTGTACCTTTATAAACTCCTTGGAGTCTCCATGCCCTGCACCATCTGCTCCCACACAAGATCCTTGGGCAGGCCCTGGTGTGTGGTGAGTGGGCCCTGGTGTACACTGGGGACTCTCCTGAACAACTGGCAGGGTTTTTCCTTTCCTCTACTTGTTTTTGAACTGGCAAATGCTGTGTGAATGTATGGTAAGAAATCATGTACAGATCACAATGGGCCAGACAGGAGTCTGGAAGCTAGGATTTCTCAGTGTGTTGCAGTTGGCTTATCTGGCAGGGAATACATGATGTTACAGTTGCTGTTCCCTTTAAAGTACAGTGTAGAAGCATCTCACAAGGTCAGATGCCCTATTGCCGGGGCATATTTAAAACTAGTTTGGGACAAAATCCTGGAGAACAGACTGCCCCAGTTTGGAGTAGATGGGATCTCACAGGTATTTCCTATCTCTTAATCATATGAGTTAGGCCTAGTTTCTCATTACATGCAGCAGCACCTCTGGGCTGTCTTGTGCAGAGCACCTGGAGATGGGGTATTGCGCATAAGGAACCTCTTGTGTCAGAAGAGAGGTGTGTGGAAAGAAATTCAACATATGCTTGAGAGGTGCTGAGTCTGAATTCATGCCAGAAACATGCTGACCCTGACTCTGGGGATGTGCAGCAGCAGCATTCATGATATCAACTGCAAACTATCTGAGCTGGTATGATGTAATTTTTCAATTAAATGCCCCAGTCCTGCCAGACAGCAGCTTTAGATCAGGCTGCCCAACAGCTTGTCTTCAATCTGATGGTTGGAGTCCTCTGGCTTGGGACATGACCAAACAGTCCTAGTCTGTCACTAAGTGTGGGACACTTTGGCAGAGGTTTTACCCAGGGTGCAAACCTCCCTGATCTTCTCTGTATCTGTTCCCCCTCCGTGCTCTCCTTTTTGGCTAAATCATCTGTTCTCCACCCCACCTGCTCCTATCCAGGAAGGTGACTCATTGGGGTATGTGGGAAGTGGCCCATGGTTGAGCTGAGGTGTTTCACTGTGCAAATCAAAGTTCAGGTTCTCAGCAACTTGCTATTAAAGCTCAGCTTGGATAATGGATGTTGTAGGTTACTGGAAGTCCCTTGGCTTCAGTTCAGGGGTCAGATGATTACTGAACAGTAATGGGGAAGAGTGCAGACTCAGCACTAATCTTGGTATGAGAATAAAACCGAAAGCAAACTGACTGTGCAGTCCAATCAGTGCTCCATCCTCTCAGTGCATGAGTCTCCAACTTGCTCTTCTGCCAGCAGTTTGCACTCTAGCTGTCTAGAATCTGCCAGTCTAGACTGTACTTGGGGAGATCAGCTCCTGTAGTGTTGGGCACAGAACCTTATCGTTATTCCCAGCAATGCTGCTCCTAGACCAAAAGCACCTGAAATGACATTGTGGCACAACTTCCAGGGGTCTGAAGGTTATAACTGAACACCCCTACCCCATCCTGCCTCTTCCCCTGAAGCCCCATCCCTTGCTCTACCTCTTCTCTTAAGGCTCCACTCCCCCCACCCCCAACTCACTCCTCTTCCTCCCCATTGCTTGCTCCCTCCCCACTCCACCTCACTCCCCTGGGACTCACCTGCTGCTTACAGAGCCAGGCTAGGAGCAGCCAACATAGAGCCTGCCTGCCCAGTTGGGGCATGGAGTGGGATGGGTCAGTCCCTGGAGCAAGGGGCCAGGGCTTGGGCAATTGGGGCAGAGGTGGGGTGCACAGGATCCACACACCCTTTGTGGCAACAGGATACTTACCTCTTGCAGCCTGGTCCAGAAGCCCTGCCATTGCTGTCCTGGTGCCTCTACCCTTTCTGTCTCCAACTGGGACAGGACACATTGCCAGGGAGGCTAATTTCTGTTTGATTAAGTGCAGTGTCTTGTTTAAGTAACACCTCCTGTGTATGAAGCACAGTTACAGGGTAGTGGTATTTGCCTCGTGTGCCCAAATGCCTTTTCCAGAAATCCATCCAGGGCCTGGATGGATCATTATTTGGCTCCTGTTGTTTGGAATTGCTCATACTGGCAATGCCTTTTATTTCTGGTCCCCTGCTTATCCCAGCATCCCTGTGTTCTCTGTCTGAATCACTGGCAATGTATTTGCTGCTGTGTTCTCTTTCTGATAATGTCCTAAATCTGTCTGAATTGGTGAATGAGTTTCAAGCAAGAAGCTTTTCTGGTTCTCCAGAATCTGAAGTGTATGGTGCCATTTGAAATCCAGCAATTGGGGATGAGTAGCAATGGCTTGGGGTTTCTTGTTATTAGCCAGGGATCAGCCAGTCCTAAACTAGTTAGATCTTTCTGCCCTTCCCAAACCACGGCTGCCTTCTTGAAACCCTTCCTGGCTGTGTCCTTCTTTCCTCTCTGTTACCCCAAAGGAGGGAGGCTGCCCTAGCCTCAGTCGCACCAGGCTGTGAATTTTTCACAGGTCCTAGCCAGGATCCTATGTAAACAATTGGGAGTATTTGGACTCTGACAGTGTGATGTGAGTTGCTCCTTGATGTTTAGGAGCAGCAGGTTGTTGCCACATGTCTCTGGAAAGGTCACTTCTCCTGGTATTAAGGACCCCTATGGATATGCATCATCAGAACTTCATTTAACCAAAACACGACTGGCTTCCCCACTGTATATTAACTACAGTGGAAGGGCCTTCAATTATCCAATTCCATATTCCTCTGAATTATTCTGTGTCCCGTTCCCGCCTCCTCTCCTTTTCCATTCCATGTGGATAATTGAAGTTTCTATCTTAACTTATAGGTCTCTCTTGCTGCAAATAGTTACTAAGACTGTATTATCTAGATTAGAAGAATATGCTCCCTTAGCAGAGCCCACTAACTGCAGTTACAACTGACACTGAATAGACTAATTCTGCAGACAGGGAACCGTACTGTGTTCACATTGAAGTCAACCTGTTTTACAAACCTAATATGAGAGGCTTCCTGCCCTGAAGACCTTTCAGTCTGAAATGAGACAAGATCCCAGAGGACAAATCAGGAAAAGCAGTGGGAGGGGTTTTCCAAGGAGAGGGGAAAGCAGGATAGACTTCCATATTCTATTAACACAAGTCTTTATAACTCCCTGTCTTGTCTGTCTGCTGCCTTCTCTAGCCTGCTCAGAGAGTCCATACTTTTGTTTTATTCTAGCTAGATCCTGTTGGGGACTGTTACATACCATAGCATCACTCTTGGTGCAGTTGCCCTAAGTAGGTATTTTGTGCTATGCTTGACACTTCTCTAACTCCAAAAGGAAGGATTCTAGTTGCCCGTGCTTATTGGGTTCCCATTGGCTCCTGGACGTCTAGGTGGCAGCAGTTGTGAAGTATGCTGTTCATTGCCAGAGATTGGGAAGGTAACCGCACCTTTTCCTTTTAGGTCTGGACTTTGCTTGGGTGATCCGGGCCTTTCTCCCTCTAAAGTTAGACTTTTGACCATGCTTTGCAGGGGGCTGCACCTTAAAACAATCGGGAAACTGCAGCTAGAGCAGATGGCAGGTGCACCTGAGCTCTGGGATCTGCATGCGCTGTTGGCTTTCAAACCTCACCCGGCAACAATGTTAGCTTTATTCTATTGAGTTTGGGAACTGGTGACCTGAGCGATGCCTTTCTCTCCATCTGATAGCGTGGAAGGTGCAGTCATTCGAAGTGCATGAGCCAGTAGCCTCCTGGAGAGGGCTGGTGTCACTGCCTGGCTTTGGTGAACCTTGGAATGCTGCAAACATGGCCTGTTCTCCCAAGCTCATTTTTGGTAATGAGGAGGTGGAGTTCAATGGAAGGGATCCATCTTGGGGCCTGGGAGCATGCTAGGGCTGTTTAAGGCTTGGTGTGTTGCGGTAAAGGGGGACCTCCAAAATGTGTTGCTGAGAGAGTGGGCTTGTGCCTTTTGTTTTGTTTCTTTATGGTGGATGAAAGGGGCCTGAGAGCATCTTCCCCACTCTCTCCAAAAAATTAGCTGCATTTTCCCTGAGGAACAGCATCGGTGTCAAGTCTGGTCTTTTGTGTTTTTGCTGGAGGCCTCTGTTGGGTACTGAGTGAAGTGGAATAGGAGCTTTTTCCAGCTCTCGACTGAAAGGGATGGAGGGAGGTGTTTGACTCTTCAATAGTGAAAGCTTTCTTTTCCAACTGTTTGGCTTGACAAAAATGAGCCCAAAATGATCTTAAAAAGTTCCAGTCTCTTCTCTGTCAGGTGCCTTTTGTGTGGGGGTGTCAGTTCTCCAGTTGGTTATAGTCTTCTAGGAGAAGTAGGGAAGATCAGACCTGAATTTAAAATGTAAAAAATACATAACCTGTATAAAGGTTAAAAGTTTACATAAACTCTGTACTTGATAAAGAATCCACAAAGGGTACAAAAGGGATGGCTCTTTCTTTGCAGGTCTCTATAATGAGCCTAGAGCTCGCTCAGGGAAGTTGGTCAAGCCTTACATCTCCTGAAGGGCAGAAAAATTAGTCTGACAAGGCTTCCAACTTCATTAACTCAGGATTAACTGGCATGTGGAGTTGTTCTCTTCCTGTACACCCCACTCCCCCCCCCTTCTCTCCCCCATACTCAGCTTTGAGGGAGGTGCTTCTCCTGCTGAGGTAGGAAAAATTTAAACTATGGGAACATCCTGTCTCCTCCTGGCAGAGCTGCAATAGTGGAGCCAGCAGGAATTCGTACAGCAGAGTTGACAACTACACCACAACTTCATTAACTGGTCTTTAATTCACCCTGAAGTCTCATCTGGAAGATGAAGAATCAGATTGGAGATTGAAGACCATATCTTCAGTGGCTCACTGCCAGAGCTTCTGACGTCAGTGGGGCCCAAAGCCTCAGTGATAAGGAAACTGAAAAGTGCATGTCTCTTCTCTATCCCATCTGCCAGAGAATCCTGGGCTTCTCCTGAACAGGGTAATAGCCTATGGGCTGGGCCCAGGCCTACTGGTACTGGGAAAGCCTGCCCCATACAACCCTGCCAAAGCACCTCAATCATACTCTGCAGTGCGTCTTGCTCTTCCACAGCTCCTGTATTTCTCGAAGGGGGTGGGGAGGCGTGGTGTTTAGCCATTAGAACAGGGGTGGGGGCAATGACTTAGAATGAGAACTCCAGGGTTCTCTTTACACTGTGCTGCAAATTTCTTGTGTGGCCATGAGCCAATTACTTCACCACACTGTGCCTCCATTTCCCTGTCTGTGAAATGGAAACGATGCTTTGCTACCTCATGGTGGGATGTGAGGAGTAAATTTGGCCAAGCGTTGCCATGAGGTGCTCATGTGAAATGCACAAGAGAAGGGAAATACAATAGTAAATGTCTTTCCCCTATTTTGGGGCCTGGCATGATTACATTTTGTATTAATCTAGTGTCAGAAGTCAGAGGCTAAAGGGATGTGAAAGGGGATGTTGACTCCTCAAGTACAGCTGGAGGTCAGAGCCCTGCACTTGTCTCCATGCAAGAGCCTTTGCAGCATGTCTGTGACTTGGAGGGACGAGATGTGCCATCCGTCATGTCACACTGTCTATCCATCCAGACTGCTATGTAACTGTAGTATTTGCACATGGCAGCTCACTCTCTCCTCTGTCCTAGCCTGTATCTCTAGGACAAAGCAAGTGAATCTGCATGACCCGGGAGCCTCAGGGAAAGGGGAAGGTTCTGCTGAATGAGATCTCTGCCTGTGGGAGGTGTGTGTCACCTAAACTGTGTGGAAGAGACTTTTAAGGCACCAGTGTCTGCTTCATGCCAATAGTGCTATGACTCCTCCCTCCTGCCTTACTGCTGCTTAGTATTGGATTGCCCCTGTCTAGATGCTCCTGGCTCTTCTCATGTTGTCTGCCCATGGTATGTCACTGGGGCTCAGGTCAGGGTTGCTAATTTGGAGTGCTCACTGATTTAAACAAAGGTTGTTCCATGCTGCTTCTGTCCATTCCTTTGCATATACTATATGAAGGGAAAAGCCAGAGTCCTGCAACTGGGAGAACTCCCAACAGACAACACCTGTCTTAACCATGCTCTGGTAGCCTCAAAGTTTCTGGTCCAATTTGACACAGTACATGTAGCACTTACTGTATAGAGATCAAAGTATTTCATTGGGGTGGGAGAAGAGAGAGATGCACTGATAAAAGGGACTCTCTTCAGGCCATATGCAGCCAGTGAAAGGAACAGAACCCAGGAGTCCTGGTTCCAACTCTTTGGTCTCTCCACAGGACCATGCCAGTTCATTACAGCCTCACCCTTTAGACCAGCTGTATTGAGGAAACAAATGTTGCTGATCAGTTGAGAGTTTAGTTAAGACAGGTTTGACCAGAGATACAAGGATCCTGAAGGGATAAACCTCCATCCAGAGGCAGTCCTTGGAACTTGAGGGCCTGGGCTACACCGAGTTGCAGTTCTGAGTCTATTTACTGTAGTGACCGAATGCCCAGATTTGGGGGAGTCTGCTCAAGTGAGGTTGTCCTCTTGCTGGGACTTACAGGGGACAGGGATGGTAAAGGTGCAGGGTCCTCTATGTTTGTGCCCATAGGCTCCTTCTGCAGGATGACTTCACACTCAGGACTTTCCACCTTGCCCTCTACACCTCTGGGGCTGGCCCCTGATCTCTTCCCCCTCTCCCTTTGTTTTGTAACTTTATAATTAATGACTAGGTACTTTTGTCTTTTGGGTTTCCAGGTGATGATGAGAGGGGACGACCCCAAACTTAACTGGAACCAGAAGCCCCGGTGCTACCCTTACTCTCTGCCCCCCGAAGCCATGAATCTTTAACTGGGGGGGGCTTCCCCTCAACCAGCGTGTCACCACCAGAGCTGCAGCTCCCAGTGTTCCTGGTAGCCCTGTCATCTCAGCATCCTCCAAAGGTTGGTTTTCTTATTCCTCTTGCAGAGATGTTAAAAATACTCATTCTCCGGCTATCCCTGTCTCTTATTGCTCAGACCAGTGAGTTTAGGGTAGAATGTAAGATGGGGAAGGACACTGGGACTGCTGGTTCCCTCTCTATTTAGTGGCATGCCCTACTCAGTTTTTTGCTGCTGGGCACCACTCCTCATCACAGGGTATGGGGTGTGCTAAGTCCGCAGGACAGCCCCTGGAACTCCTGTTAGCTTCCCAGAGCATCTGCCTGTTAAAAGGAGAAGAAAGAACATTCCTCCTTTTTGTCCACCTAAACCCTGGTGGGCAAAGGATGATCATCTTGCCTTTGTGTCTGTTATAAAGGGATGTCACTTCAGTGCGGGTTTGGAGATTCCCCTCCTCAAATCCTCTTGTTTCCAGAGAACCTTTCATCACTGACTTCCAAGCTCAGCTGGACACAGTGGCAGGAGCCTGGGCTGCTTCACTTGAGAATTAAAGGATTTGGGAGAGTGATGGAAAAATTCATTTTAGAGTGGAGGGCTCAGAAGGGACCCCACAGCAATTTTTTAAAATCAGACTGGAGACCTACCCTTTGTGGCTCTTGGCCCTGTTTGGCATGAATCTCTCTCCCTCTCTGCACCAAGTATTTTTGGGAGCTGCCGTTCTCTGCTGCCTCCCTCTCCCCTCATTAGTGCATGGCCTGGCTTGTCTGAACCTTGATCGGATTTGTCAAGGCTCCTTCCCTTTTCTTCCTGTTCATTGAAGATTGAAACAAAGGAAATGGGAGAAGAATAGGAGTGAGTGACAGGCTGCCCCCTGCTCTCCTCCCCCTTCCAGCTCTCATGGGGCAAAGCTAAAGCCAGAGCACTTTGCTTCAAAAGGCAGTGCCTTCCCATGTCTCTAGCCGGAGTCAGGGCTCCTGCATCCTGTTCCCAGCTCTGCCATGGGCTGGCTTCATGGCTCAGCCTGAGCCTGCTGCCTCGGTCATGTTCCTGTGGAGCTGCTGCCTGTGCTGGGGGTCTGGTGCAGCCAAGGTTATTCCCTCCACTGCTAACCTCATAACACAGACAGCTCTGGTCTCAATGGCCGGGCTGCAGCATTGCCTGCTAACATACCCACACCAGTGGTAGGAGGCGGAGGTGAGAAGCCCTGCGGTCTCCTCCCCTAGCAGGGACACTGTGTTGTGGGGACCCAGATGAATCTCCAGTGAAAGTGGGTTGCTATTTTTACTACTTTATTTTTAACGTGCCCTGTGCTGAGATGTTTCCTTCATTACCTGCACTAGCAAATGCTGCTCCTGCTAGCCAGCTGGGCAACCCGCTCTGACGGCTCCTGGCATCTCTACAGGACATTCAGCAGCAGTAGTTTCCGGTTCCTTCCCTCCCTGAGCCAGATAAGGACTCTGAACAAGGGCTTTCTGTGCAGCGATATCTGAGAGGTGCTGGCTAACCTGGTTTGGGGGACACCACAATGATTGGTTCAGCAGCTGATAGTCAAGGTCAGACTTTCCCATAAGGCAGGAGACTTCAGTGTGGCTTCGGTACTTTTTTAGTTGATCCCACTCTTAGCATTCTCATCAAGCCCTCAATCCCTCTCCCACTTTGTCTCTTGATCTTCGTCCTCTGCTCATGGCCAAGAGGAATTAAAACCGATGCCGTCCCAGCATAGTGATGCAGCCACAACAGAGTGCACTGCATTCTCACCTGTCCATTCCTAATTGCCAGTCTCTAGGAAGCTTTCCCTAGGACTTAGCCTATAGCCTTCCTTCATCCCTATTTTTCTCATTCCCCCTGCAATAATCCGCACTCTCAAGGCTTTAATTAGAGAGCTCTGTAAAGTGCTTAGGCCATGAAATGTGTGGATTTGGTGTTACTAATCCCTCTCCTTGCTTGGTATTCATTCATGCCCTTCAGGTATTTGCATTCTCTTACCATTTTCCTCTCCCCAGGAAGGTTGCTTAGCCAAACTCCAAAGCTATTTCACTTTTCTGTCCCTTCCCTGTGGGAAAGGGAACCCTCAGTTCCCACCCCCCACTCCCAACACACACACACAGTCCAGAGGGATGGTATAGATAAGCCATGCAGGTGTGGGGAGTTCGTCCTTTTAATTCCCTGGGCTTGATACTGACCACCAAAACCTCTTTGTGTTAAAGTGATTTTTATAGACGGTTTATGCCTTTCCAGTCAAACAAAATAATGTTCCGTCAAAGCGAGCACACATTTCCCCTTCTGAATTTACAGGATAATTGCTGGGCTGATGGACTCAGCACAGGTATAAATCAGCCATACAGTTCAACGGGGTTGCAAAGTACTTGACCTAGAAAGCCGCTGTCATGGCTGGTGACTCCATTGCCAGCTTGCAAATAATTTATGATCTGCATATAGTGCTCATCTTCCCCCATGTTGTTTACCCCTCTTGCAGAGACCTCCATCCCTTGGTATTCCAAAGCAGTGCATGTCCCAGAGCATGCGCCCTATCTTGTGTCCCAGCATCAGGTGCTGCACTCTTTTTACACTACCCACCTGCTCTGGGCACCCTGCTGCAGGAGGAGAGGACTCTGGCTCAATGCTACCTCACCAGGCTAGCAGTAAGTTCAAGCTACTTGGGCTTCACATGGAAAGTAAAATCCCTTCTAGTAGCAAACATCAGCAGTGTGACGGGGAAGGCAGATATCTTTTCTCACTGGTGCCCCCAGTTGCAGAGTGGCAGGCTTGAGCCAGCCCTGGTGGTACTAGTCTGTGCTGCCTCCTTTTGGCAGTGAGGGCATGTGTGGTAGGGAGAGGAGACATGGCTTGTCTTCCTCCTGAACCTGTTCTTCGAAGAGTTATCATAGTGAAAGCTAATGGGACGGGGGAATTAGTCTTCAACCAAGTTGGAAGTCAGAATCTCCCCAGCATGGGCTCTAATTCCCCATGCTGGCGTTCTGTTCTCCCTGCATGGCAGGCTCCTAGAAAGGGGGCTAATCAGCAGAACACTGGCCTAGGGACACTGGACTGGACACCTGGGTTCTATTCCTAGCTCTGCCACTGACCTGCTGGATGACATGGGGCAAGTTACTGCCCCCTGTGCCTCTCTTCACACCTTTCAGCTGTCTTGTCTCTTTTGATTGTAAACTCTCTGAGGCAGGGCCTGCCTCTCAATATAGGCTGATCTACACTGAAGTGTTACATCAGCATAGCTACATCTCGGAAGCGTGAAAAATCCACCCTTCAGAGTGATGTATTTAAACTGATCTGACCCCGGTGTAGACAGCACTAGGTTAATGTAATAATTCTTTGTCCTAGCTGTAAAACTGCCTGCAGTGACTTGAGAGCATGAGTACCAACTCCGGGCAGACTATTAAGAACCAGGGCACAAACCTCAGATTCGTTGTGAGTTTATACTTAGATGTCACTCACTAATTATCCAGTGTAAACTCCTCAGGCACTATTCCAGCCTTAACATGGAGTCAAATGGTCTCCTTGGGTACTCTGATCTATCTTGCCACCGAGGTGAGCGTACCTTTGTGATAGATGGTCCCTTACACCAATAATCGCAGCAATATTCTGGTTGCTGACTGGCCCTTTGGGACTGGGACGTATCCTAGGTCAGTTGCACCTTAGATTTCACACCAAAGACAATGCTTGTAGCCAATCCTCTAATAAACTATATAAAGATTTATTAAGTAGGAAAAGGAAAAAAGAGAATTATTTACAAGGTTAAAGCAGGGAAGCATATATACACAAAAATGTAATAAGCAAGCTCTGTATGTCCTTTAGGGTTAACCCATGCTAAACACTGGGATCTCTTGTTTATGTCTAGAAAACTTTGCCTCTCAGAATCCAAGCAGCAGAGAGATCCAGTTCCTTATTGTTAGGGTTTTTTATTGCCCTCCTCCCTTGTGCTCTGAGCTGCAAACATAGCTGATGTGAGGAATCCATTTGTATGACTCATCTTCACCCGGGGGGGGGGGCAGACAGAACAACCAATGCCTTTTGTCCTCTTTAATGTCCCACAATACTCCATCTGGTATCACTGGACCTTTCCCGTTGGGCAGAACATAAAACCTGTAGGAGGTCAGTACTTCGGGAAGTTAGTCTCTTTCCTGTCTGGTGACTTATACAGTCACAGAGGATCACAATACAACCACTCAAATATTACCTTACAATGTGGAATACAGATGTCATAAGTGAGATCATTTACCTGAGTTGCTGCATTAATTAAAGTCTAAACATTAAACACATTCTTCTAATTTGAATACTATTTTAACAATGCTAGGACACAGGTTAGCCAGACTGATTCCAATTGTGTTTGTCAGTGTTCCATTGAGACATGGGGACTTTAACATGAGCTGGCACTTGGTTTGGAGAACCCCGCCCATCACTGAAGTAAGCGTCTGAAGCATTATAGCAGCTGTGCCGCTGTAGTGTTTTAAGTGTAGACATAGCTGGTGCGTCTGTACGGTACTTGTCTCAACTGGAGCCTCCAGGGCTACCATACTACTATGATTCTGGCCTGGCCCCCATTGATAGTGTGTTCCTCGTCTCCTTTTCCCTGGTCAGCAGTGCTCCCTGGGGTCAGTTTTGCTGTGTCCCTGAGCCCAGTGCTATTCCGTTTAGGGCCCAGATGCAGCAGGGAAAAGGGTTGCATGAAGTCTTTCTTATAGGGAAACATTTAAATAAACATGCCAAGCTCTGTATTCACACTGAGTTTGGGGGTTGAGAGAGCAGCAGAGTGAGGGGCAGGGTTGCCGAAATCAATGCTACCTCATACAATCAAGTTATTGAAAGTGAATATGGGGAGGGGGAGAACTAGCAGGGATGTTGGCTACAGACTGTTGTCCTCTGGTATCCATAAAACACGACCATCTCATCATCACCCTGATGACTGATCATCCCACAGAAGTGCTTATTGCACAGAACCTTCCTGTCCATCCACTGTCTGGATTGATTTTATGGCTTGGATCAGTTTAATGTTCTGATGACGACATTGTTTTCATTTCTCTCCCAGGGAAGGACTCTTCCTTTCCCAGCTGGCAATAAATTCAAACTGTCCACAGTGTGAGTGGGGGCCCTGCTGGGGCAGCTTTTCCTCCTCCCATCCCTCTGGCTGCTTACTCTGTGCATTCCAGGAGCAGGGAGGAAGAGGGCTGAAGACTTTTTGCTTAAGCCCATGAGGGAGCTGGAGGTTGGTTCTGGTGCATGGAGATCTCATTTAGGCCAGGTCTACACTAGGAGGGGTTGCTGGTACACCTATGCTGGCAAAAGCCTCCTAGTGTAGATGCAGCTTATAATGGCAAAGAAGTGCTTTTGCTGGTACATTGGTTCAGCAAGCAAAAAATGTACACCGCTAAAAGCCTTTTTTTGCTGGTATAACTGTGGCACACTAGGGCTTTTGCTGGTATAGAAATGTCACACAAATATCACCCCCCTGACATTGTTATACTAGCAAAAGTCTCTAGTGTAGACCTGGCCTTGGGATCTGGCAAGTGTGACATACACAGGTTCTCTCAAGGTCTGCTCAGATATGGGCTGTTATCAGCACTCAGTTATCTCAGGTTTGTCATTTACCGTGCCCAAAAGGCTCCCTGC
This sequence comes from Mesoclemmys tuberculata, assembly GCA_007922155.1. Taxonomy (NCBI): domain Eukaryota; kingdom Metazoa; phylum Chordata; order Testudines; family Chelidae; genus Mesoclemmys; species Mesoclemmys tuberculata. Next base: position 41,026,377 of record ML675613.1, read on the forward strand.
TGAACTGTATGTGAGAAACTGCCATGAGGTGCCTGGAGACCAGCCAAGAAGCAGCAGCTGCTACCACCACTGGACTGGCTCTGACAGTTGGGGATGGTGTCACAGGTGTCTGGTGCATGTCCTCATGCTGCTAGTTTTCCCTGTGGCATGGGAGAAAGCTGACTTCACACACCTGCTGTCCAGGTTGTTGCACTTGAGTTCAGCCCAGCACATCATTTCTTGCTGCCTCTGTATCCCCACAAACCTATCTGTCTGAAGGCTGAAATGGGGTGAATGCTCCTAGCTTCCCTATAGGCATGACAAAGGTGGATGGGGTGTGCGCCATCAGCGGCTTCCTTTTCCCCTCTCTTGCTGGACTGCAGGTAGAGAGAGGGGTGTTCAGTATGTCCCATCAGAGGGTGTTGTGTCCTATCAGAGAGAAGAGGGAGAGCATTAACTCAGGTGTGGCGTGGATATGACATTGACATCTAGAGGGGGAAAAAATCTCCCTGCAAGTGTAGGTGAGGCTATACAAGGATGGGGACAACACCACCACTGTTTCAATGGCCTACTTGGACTCTCTCCCTTCTAAATTTCCATGGTACCTACCTGTACCTGTGGCAGCAATGTTACTGAAAAGCCTGAGATTCTGTGTGCATTACTCATGACTAGGTTCTAATATCTTTACTCCATAGATTTACGGAGCAAGCTGCTATACAATATGAGTAGGGTGTGTGGTGGGGGGAGGGAAAATTCTGTCCTGGTTCCTTATCTGAGCACTGTAATTCTGTCAGAGAATAGAGGGTGTAGTAATTTTTCTATTAATTTATGGAATATGAGCTTAGGTGCTGTAATCTTAGAACTGTGTATAATAATGATCCAACTGGCTGGAGAGGGGTTTGATACAAGGGCATGACTCAGATGAACAGTGTGATGCAGGCTGGCAGCAGACTCAGGAATACATCTCTGCATCTGTTACATTGTTAACCTTTTCAAGGTTTTCTTTATGGCCAGGGAGACTAGACTATCTTTTTAACTAAAACTCATATTCTGGAGTACAGTTCTATGACTGTGGAATTGTGGAATGCATTGGCTATTCTGCCAGAAGTTGCTATCTTTCTGATGAGATCCCATGAGAACAAGATCCTGCCACTTGTTAAAGATCCCACTTGTCATAAAACCAGAGAATGATAATCCTGAGTGTAGAGGTGTTAATTCTGTTGTCTTGGTTGACTTTCCATTCTCCCTCTGTAAATTCCTTCTGCAGTTTCACTTTTATTCTTCCTCACTTCCTTTGCTCCTCTGAATAGCCATGTAATATTCAACTGCTGCCTTATTCCATCCCAGAGGTGGTTGCATTTCAGCAGTATGTGAAATGATACCTATATTACCTTTGTCACTGTGGTGTTGCGATTTAAAGGCAATCTGTAAAAGGGAAAAAATAACTGGGCTTTCTTTTTTTCTTTTCTTTTTCTTTTTTCTGTTTACTTGGCTGGAGAAAGGTGGCCAGGGAGCGATTAAAAACCAATTTAACACTTCTAATAGTTGACAATGAGTAAGACCCCCTCCTCCTTTTTTTGTTATGGTTGGAGGAGGTGTCCCAGGCCTTGAATCTCCTTTGCTGTCACCACCCTGCATGCAGTTGCAGACAGGTTGAGGAAGTTCTGACACACATTCCTCCTGTCCCACCTGTGTGTCATGATGGTAGGTAAGGGATAAGCAACAGGTTTGGGTGAGCTGCTGGCAAAAACACTGAACCTAGGAGCTAGAACAGTCTTGTTTCTAACACAATGGCTTCCTGAGTAATTTTTGGTAAGATTTGTTATAAGGAAGCAACCAGAGATCCTACTGTGGTGCTGCCACTTTGTGTATGAGATTCTAAGTGAGGAGCACCTTGGGGGGAAATGGCGCACATCAAGGAAGAAATTCCCAGCCCCAGCATTCCACAAACACAAATTGTTCACCTGAAAATAGTCTGAATAGCGAAAGGGCAGCCAGGCTGGGGCCTGAATGGGTCCTATTGTCATGGCTGTGCAGGAGCGGAGTTGCTCATTCAAAGGTAAGCCCTTAGGCTCAGAAAAGGGAGAAGGCTCTTCCTGGGAGTGGCCAGTCCCAGCAGTGCTTCAGGCAGGCAGGGGTGACTTTAAAAGAAAGCAGCAGAAAGAATCCCTTGTTTGTTTGCCAGAGAGGGGGAGATTGCTGAGCTGGGAGCTGTAGAGGTAGCTCATCTGGAGAGCAGAGTTCTGTGCTCTGGGGCAGCAGGAACAATACCTCGCTATGAGCAGCCTTCACGACTCTGTATCCTTCTAATGGGGATGGGTGGCAGAGAAGGGCATTAGTGGGAAACCTCTCATCTTACCACTGGCAGCATGTGGCTGAAGCAAGGGAGTGAGTGAGAAGCATTTGGCTGGAGAGGGAGGGACCCCTCTGAGGCCAAAAGGGTGAGATCTGCTACAGAAGGGAAGCATAAAGAAAGAATACAGCAAATGGTGTGTGTAGATACTAGCATGCATGCATGCTTTTATCTGTCCCCACTTTTCCCTAGCAGGGGTGCCCTTATGCACATACCTCTTTCTGTGTAGGCAGGCCCCTGTGTGAGCCTGTAGGCTGAGGCCTGGGCAGGCAGAGACATGGGCATTTTTATTTCAGGTCCATCCTAGCTCCAGCAGTGGCCAATACCTGATTCTCACCTTTCCCAGAAACCTTTCTTACACCTACTCTCACTCCTGTGTTGCACCTGCTGCTTGTTCCCTGCTGCTGCTCCTGGGGGCCTGGAGCTATTGCTTCCTGCCCAGTTTATACCCTGTAGCTGGAGTTGTGATCGCCCTGATTGTTACCTCAGTTGCAGAGCTACAACTGTCATACAATTACCCTGCTTTGATTATGCCCCATGCAGTCTTCCTTCCCAAAGCTGTCAATTCCATGTGTCCCAGAGCAGGGTTTAGTCCAGCTGGGTAATACCAGCAGCATGTGAGCTCAGATTCTCATGTTATAGGACTGGGTCAAAAGAAAGGCCTTTAGAGGGCTGGGAATGGAGTTGGGTCCCTTGCTTACTAAGGGTAGGAGCTGGGTATTCTACAGAGGCCAGTGTGGTGTGGGTGGGGAGAAGTGGCAGTATTCTCTGTCTGACCTAAGACAACACTTTGCTACCCAGATCAATGCTTGGAGCATTGCTGCTGAGCTCCAGAAGAAGCCATATTCATTCCTCTGGGAACCAGGACCTGTGAGGCTGGCGGATGAGTGGCGTGAAAGAGGGAGGGTAACCTTGCCCCATCCCAGTTTTTCTGTGGGAATCTGGCTCTGCTTGCAGTTTCTGCTGGGCGGCTAGCCCCTCACATACAGACAACCCAGTTACTTCTCAAGGCTTGCTGTCTAGGTTGTGCACCTGCTGCCTAAGCCCTGGAGGCTGAAGGCAGGAGCTTTGCTGCTGTGTGATGGATTCTGCCCGAGCTAGTGCTAGGGTGTAACTAGTCATCAGGCCCCCCAGCCCATGAGCCCAGCTTGAGGGGTGGGAGAAGGTGCCAGTAAAGCTAGCCCACAGGGGTTTCTGGGCTGGAGGTGGGCTGAGCTGCTAGGCTAAGGCCATGGGCATCTGACATAGGCATTCTAGCTTCACAGACGGTGGAGTTCCTGTGTATGGGCTCTACAGCAGTGCTGGGGGTGAAAGTTGTACTCTCTCTCAGTTGAAGGGGGGGGCCTTCTATGGTGTCTCTTTCCATGGGAGGCTTTCAAAGCCCCCCATTAAATATGGAAACATCACAACCCCCATGACTATTATATCCATATTCTGTATGAGTGAACTGGCATCCTGAGGTGAAGTAGTTCACCCTTGGACCCAAAGTGGGAGAGCCAGGAGTCCTGAATCTCAGCCCCCTGTTCTGACTGCTGGCTCACACTCCCTCCCAGGAGGGGGCTAGAAGCCAGGACTCCCAATTCACTTGTCCATGTTTTAACCACAAGACAACACTGCCTTCTCATGGTGTGGGGGAAAAAGCCTGGCTCTAGATACTGTGACTTTGCTGGTGCAGTGGAACTCTCTACAATGAGGGTAATGCTCCTCTGGAGGCCAGTTTGAGGCTGGAAATGAACTCCCACAGGAACTAGGGACCATCACAAACCTCACCACCTTTTGCTTCAAGTAGAAGGTGCATTTCATTGATCTTGCCTGCTCTAACCTAAATATAGAGCAAAGGATACAGTAAACACAATAAAACCAGTGGCCTGCCACTCCCCTCCTGCTGGCTACAGAATAGAGCCTCTGCTTAAGCACCCAGGCAGAGCATGTTGCTGTGGGGCTACAAGAGCAGTGCAAGAGCCTTGCTGCAGCCAAGGGGATGGGATCAGCACTCCCCTCCCCCTGGCTGTAGCAGGGAGCATGGTGAAGTGCTCTGCCTGGGTCCATAGGTGCTGGACTGAGAACTACCGCCTAGGGACCCAGATGGAGCGCACGGGACTGTGGAATTTGTGCAGTTTCCCTGCTGCAACCAAGGGGACAGGAGATCAGTGAGGAGGCAGCCTCCTCTCTGAACTCTTTCAGTCTGGCTGCAGTGGGGGGGTGGGGCTGCTGGTGGCCTTTCAGGGTTGTAAAAAAGATATCTGTGGCCCTCGAGCAAAAAAGTTTGGGAAACATCGCAATAAAACTCTCCCAAAACAAGACACACCCCTGTAGGTGCACTGCCCCCCAAGGTTCGGCACAGCACTGAATGCACTACTGGAAGGCACTCAAGATTTTGTGGTGATCAGTGCAATGTAGGAACCCATAAAGAAAAGACTTAAAGCTCTCTGCTGTAACCACTAGCTGATGCCCCCTCCTCCCCCCGCATGTGATTCTGCCTTTGTCTCTGGTGCCCTGCAGCAAGCAAGGAGACCCTGCTGGTGGGCCTAGGAGGTACGGTGTTGCTCCTGTGCCAGCCCAGAAGGATGCAGCAGCTCATGTACTATGTGTGGGTAGGGCAGCCCCAGACCCTTACTTTCTACCCAGGGATGGGCTTCATATTAAGGAGCAATTGCATATTTGAAGTGGGGTTCCGTAAGGACAAAAAAAGAGCTGCCTGGGCTGGAGGTAAATGTCTCCCCTGCGGCTGTGATCTGTGCACATGTCGAGGCCCAGCCCAGCAGGTATGTCTTGCACTTGGAGGAGATGATATCTTTCTGCTGGCAGGTCTGTGTTTGCTGGCCCCAACTGTGGTTTGACTAGTGCCTCTCACTTATGGGGGTAGGTGGCAATTTACTTTGTGACTGTCACTCCCCACCCACTCCCTTTTCTACCTTGTGCATCCTCCCAAGTCCCAGCTGTTCTTCTGAAGTGAAATGCCGAGTGGAGAGAGTGTCTGTGCAGCCTGGCTGGCTTTCTGTAACCCTGGAGGCCAGCAGGAGGGAGAGACACTGCAGGTACGGGCAGCCTCCGCATAGCTAGCATTCTGTTCCAAGCTGGGGCTCTTCAGACGAGCCCGTCTCCTCCCTTTGCCTCTGCTGCACAAGGAAAAGCCTTACCTGAGCAGTTCACGTTCCCCAGGCAGTTTGGGGCTTTTGGGGAACTATACTGCCTTTCCTGAGGTGTTGGGGACATTGCTGCTTTCTGCTCTTTCTATGTAATGTGTAACTAGAGGCTCTACAGGAAGTGAGGCTACCCTGCGGCATTGCCCCACGTTGCCTGTTTCCCCATGCTCCACATTCTGGCTCAGACCTACCCTTAGGCATTACAGGTGCTCCCCTTCTTTCCCATCTCCACCTGTGCTCTCTTGCCTGGCTCAGCCTTGCCCTGCCCTCCACAGCTGGGTTACAGGGGGCTCCCCTTTCCCCCAGTGCCACAGTATCCATGGTGCTCTCCTAGCTGAGGATCTCCAAGCACTTTGTAAAACCCTCCCAATTCCCATGAGAGGTGGGTGATGTGAGCCCTATGTTAAAGAAGGGGAAATGGAGGTCACAGTGACAGAGCTGGGAACAGAGCCTAGGCAGCCTGATGCCCAGTCCTGCTCGTTCTGCCTTCCTAAGCCCTCGGGCAGGGGAGTCAAACTCATTTGCTATGGCGGGCCAGATTTGAATTAAATGTACTTCAAGTGGGCCGTACATGCCATGAATGGAAATACTAGGCACTTCTGGGGCACTGTGTCTCGTGCATAGGGCGCTCCACGTGCTGCCACCAGAGTACACGGATCTTGCGGCGTCGTGCTCTCTGGTGGCAGCGTGGCGCTGCGAGATCTCACGGCAGCCCGCACTGCTGCCAGGGGCTGGACCAAAAAGGTTGGCGGGCCGCGTCCGGCCCAGAGGCCGGACGTTTGACACCCCTGCCGTGGGAGCCTGCAGCACTGGGCCCTGGCTGGCGAGCTGGAGACCTGCGCTGGCTGTGGTGGGTGGCCAGTGCCGCCTCCGGTAACCTGCTCCATGGCAGGTGGGTCCCTGGCTCTTAAGAGCTGACCCTGCCTTCTCTGCGGACTGCAAAGGGTTGCTGCGGCCAAGGCCGGTTGCCCCGGTCCAGCCCTGCGGTGGGAAGGGGACGGGGACGGGGTAGCCCCGCCGGACGCCTGGTGGGTGATGGCTCCCTGGCCCAGCCCGGCGAGTCCAGGTGGTGGTGGGCGGGGGCTGGGGGAGGCGGGGCTTACGGCGGACGCCTGCCTAGCCCTGCACTGCGTGCAAGTGCGTGTGCACAGCCGCGCTCGGAGCGGGGCTCGCTGGGCGCAGCGCGAAGTTCGTCGCTCGGCTCGCGCTGGCTCCCTGCAGCCGGGCGGGCGCGCCTGGGCCGCGGGGGAAACGCGGCTGAGCTGCTCTGACCGGGAGGAGCCCCGGGCCGCCCGCTGGCTTGGGAGCCGCGTCTGGGATGACGAGAGGGGAGAGCCAGGTAAGGCGAGCCGTGCCCGGGGGAGCCGCGGCAGGTGTGTGGGGTGAGAGCCAGTGGAGGGGCGGCGTGGCCGTGCTGGCCTGCGGAGTGAGCTGGGCACGTTTTCTGGCTAGCTCGCGGGATCACCTGCAGTAGAAGTTGCAGACGCTTTGCTGTGCTCCGTGCTTGGACCCTGTGCTGTCCCAGGGCCACTCTGCAGACGCGGAGTTAGGCTCTCTCTCGAGCAGCCGGTTCAGACAGGCAGCAGGCGATCACTGGGCATGGGAGCAGCTGCAGCTTCTCTTCTTGACCTGGCCAGCCTGCCACTTGGGCTCATCCCCTGGGTGTCTCAGAGCTCTCTTCTCTGTCACCAGCCTCCATCTTGCTTTGTTGGTGTGCTTGCCAAGCTGTTAATCCCAACCAGCGCTCAATTCGCCTATTTGAACAGCCCCCTTTATCAGACTGTTAAGGACACAGCCACGTGGTCTGCAGCTGACCGCTTGCTGTCCACTGACCTTTAAGCTTGGTGAGCTGTGAGCATCTGGTGACTGACACAGTGGAGCTAGGGTTATGGGGATCCCTCTGGTCCAAGGCCGGATAAGAGAGGAGGGAGCATTCGAATCAATCAGTCATGGCATTGGAACAGATCTAAGTAAAGGTGACCAAAGGGCAGGGATCTCAAGAGGTCATCTCGTCCAGCTCCATGCACAGAGGCAGGACCAACTATATCTAGACCATCCCTGACAGGTGTTTGTCCAACCTTTTCTTAAAAATCTCCAGTGATGGGGACTCCACAACCTCCCATAAAGCCTAGTCCAGATCTTAATTACCCCTATAGTTAAAATTTTCCCCTCTAATTATCTAACCTAAATTTCCCTTGCTGCAGATTAAACCCATTATTTCTTGTCCTACCTTCACAGGGCACGAGGAACAATTTATCAGTGCTCTTTTTGCAACAACCATTAACATATTTGAAGACTGTTATCAGATCTACTCTCCACTCAGTTTTCTTTTCACAAAACTAAATATATCCAGTATTTTTAACCTTTCCTCTTAGGCCAGGTTTTCTAAACCTTTTATCATTTTTGTTGTTCTCTGGGCTCTCTCGGATTTGTCCGTGGAAAAAGTGTGGCACCAGAGCTCGACACAGCACTCCATTTGAGGCCTCACAGCACCAAGTTGAGCAGGACAATTGCCTCCTGTGTCTTACATCTGACACTCCTGTTAATACATCCCAGAAATACTGGGGTTATTCGGACCTTCCTGAGCCTGTGTGGTTACTTCGTGTTGTGTAAAGCGCAAAAGACACAACGAGGCCCCCAGAGATCTGCAGTGCAGCGGTGGCCCTTTCTGTGTTTTGAGGGTGCAGACCCCTGGAAACTACAGGTCTCTGCATGCTATGCAGCCTCTTGCTTGGATTAGCCCACAGTCTGCTCCATTGTATGCCCAGTAGATTTAGCCCTGGAGCTTCTTGCACATTGCTGACAGTTTTTGGCAGAGCAATATGATGTCCTTGGAGGAGAGCCTGGAGCCAGCCTGGTATCCCAGAACGGGCAAGGTGCTGCCACATGCTTGCTCTGTGGAGAAGCAATCAAGATCTTGGCTGCCCTAGAGACAGAGGCAAACTTGCTGCAGCCAAGTCATGATGGTTCCTAGCGGGGCCTCATGGTCCAAGCCGATCTGTGGAAAGCTCATCCCTGCATGTCCTAGTGGATGTGTCATTGCCCAGCCAGAGGCCTCTGCTGCAGGGCCTGGAGAAATGGGTTTAACTATGTGTTGGGCAGCGTAACTAGGTGCCCGTCACTGTCGAAGGAAGAACAGCCCCCGGCTCACTGACCAGTGCTTACCTCATTACCCCCAGGAATGAAATGCTCATCTGAAGCATCTGCACATCAATAGACCTGGACCTTTGACTAGGAGGGAAGTGCCCAATCCAGGCCCCTTTAGTCGAATGGCATTGGTAGGAGGGAGGCTACTGTTTGAATGGTCTCCCCCAAAATTGTGTAGAGGGCAGGGATCAGTGATCAGTCGCTTGCCAGTGAAGACCGAGATGAGAAGCGGGCTGGGCCTGTGAGAGGGTCCTGTTGGGCCAGCCTAATTGGTGGTGGTGGTGTGGGGTCAGCTTGGGCCGGCTGGACCTGTAGGGGAGTATATGGGGGGGCCTGGCCAGGCCTGTGGGATTTGAGCCTTTCTTGCATGTTTCCGTCTTTGCTCTGGAATCAAAGGCAAAAAGACATTTTAAAGGCAAAATATCTCTACTCTGTGGTGCTGTGAAGAACTGGGGACTGAATCTCTTCTCCTCCATGGAATAAGCAACTTATCTTTGCTGCCCTCCTTTCATTTTCTTGGGTGAGAGGCGTGTGCTCGGCAGCAGCCCTATGCCTCTCTAGGGTGTCTCCAGGGCTGGAAGCTTTTGTGCTGGAATCTTGTGCAGCCATCACACAGGTGTTGATGACCATACAAGGTGCAAGGCAGAGGAGAACTGGGTCCCTGGGGTTTCTTTAGGGAAGATGTTGGGAGGAGTAGTGGGGGTTGAAGTTTCACCACTGTTAGGGATCAAGCAGAGGGGCAGAAGAGAAATCAGCCACAGAGTGCAATGAGGTTTGTTCTGTGCGCCCTTCAGCCTAAGCAGAGGCCCCATCTAGTTGGTAACTGTCCCAGGAGTCTGAAGAATGAAGACGCATGCATCTTTGGAAGCAGCAAGGCTTGGAGATTAGCTGAGTGAACAGCAGGGAGTCTGAAGGTGGGGGAGAGCTGGGAGAGTCACATGAGAATCTCTGCCTCCCTTAAATACCTGCCAGGCACTGGTCAGAGACAGGGAGGGGGAGGGGAGCGGAGCATGTGCCTCCAGAAGATCACTGGTGGAGGTGGGGAGTGTAGGGGAGAGGGATGGAATTCCCTGTTTGTTGGTCTCCAGGCTAGTAGTTGAATTTTCATTCTCTGACTCCATTTGATGTGTCCGGCCTCTCCCCTGAGGCGGAGATGTTTCTTGGCTTTTCTCCTTTTATTTTTCTCTTGACTTACTCTCGTTCCCATGTTTCTCATAGCTGATTTAGTGGCTTCACAGTGATGCCAGTGCTGCTGGGGAGGGGGCAGTTTGCTGTAGTAGGTGACTAATCTTTTATTTCTAACCAATACATGTCTAACTAGCCCAATTGTCACTCCCCTGCAGGATTGGACAGGGCTGGTTTGCAACAATTGCATAAGCTTGGCAGTTTTTCTCAAGGCTGCCACCTTATGCCCCAGAAACTCCACTTTAATTTAAAAAAATTAAGTCTGGAGCACTTACAGTTGCAAACATTAACATTAAAAACATCACCTCAGTGTAACTGATGCAGTGACATCAGCTTGAGACTGCAGGCAGCCCCCAACAATAGCTCTGAGGGGTGTGAACTCAAGGGGCTGTTAACTCTGAAGTCCAACAATGAAAATTTAACTCTCACCATTGTCAGCTATTTCACTGCTGAGCAAAGCTCTCAAAGTAAAGGGTGAGATGTATTAGGGTTAAGCATCCAAGTTTGTTATGGAGGTCACAGATCCCATAACTTTCAGAGACCTCTGTGATGTTTTCTTCAGGTCTTGGTGGGGGCTCAGGAGCTGTCAGCCCCTTGTTATCTTTAGTAAAAGTCTCAGACAGGTCATGGGCTTCTGTGAGTTTTTGGTTATTGCTCCCAACCTGTCCCTGACTTTTACTAAAAATAATGGTGACAGAATCTTAACCTTAATTATGCTGATTTGCACAATATACTGATGCCTCATTTTGTTATCTCGAGTTGGTGGAACTTTCCCCAAACCTCTGGTTCTCCCCTGGCTTGAAACCATTGTAAGGTCACATGGTCACATGTTGACCTGTGACGCCGTTTGTGCTGCTCAGGCTCTGCCCTGGCTCAGGTGCTAGTGAAAGTGCAGCTCGCTGAGCAGGGGCAAGAGTCCGGGGAGCTGGGGACTACAGTGTGCTGTGGTCACCCCTGCAGAGCGAGATTGACACCTTGGCTCATGTGATGAGTGAAGTGAATTGTGGGGGTCTCATTCTAATCCCCAAGTGAACATTTCTGTGCACCTCCTCTCCCCACAGTGCAGCCCCAAACTTCTTGGTACAGGAGACCAGGAGCTCCCTTTGTGAGCTACCACGGGTTCTGTCCCTCCCCACAAGGGCTGAACAGCCTGTTCCCACAGCACTTCTAGCCCTGGGGACAGGACACTCAGACCAGGAGCTGAATCTGGATCTGCTGCTTGGGCCTGTGACACACAGTTCCCTGGTCTTGGAGAGCCCTTCTGCAGCTCAGGCATGTAAAGGGCTGCATGCCACTTTAAGGCAGGCGCGCTTGGCCCGTGACGCCCAGTTGAGCAGTCAGGATCCTTATTGCACACAATGTAAAGCTTTGTTAGAGCAGGTAATCATCTACAGCGAAGGAGTGAGGGGAGGCATCTGGCTGTGAGTACAACCGCTGCATGGCCAGCTGGGAGCCAGCCCAGGGACTGTCATGGTTTTGTTCAACAGGAACCTTCTGGTCAGCTGGGCGGAGGCGTTGCGGAAAGGAGCTGAGGGCTGAATTTTGACTACTTGCTTATCTCTGCTTGGGTAAGGATCCCAGGGCAGTGCGGGCCTCGAGCACCTTGTCCTTGAGTCCTGTGTCCTGGGAACAGTTCCGGCCCCTCCAGCAGGAGTGGGGGAGGGGAAATTTGTTTTTTAACTCAAGGGCAGGTTTAATTAAACATCAGGTGACCTGGCACAGTGGCTCAGAGCTCTGAGAGAGCAGCTTATTAAACCCCATCTTGTGCTCAACAGCTGGCTGGGGGCCAGGCCTTGGGCATGGGATCCTGTAGGAGTCACAGGTTTAGTATCTGCACTGCCTGGCAGTCGCTGGAAGTGCCCCAGCAGTAGGGCATCGCTTTACCTCTTTCTGTAGGGAGGCAGTTTCCGGTCAGATCAAGTGACAGCCATGGCCATGAAAAGACCCCTTCCAAAGGGGGTGACACAAAGGGTGTAAGACATCATCCCATCTCTCCTCACACACCTTTCTCAGGCCACTTCCTCAGTGGCTATGCAAGAGTGTAAGGGTGAGAGGGTTATCACATGTGTCCCCATGTAACCAGCCCCATTCATGGCACTCCAGGTGTTAGCCAGAGTGAGAGTCTGTAGGGCGGTGCACTCCCTCTTCCATGGCAGACTCCCAGCTTGGGTCCTTAGAGTTCTGATGACAGATGTTAGGACCAGAGCCTCCATGTGGGGGGGGAGGGGGAAAGGGTACACTTTACCAGAGCCCAGAGATCTTGGGGGGCCTGGCCCAGGCTGAAACCCCCATTACCATGAGGAAAACATTTTTCATGGCTCATGAGATTGTATGTATGGGATGAGGGATTGTGGTATGTGTGTGGGAAGGGGCTCGTGTTACAAGTTGGTACTGGGCCTGAAAAAATTACACTTGGGCCCTGGTTGGGACCAGTCTGTTCCGCACTTGTCCACTGACAGCTTCTCTCCTGAGCCTTAGGGGATCCCCCTTGTTTCCTTGAGGGTCCCTGTGGCCCTCTCCAGCCCAACATGGACACCTCAGGCCAGTCTGTGTCTGGAGGGATTTTGAGCTATGGATTGTTACCTGTCAATCTCTAAGTGGCCGGGCCTCTGAGAGCCCTCTCCCTGTGCCCTGTAGGAGAGGTTCATTCTAGCTGGTGGCCCCCCCCGCCCAAGCTTGTGGGGCCAGGTGGCAGAGTATACTCAGGCTGGGTCTACACTGAGGGCAGCAAATTCGCCGCAGTCACATCGATGTCTCTGGATTGACTGAGCGGTCTGTGTAGACACGCTCAGTCGATCCAGCAAGCGACACAGGAAAACCACCCCGGTAAGGGGCGTAGCGCTGTGTCGAAGGGACCGCTGTTCCTGTCAGTGCAGCGCAGTGTGGACGGCGCACGGAGGAGACGCTGCAAAGTCGACAGGAGATACGCAAGTGATTTACGTCATTGCATATCTCCCATCGACTGCCGCCGAATCGCAAAGGTAAGTGTGGACCGGGCCTCAGGGGAGGGTCCTCTGCGCTGAGCGACCACCAGAGTGCTGACCCGCGTGAGGGCGAGGAGGGAGCATGGCCTCGGGATTGGAATAGGGCACTGAATCAGGAGTCAGGTGATCTCAACTCGGCCAGCAGCTCACTGCACTGTGTGCCATGGGGCTGATGATTATCATGCAGTGCTGGTGGGCTGTGAGGTTGGGTGGATGGCAGCTTGTTGAGTGCATGGAGGAGCATGTGTGGGGTGCCAGGGAAGGCAGTAAGGTCGCTGCTGTGGAGCTGGACATGGTCCGCAGGCTGGCATCTGCTTAGCGAGGTTGGACTTTTGCCAGCTTTGGGCTATCATGATTGGGTCTCTGCTTAGTAATTGGTACGCACTCAGGTCCTGCAGTGACAGCTGCAGGCCATTAATAATCCAGGACCAGGCAAGGTGCAGCATTGAACAATAAAAAGGGGTAAATCTAGCAATATTGGAGCCTTCATCAGTGGGTAGAGGAGGCAGTGTCCCCGACTCCTCATGGCAGCTGCACTGTAATTCCTGGAAGGGCAAAGGGTGCCCTCGCATGCCTGGGAGAACTGTGCTGGTGCTGAGCTCCCGTCATGAGTTGTCTCTCCCAGAGACTCCGAGCTAGTGCCCAGATACTGGACTGAGATGGGCACAGCCCTGCATGCTTGTGCCTTGGCTCTTGGTCTCTTTGTGTCACTTCTAGAGCCTGCAACAGAGAAGCACATGGGATGCTGGGGCCAGCTAGGCTAGACCTGCCCACATGAGCCGCACCACCTCCAGCCCTCGCCCTGCCCGCCCATCATGCTGCGCTCCTGGCGTGGAAAGCTGAGGCTGCTGCTTGCCACTGTAACGCTGGTGACCCTCCTCTCATGGCTCTGTGTCTTTGTGGGCAGTTCAGAATGTGAGTGTGACCTGGCTCGGGGTTGAGGTCTGGCCCAGGACAGGGGAGTGACAGCAGGCAGACAGCTGCCAGCTAATACTCCTGGCATCTCCTGATTCTGCCATTGACTTGCTGTGGGCTCAGTCCTTCCCCTCTCTGTGCCTCAGTTTCCTCACCTGCTGTAACATGGGGTGATGCCTCTGCCCTGTCTTTGGGAGTTGTGGGAGGGGGCGGGTGAGGACAAGTAAATGACTGACTGTGTATAAAGCATTGTGGATGGAGGGGGTTAGAGATGGATGAAAAATGACAGGAATAACACTGGGATCCACAAAGCCTGGCTAGGTGCCTGGGCTGCCTGTGCAAGGAATGGGGAGAGCGAGGCGCCGTGGAATGAGATCCACAAAAGCCAGCATGCGACAAAGGAGTGCCCTCAGCTAGCCAGTGGGAGATGCCGAGGGGAGGGGTGTGCTAAGCCCTGCCCCCTGGTCTTAGTTTGGGCTGCGGTGCAGGTCCAGAAATGGGGGAAGATCGGTGCTCTTGTGCCTCCCTGGTGTGTGTGGGGCCTGATCTGATAGATCTGCTCAGAGGCTACCTAATGCCACACAAAACAGTGGGGTAGGTGCTCTCTCGTGGCCTTTAGCCCAATTGTCGGGTGCTCATCTGGGATGTGGGAGACCCCTGGTTCAAGACTCCTCTCTGCCTGAAGTGGAGACGTGATTTGAACAGGGATCTGCGGCCTCTCCGGTGAGTGCTCTAACCACAGAGTGAGAATCATTTGAAAGCTCGTTCTCCGGCCCAATTCATGTTTAATTATTTAATACAAGTGGAATAACTTCAATAGGAGAGATGGAGGGAGACACACGTCAGAATATTTCCCACCCCGAGTGGCTGTGTGGAGTTAGGCTGGGCAGGGGTTTTGTGGATCACAGCGCAGCACAAAGCTGGGACATGTGTGCCTGCCCCTGGGGGCCTGGTGTCCAAGTGACTTTGTGGATCCAGGCTGGGGTTCTGTGACCCATGGTAACAGGGCTGGAGATGGGGAGGGGAGAGTCTGAGCCATGGAGTGAGACAAGTGCCTGCTTCTCTGCTTGCTCCTCTTGCTTCTGCCCCGCTGGCCCCAGCACTATGTTGTGGGCTTTGCATGGCCTCACGGAGCACTGCCCAGGCGCTGAGCTCCACAGAGCAGACGCTGTGCTGATTGTCCCTGTGAGTGCTGATCAGTGATTACCGCTAGATCCCATCCCACCTTCAGATTCCTTCGAGTGCCCCACCAGGAAAAGGGAGAGAAGCAGCTAGTGACTCTGGATGAACTAGCTCCAGGCATTGAAGGCCCATCCATCCGCAGCCAGCCTTATTACAGCCTCTGGATTAGGGACATTCTCTCTCCACAAATGGCTGTCCCCAGCCACCAGTGCCACCTCCATATTATCCCCCTCACTCCCCAGGTCCTGCACTCACTGTGGCTTCGGGGAGCTCTCTCCCCACACGGGGCCAACTCCCTCCCCGTTTCCATGGTCAGGGGCAATGCATGGGGTGCTGTGACCCCCACCATCTCCCATGGTCTGAACTCAGAGTTGTTTGGGGGGCTCTCTCCCCACAGATGGCCGTTCCCTCCTGTTGTCTCCCTGCTTTGGGGACCAGCCGAGCCGGGACCTGGAGCGAGAGGCCTTGGCCTCTCAGGTGCGCAAGGTGGAAGAGGAGAACCAGCAGCTGCGCCTGCAGCTCAGCCAGTCTCAGGGACGAGCCGGGGCTGCGGATGGGAGCAATGGCAGCCAGCAGTACACAGCCTCCTCTGAGGATGGGGACATCCCAGGGGATGAGAGGAGCAACCGCACAAGCTGCCCCAAGCAGCAGATGGTGCAGAAGTGTGAGGTGGGTGAGTGCAGCCAGCTTCATGGCACTGTCCTTGGGGAGGCAGGCACCCTGAGGGAGCGGCACATATGACCAAAGCCACTGGGTGCTGAGGGTCCCAGGGTCCCCTGGGCCTGGGGTGAAGCCCTGGCCTAGCAGCAGCGAGTCCTTTGGTCAGCCCATTCTGCGTGGTTGCCTCAGTGTACTGGCCGTGCCAGGCCCTCCCCTGGCTGTCTGCGTTGGCCAGTGATTTGCAACTGAAGGCATGATGCTGACAGCCAAAAGGATGACCCCTTCCTGCCTCCTGCTAGAAAGTGTTAGTGCCCTTCCTCGGTGCCACAAAGTGTGTGAGCATGTGGGTGGGGAGGCAGCACCAGGACTCCTAAGTCCTGTCCCGAGCTCTGCCACTGACCTGTTGTGTGATCTGGGGCAAGTCCTTCCTCTGTGCCTTGGTTGCCCACATGTCACCTGTGGGTTATGTCCCTGACCTGTGTCCCTGGGGATTTCTCTGTGTGATTGTGCTGTACGAGGTGAGATGGGCAGGTAGGAAAATGACAGACCAGAATGTAACACAGCAGCTATTGCCATCTGCCTTGGGAAGGGGGCTCCAGTCAGCACCAGGATGGGAGATGACACTGTCCAGTGTTATTGCCCCAGAGGCTGCTGCCTGCTGGACCCCTTTGCCCCTGGAGCACTGCTCTGGGTAGGGCCGACACTGCCTTCTGTCTCTGGGCAGCTCCTGCACGTAGCAATTGTGTGCGCTGGTCACAATGCGAGCCGAGACGTGGTCACCTTGGTGAAATCCATCCTCTTCCACAGGTAACCCGGGCGGTGGTGCTGGGGGATACTGTGCTATGTTACGATGTTTTGTACAGGTTCTTACACTGCACTCCTCTCCTCTTCAGGAGCTGCTGATGCGCTTCTGTCTCCATTTCAGACCCATGTGTTTTGGTGGTTCAGATAAAATGGGGGTCAGATATGAACCACTTCTGCATCTTGGCTTCCCAGTCACAAAGGAGTGTGGCAAGGGAGGTGTACAAGTGGGGAAACCCAGGCTGTGACTGTGGTGGGGAATTTAACCTGTCCCTCCTCCCCAGTCACAACTCCCAGGATGCTGTGTTACTGCGGCCAGCGTTTGAAAGGGGCTGTGCTGTATTGGTAGGGGCTAAGTCGGATGGTGGATGGTGAGGGCTCTCTGTCTTCCACCTATCATGTGCTGGGGGGTGGGTGGGTCTGTCCCAGGTTGGCCCTGGTTCAGAATGGGGCAGCTTCTCTCAGGTGCCACCAGTTTTGGTGATGGAGGAAGCTGTCATGGGCTCAGTGGCTCAGGAGAAATCTCTGACGGTGGCCTGCCTTTCCCCCTGGCAGGAAGAACCCTCTCCATTTCCACCTTATCACAGACTCGGTGGCTCAGCAGATCCTGCAGACTCTCTTCCAGTCCTGGATGGTACCCTCCGTCAACGTTAGCTTCTACAACGCAGACGATTTGAAGGCAAGAGCCCCAGATTTCCTCCTCCCCTTTCTCAGCCTCTTTCCAGATTGGTATTTCAATGAAGTGAGCAGCCCCTCAGGAAGGCTGGGTGCTGGTGGTGGAGGGAGGTCCCCAGACTATTAACTCTTTTGGGGCACTTGGTTGGCATGGGAGTTGTGAAGGGGCCTTTCTCCTATACTTGGGTGTTGGCCCCTAGTCTGGAGTGACTGAAAGCTGCTCCCAGGTGGCTCCTGTGTGAACAGCTGGTGAGTCTCAGACCCGTTCCTTGCAAGCACATGTCAAAATGACACAACCACTAGCCCAGGTGACGCTAACTGGTCCCTGGGTTAGCAGCCTCCTCAGAGAGCCAGGCATGAGTGGGCCATGCATTCCCCCCCCAGAGAGGGGGCCCCCCCCAAGGTGAGGTGAGGCTCATTGACTTGGATGTGAACCAGCCAGTTAGATTCCAAACTGTCTTCTGAAGTGACGGGCATCAGTGGGGAGCCTGGGCATCAGAGTCCAGCCGGGTCATGAATGATCTGAGAACAGCAGTACATGCCATACGAATGTCCTGCCTGGATGATGGTGAACAGGGAGGAGCTGTGGAGAGAGCACAGGGAAATATCCCAAAGGGCCCAAAAGGGAATAGACACATGGGCAGGAATAAAGTGAGACTCAGCCTAAGGAAACCCTGCTAAAGCATCAGGGAAAAAACAACCCGAAACCTAGGTCCTTGATGAGAGGGGCTGAGCGAGCCTGGAGAGACTGGGGCAGAGCTGCGTAAAGGCCAGTGCACTTGGGGCTGTGTATGCAAGAGGGTTCATGTCCCAGAGCTGGGAGGGGACAGCTCCTCTTTGTATGGCTCTGGGCACCACTCCCTGGGATCTCTCCTCACGGAGCAGGGAGGGGTGTCCAACAGTTGACATGGGTACTGAGGGGCCCAGAGCTGAGACACAGGCTGGAGGGAGTTCAGGGAAGGATGACAGAAATGAACGGGGTTGTGAAGAGCGACTGAAGAACTGAATCCGCCCAACTTGGCTAGTGACAGCAAGCAGGGAGGGAGAATGTGGTGTCTGTGGATATCTGGGGTGTAAGTGCCTCAAGCGGAGGGCAGGGGAATATGGTTCAGGCTGATACAGGGGGTGCAGTGAGGGGCGTGGCAGAGTCTTGGCTGAGTCTCAAGATGGAGACATCCTGACACTCAGATGGGTGGGGTTGGAGTCCGTTGCTTGGGACTCTGAACACTAAATGGAACAGAGCTGTGGAGAATGTGCTGTAGGGGGTCGATCCTGAGTGGGCCCTCGGAAAGTGACTGGCTGCTCTCCTGGTCCTTTTCCATCTTCGCTGCCTGTGGTTCGCTGGAGGCATTGAGTCAGTGTGTGTGTGGCGGTGGTGGACAGGGTCCATGGAGGTCTCTGTTTCCCAGCTGCTTTAAACTGGCAAATGGAAAATACGTTAGGACTAAGCTTGGAATCTGCGTGCCCCCTTGTGGCAGCTGCCGTAATGGATCCAATCTGTGGAACAGACCCTGTGCAGATGCCTGAAGAGCAGGAACATTGTATAGTGCCCCAGTAAAATCCCCCCATGTTATAACCGCTGAGATCCAAGGGGCGTGCCTTCCACCCACGTTTGAAGCACAGTCTTCTTACCTTGCCAGCGCCTGGTACTCACGCGTGCCTCCTTAGAACCTGATGAGTCTGAAGCTCTGTGGCACAGTTGTGCTGCCTTGTTAGCCTCTGGGATTTGTGGTACAGGCTAGGTGCTGTGTGTCTAGCCATGGGGGGATTCGGGGATGGCTGTATCCTGGCCTGAGGGCTCCCTCTGTCCCTTTTGCAGCCGGAGGTGTCGTGGATTCCCAACAAGCATTACTCTGGGATTTATGGGTTGATGAAGCTGACGCTCACTAAGGCACTGCCCTCCAACCTCTCCAAGGTCATCGTCCTGGACACAGACATCACCTTTGCCACCGACATCGCTGAGCTGTGGGCCGTCTTCGGGAAGTTCTCTGGTGAGGGGGAGAAGGGGCCTTGGGACCAGTTGAGTAGCTTACCTCTGGGAGAGGAGCCAAGCTCATTGTTGGCTCATCTGAAAGCCTGCTGTCCCTTTGCACTGGGTTGTGTTTAGGGGCCTGTTCTACTTGGCTCTGTCCTCGTTGCTAGCCACTTGCTGTGGACAGATGAGTACTTGGGGTGGTAGGGGCTGTGTAGGGCATGGATCTGTGGTGGACACATGTGCCTCTGGGGATGCTGTCTGCATTTGTCTCGCTTTCCCTTCCCAGACAAGCAGGTGATTGGGCTGGTGGAGAACCAGAGTGACTGGTACTTGGGAAACCTCTGGAAGAACCACAAGCCTTGGCCAGCACTGGGACGTGGCTTCAACACAGGTGAGCCCAGAGCATCCACAGCTCTGCTCCCGTTGCCGAGGTTTTATTCTGTGTCTGTCGGAGGTGAGGGGGTGTGGGGCATGGCCCCCCAGAATGTCTGCGAGGGCCAGGCTGGGATGAGGAAGCACCTCCGTCTGCCGGTCACTGTTAGTTTTTCAGGGAGGGAGGAGCTGCTGCTGTGACTTATCCTGCCCCTGAGAAATGCTGCTGCTGTCCACTGTGCCTTGGGAAGCAAGATGCCAGCTCAGGCCCCTGCTGGCAAATCCAGTGGGAATTGATCTCGGGGTGACCACCAGGACTCATGGCAGGTCTCCCCAGTGGCTCCGCCTGTGTCTCTCTATCCTGACTGGCCGCCCTTCCCTGCTGATCCAGCCGCGGGCCCGTGTTACACAGCCTGCCGCGCTTTGATTTTATAATGGGTACAAGTGGTCCCAGGGAGCTGAGACCCCTTACATTAATGTGGCTTTTGATTCTGAATTAGAGCCACGTGCCAGCCTGAGCTCTTTGCCTGCTAGCGCTGCCCTCCACTCTGCTGCTTCCCCAAGGGTGGTTTCCTAGCGCCACTCAGTGGCACCCCACAGAGGTGACTGCTTGCCTAGGCTCTTCCTTCACTTACTGTGTGTGAATGACAGAGCCTCCCAGGTCAATCAGAACGTTCCTGAGGTGAGAGCCCCACCCATTCTCTGTCCTCTGGGGATTCCTATCTTGGGTGAGTTCCTGGGCCTTCTCCAGCAGGAGGCCCTGTTGTTGAGAGGCGTGTGGGACAAAGGGGCTCCTGTCCAGATCCAGGCTAGCCAGCAAGAATGCAGTCCTCAGTTGGGATGCCCAGCAAAGGGCCCTACTGTTTAAAAGAGAACCGGCTGTGGGGATGGCATCCCAGGGCATTGACTAGAAGGGATCTGTCTGGGGCTGAGCTTGGGTTGCGTAAGGCTGGATGGACTATTAAACACACGAGCTGGCCTGGCTGGTGCTTGGGTGAGGCGGGGACACCTGTGACCTCCACCTGCCTGCCCCTTCTCAGGGGTGATCCTGCTGCTGCTGGAGCGCCTGCGCCGCATTGGCTGGGAGCAGATGTGGCGGCTGACGGCGGAGCGGGAGCTCATGAGCATGCTGTCCACCTCGCTGGCAGATCAGGTATGGACCAAGCTGAGCCCCAGCCTGCAGGCTCTTTCTTGACCCCACTCCCCTGGTCCTGATTCTTGGGCAAACTAGATGCAGGAAGCTGCAGATGGGGGAGCAAATCCTGGGGCCCTGGGATGCTGCCGACATGCCAGACAACCCTGGATGTGCGTGGGTGCAGTGGGGCCCATGCTAGAGACTGTAACCTTCCACCTCATCAGCTCAGCCTCAACCCTGACCTACGGCATTCCTTGTGTTTCAGCCCCGGACACCCCCAGAGCAGGGTCTGGTTGCCGCACCCCGCTGTGGGGAGGTTGTATGATATGTATGAATACGGGGACACCTCCTCCCAGCCTGCCCTATCTTGTCCCTTCCTCAGGGTTTGCCCTCCAACCCTTGGGGTGTCCAGAGGGGCCAGCTCCCCATGTGCTCACTACTGATTCTCTTCTAGGACATCTTTAATGCAGTAATTAAGCAGAGCCCAGTGCTGGTGTACCAGCTCCCCTGCTTCTGGAATGTGCAGCTGTCCGACCATACCCTCTCAGAGCAGTGTTACTCAGAGGTCTCTGATCTTAAGGTGGGTTTCCCCATCCGTGGCTGTGGACTGGACTTTCCCCATTCCCAGGAGGAGCTGCATTGCAGGAGAGAGCTGTGGCTGGGCCCAGGAGCCTCACATATCCACTGCTGCAGGCACTGAACCTGGAGGATGGGGTGTTGGGTCCTGTGGTGGAGCATGCACCCAGGCCTGGGAGGGAGGTGGATCCAAGTGAGGGCGGGAGGGAGGGGGCACATATTTGCCTGTGTCCCTGATGCTCCAGCCCACCTTTGTCAGGTGATCCACTGGAACTCGCCAAAGAAGCTGCGGGTGAAGAACAAGCACGTGGAGTTCTTCCGGAACCTCTACCTGACCTTCCTGGAGTACGACGGGAACCTGCTGCGCAGGGAGCTCTTCGGCTGTGCCAGCCTGCCCAGCCCACCTAGAAACCAAGTGAGCCCTTGCTGGTTGCTAGCCCCACACCTGATCCTCACTTGCCCTTGACATGTGGAAGTGGGAGGAACGGGACATGAGACAGTCCATCCTTCCAAGGGGCTCCAGCTTCACCATCTCCTGGGACTTGGCGAGGTTGGTGCCTGCATGGCTCATCTCCAGGGCTCTGTCCAGTCTAGTTGAAAACATCCCATGTGTTCCAGCTGCAGCCTCCGCCTTGTCCCCACCCCTGGGTGTGTTCTAGCTGCAGTCTGCCCCCCACCCCGCTTCATTCTTCTTGTGTCCTAGCTGCAGCAAGCTCTGGAAGACCTAGATGAGGATGACCCCTGCTATGATTTCCGCCGGCAGCACCTTACGCTGCACCGCATCCACCTGTTCTTCCTGCAGTATGAGGCTCCTGCCTCATCTGATCCTGCTGATGTCACCCTGGTGGCCCAGCTCTCCATGGACAGGTACTTGGCAAGGACTGGGAGGAAGGGATGGAGGAAGGGGGAGATTCTTGCCATCTTGCCCCCTCTGGGACGGCTCCCACTGTTGAAGAATGGGGAAATTTCAGCCACTTGTGGGCTCTGTAAGCAGGTTCATCACCTGGACCCTTTGTACCCAGGCAGAGATGCTGTCAGACTGACCCAAAGCCAGTTGTGCACTGACAGAAACACCAGGGGGTCCAGGAACTTTCCCCTTGAAGAGCAGGGTTCAAATGGGAGTTGTGCCACAAATGAAATATTTGCACTTTGATTCTGGGACTGCAGAATCACTCTTCACCACAGAATCATGCCCCAAAACCTAAACTTGTATTTTTTTTTAAAAAGGAATGTTTCTAGCTCTCATGGCTGCAAAGAAAACATTGTAACTATGAACCTAGTGTAACCGTTGCAGCAGTGTCTGCCTGTGTTTGCAGGGAGCCTGAAACACCAGCTGCGAGAGGTGTGAACTGCTCCTTCACCTCGGGGATGTTAGCTCTGCAACCTAAAGATGACATTTTCAATGTTAACATTAGTTATTTAATTGCTGAACATTGTAGCAGAAATAGGTAGTGAATGTGCGTATTCCCCAATTCCAGACACTTCCCCCACATGCCAGAAGCCCTGTAAACAGCTGTTTAATGCGCCAACTCCCCTAATTTCTATAGTGAAGTTATATGCTAACACATAAATCTGCACTATGTCAAACCCTGAAATGTGGACTGAGTAAAGTAAATTGAATTCAGTATTAAAGAAACACCACAAGGGACTGCTGAACTGATGTGATGAGTCGTTTTCATGTTTAATTAAATAGAAACCTGCACTGTGGAACTTGCCTGGAGCTGCCACAGAACACCCGTCCTTTCCAGTGAAGGCCAAGGAATCTGGGGAACTTGCTCTACAATCTGTGTTGTTTGCTGTAGAGCATGCTGTAGGGCCTCGGACGTTATATTCTGCGGTAGCTTGTTGAGGGAAGGAAAAAGGGGCAGCGGGGGCAATGGCAGAAGGGCAAGATTGAGTGGCATCAAGATTGCAGGATGGGAGGCTTGCTCTCCTCTGCTTGGCTGTGCCAGCTGCTGTTTCCTGCCCGCTAAGCTATCTGGAGCTCTCCGTGTGGCTGGCTCAGGCTCGGTCAATCTCATGCTGTTTCCCTGTGGCTACAGGCTACAGATGCTGGAGGCGATCTGCAAACACTGGGAAGGTCCCATCAGCCTGGCACTGTACATGTCGGACGCAGAGGCCCAGCAGTTCCTGCGCTATGCCCAAGGCTCGGAGGTGCTGAACAGCCGCAGGAACGTCGCCTACCACATTGTGTACAAGGAGGGGCAGTTCTACCCTGTCAACCTGCTGCGCAACGTTGCTCTGACCAATGCACAGACGTCCTATGTCTTTCTGACGGACATCGACTTCCTGCCCATGTATGGTCTCTACAGTTACCTCAGGTGTGGCCTTCTCCATCCAGCCTAGTCTAGTCATTCACCCGCAGGGACTCAGGTGCGATGGTTCCCTCGGGGTTGTTCCCAAAGGTTCGGTCTAGTTTAACTGTCCCAAACAGTGGGGCTCCCAGCCCTTCCCTGAGGAGGTGACTCCCTAGCCTGGGAGCTCTGCTGTCAGGAAGCTTCTCATTCTGTTGGTGTAGGCTTGAGCCCTTTGGGAGGGTCCTGCTGTCACAGGTAGGAGTGAAACCTTGCTTGGGGAAGGAGACGCCTCTTCCACACGTCCTTTCCCTGCACGGTGGATCCTGAGAGCCTTTAGACACTAACATAGGACAAGATCCTCTAGAGCAACGGTTCCCAACCTGGGGGGATGCCATAGATTACAGGGGGGCCATGAGGCTTCAGTAAGATTGAGGTCATTTAGCCCCCGAGCTCCACGCCAGACGTAGCAGCCTCGAGGTCTGTGCCAGCTAGAGTGGAGGAGCAACCCCGTAGCCCCACACTGGCCAGGCGCCCCACTGGAGAGGAGCAGCCCCATACCAGTGGGGGCCTGGAGCAGCCCTGGCTAACCCGCCAGAACTGGCCTTCGTTACTCTCAGCCATGAGGGTGGGAAGAGGCAGGGCCACATGGGGCATGTAGTGGTGGCTGTGCCAGGGAAGGCTTCGCTTCTTACTCAGGCAAGAGTAATTTATTGTTGTTATAATTAGTATTGTCAGCACGTTTATAGCGGTTGTGTGTGTTTGTGACGGGGGGCAGGGCGGCCAGTGGTTTACCTCGTGTTGACTAGTGGGGCTTTCACTCAAAAAGGCTGGGAACCACTGCGCTGAGCCTGCTGCTGCCCTTCCAGTATTTACTAGTGGGGCCCTTGGGGCCAAAGAAAATGGCTGCGCCAGGGGCTCTTCGCTCCTATGGTGTGGCCAGTGGTGTGGGAGGCAGTCACCTCTTGCTACCTCCACGCCATCCTAGGGGCCTCTCGCTCACCCCTTCCCTGCTCCAGGAACTCCATCTGGCAGCTGGAGCTGGCCCAGCGGAAGGCAGCGCTCATCGTGCCGGCATTTGAGACCTTGCGTTACCGTCTCGCCTTTCCCAAATCCAAAGCTGAGCTGCTCTCCATGCTGGACATGGGCTCCCTCTATACATTCAGGTAGGTGCTGGAGCCGCTCTTCTCTACCAGCAGGGCCCAGACCATGGGCAGCAGGCAACTCTCTGGCCCCTCCCCATTTGTGGGGGCTACGGTGCAGTCCAGTCCTAAGCACCCCATGTGTTGTCCCCACCTCCCCAGTCTGTGCCTGGATCTCTCTTCTGACACTGCTGCTCTGTAGGTGGTGAGAGGAGTAGCCGTGTGCCTCTCCCTGTAGCCCCTGGGGTAAGGAGGATGCTGGCCTCCCCTTACAGTTTGTCTCTGGGATCTGAGGGCCCTCTGGTGTCACATCTGTGTGGTGCTTCATTTCCATTTCTCTCTGAAGGTACCACGTGTGGCCAAAGGGCCATGCCCCAACCGACTATGCCAAGTGGCGGACAGCCACGGTGCCGTACCATGTGGAGTGGCAGCCGGATTTTGAGCCTTACGTTGTAGTGAGGCATGACTGCCCCCAGTATGACCAGAGATTTGTGGGCTTCGGTTGGAACAAGGTGTCCCACATCATGGAGCTTGATGCCCAGGTGAGTGAGGAGCCAGTGGAATTTCCTGGGCAAGAAGGGCCCAGACTTTTTGTGCCTGGGGGTCCCATCTTCCTGCCTTGGGTGGGTGGCTTCTGGGTCCCTCCCAGCACGTGGCTTCCTTTGAACTAAACTGTGCTACCCCTGAGCAGGTGGTCTGGCCCCAAAGGGGGTGGGGACAGCCCTGCTCTGTGTCTGCTTGCTGACCTCCTGCCTTTCCCCAGGAGTATGAGCTGCTGGTTCTGCCCAATGCCTTCATGATCCACATGCCTCACGCCCCCAGCTTTGACATCTCCAAGTTCCGCTTGAGCGCTGGCTACCGGGGCTGCCTGCAGACGCTGCGGGACGAGTTCCATCAGGACCTGTCACGCAGATATGGTGCTGCCGCACTCAAATACCTCACTGCCGAGAGGAACCTGTGATGCCTAGGGACAGGGTGGCAGTGGGCTGGAGGGAGATGGGGACAGGACACTCTACTTCCTTCCTACATGGCTCACGATAGAGCTTCTGCCTGAAAGGGGTCAAACCTGCAGCAGTTTCCCAGCCTAGGAACAGTAGCTCCTACTAGGGATGGACAGAGCCTTGGTCATTAAACTGCTCCTACCTGGCTGAGGAAGTACAGCGGCAGGGCTGAGGGTTTCCTCAGCCAGAGACAGACATTGTGAATCTCTCAGCAAGGGGACTACAGGGAGCCCACCTCAAGGGCAAGGGTGAGATTGGTCCCTATCATTAAGTTTCCAGGGCTTGTAAATGGCCCCCATGATGGGGCTCACTTGCAGGCCCCCTGGACACGCGTTTCTCAGCCTTGTGAGTCTCCTTGCTCGAAAGCTTTACCTGACATTCTGCAAGATGCTGCCTTGCTCGATTTCACCAGCTCCTCCCCATTGCACCCTCTGGAGCTTTGCCTCCTTCAGGCCCTTACACAGTTAGTGCTGTCAGATGTAGCTTAGCCCTGCAAGACAGGCTGAACTTTGTTCTTAATCACGTCTCCTACTGAGATGTCCTCCCCTCCAGTTGTGATTACTTTTGTCTGAACTCCTTCCCTGTGCCTAGGTGGGAGAGGAAGCTGAAGCCCTTGGGAAGAGGCCTACCAAATTGGCTTGTTGGATGTCTTTCTGCAGTGTAGGTATAGCCTCAACTGGCCCCGAGTGCAGGGCTATCAAATTGCAGTGTAGACATGGGCTCAGGCTGGAGTCCAGGCTCTGGGATCCTCCCTGCTTGCGGGGATGTGGCTATATGTGCCCAAGGGTGTGCCTATCTCTTAGTGGCTGAGGGGGCTGTACACAAAACAGCTACCTGTCTGCTGCCCCTAAGGTTTGGTTTCTGCACTTCAAAAAAGTGCAGGCTTTAGCTAAGATCCCTGCACTGGCTCTGTGTCTGGCTAGGCTATGCCACTAACCTCCATGTGTAGCTTCCCACGGAGGATGAGAAGTCCTGTCCATCTCCCCCACACTCTGTGGACGGGAGCTCAGGCTGCTGCCCCTTGCTGTCACAGCCCTGGATTCTCTCTCACTTGCTGAGTGAGGGTTGGTGCTGCAGGTCTGAGGCCCTGTCAGTTGCAGGGGCCAACAACACACACGGTTCTGGTCTGTGTCTTAGAGCTGAGCCAGGATTGGGTGTATTGTGAAAGTAGGGTGCCTGTTGTAATAAAACCATCCAGTCCCTGCCACCCTGGGAGGAGATAAGTGTCCCCTGGGGCAACCAGCTCAGCAAAACCTCTCTGGGGGAGTCAGTTCAAGTCTCAGAAGGAAAAAGCCTGAATCTCATGAAGCTGATGTTGACAATCAGGGATATGGCTGACGCAGGAGGAGATTGCAGCTGGGGGCCATGGGCAGAGGCTGGCGCTGGGAGCAGCTGCGGGCAGGTGCTGTACCACAGCCATCACACACTGGAGCATGGAGGCACAGTCACTTTCCTCGCTATTTAAGTTATTGATGGTGATTTCTCACAAGGTGTAAATGATTAGGATGGCCTGGGGTTTTTAGCTTATTTCCTCCTCACTGAGGGTGCTGACGTATCTTCAGACCAGCCACGGCCGGCCACTCTGGCGCTAATCTGAACCGCTACTGTGCGGGAATGAAACCTTCTGGCCAGGCTGGGGGGGCTCCTGCCACTGCCCCTGATGCTGCTTTGTATGGGAAGAGCACAAATGGCTGCATTTTTTAATTAAATCTTTTTTATTCTTTTTCAAATCCTTGGAGGAGCCCTGTGGTTATTTTGTTGCAATGTTTTGCGGAGGGAATGGGGTGGGGCTGGTAGGAAATGAGGGCAAGGGACTGATTCAAAGAGTGCAGTTCTCTTTCCCAGGGGAGGAGCCAATCCTGTGTCCCAAGCTTGGGAAAGAATGGGCACCCATGGGGGACCTGTCTGCCCTGAAGGTGTAAGTTCCAGCTAGGTTAGATATGCACTAGCTCAATCAAAGCAAGTGTGCGGGTGTACAAGTGTAGCCACAGCTGGACAGGTGAGGGCTAGCTGCTTGAACACAAGCGCACCTATGCCTCTAGCTACTGCCATGAGTGGCTACCCCTCATGCTGCCCCCCCCGCCATGGCTACACTATTTATAGTGTGCTCGCTCCAGCCAAGCTAGTGCACGTGTCTACCCAGGCAGGAGAGTAGTGCTCCATCTGCTGTGGAGGCGTACCACCACCCACCCATGCCATGTCATTTTAAAACCTTGCTGTATGGGGTGTGGAGCTAAAGGGAGGGTAGTGATGCTAACATGAGGTAAACTCCACCAAACAAATGAGTGAACTCTTCTCCCCCTCCCCCCCAGCATTTACTATCAGCAGGAAAGATCAGGATGTTGTCTACCAGCCCTGGTGGGGTGGTGGATAGGTGCTGTTAGACTAGCTGAGAGTGCAGTTGTGCTCCCCAAAAGTGACTGTACAAAGAGGATTATAGGATTCGGGGGGAGGGGGGTGGGAGAGGGTGTGGTTCGACTTCCCCTCTAGCATGGTGGATTCTCTGTACCTTAAACACTTTAAACCATGCTCTGAGGACTTTAATAACTCAGTCACAGGTTAGTTTATTACAGGAGTGGGTGGGTGAGGGTCTGTGGCCTGCCTTGTGTAGGAGGTCAGACTAGATGATCATATGGGTCCCTTCTGACCTTAGAGATTCCATGATGGGTGTTGCTTGCTAATGTAAGGTCAAAGAGGCCCTCTTGACAGGTAAAAAGATGTTCTTCTTTTGTCATTGCTGCAAGCCCCCCCTAGGCTCTAACCATGAAGCTGGGACTATCTCACATCCATCCCCTTTAAGAAACATTCTGCCCTCACTGTTACATCTGCAGCCCTGTGGCCTTCCACAGTTTGCAGGAGTGTAAGCCAGCAGAACCAAGGACCCAGTTCTGCTGATAGTGCACAAGACGGAATGCAGTCCAGCTCCGTGTGCTGGGCCGCGCTAGTGCTCGGGCTCAGAGCACTAAGGACATGTTCTAATCCCTAAGGACAGACGCTCTGATGTGGAGGCAGCTGTGAGGGTAAGAGAAGTCCATTGTACAGTTACATCAGACCAAACACAGTGTGAATTAGTACAGGAAAAGCTTCCCAGCCATTATTAAGAGTTTCCTCCTTATTGGCATCTTCACAACAAAAGCAGAGCCCAGGAGTAACCAAAGCAGCGTAAGTCTAGGCTAGAGCATAACCCATAACCCACTAAAGTCAAGCTAATGCTGTTATCCTGCATCTGTGCTAGGAGGAACATGATAAATCCCATTAGCAAATGTTAGCTAAGCTTGCCTAAACTTGACCAATTTTCTTAGATCAGGTCAGCACTAGAAATTTTTGCTGGTATAGTAAGGCGTCCTAGAGGGGTTTTTTTTGGGTGACATTTCTCTAGCTCCCAAAACCCTAGTTTAGATGCAGTTTTATCCTGGCGTAGAAGTGCTTTTCCTGGGATAGCTTACACTGGCAAAAGTGGTTTTGGCAGTATAGTGACACACTTCCCCAACCAAAATAAGCGATGTGTATGTTAAGAGGGCACCAGTACAATCTTTTCTAGTACAGACATGGCCTTAATCAAGACAAACCATAAGCTGTGGTCTGTGCTTTGAAAAAAGACTAAGAGCCAGTGTCCCAAAGTAAAATTGAGTCCAGTCTGAGGCCCCAGTGCTGCTTTTGGGCGTCACCTTGAGGGAACCATTGATTAGATTGGGAGGTAAACGCACTGCAACACCAGTGAACCAGCAGGATTTACAGCACTGTGGTGGTCTTGCCCCTGAACACACCCTTAATGAACAAAACTGCAGCTTTGGGACCTCAGCGGGAGCTACTACAAGCAGAACTGAGATCTGTCTGCCTGGGAGCATGGCCCTTTTCGCTTTGTGGGGAGTGTAGCTGTTTGACAGAGCTATGCTTTCAGCCTTGACCTGGGGCTGAACAAGGTCACCCAGTGCTGGAGGTGAAGCCCGAGCTCCCTCTAGACTGAGCTTAGTTCTGGGCTCTGTATCACTTTCTTGTGAGCTATTACAACAAAAGCTCTTTCAGGCCCAGGTGCCCTGTGCAGTGATGGGAGATGCTGCCCCCAGCTGGTAAACATGGCTACAGAGACAAGAGATTTTATTGTTTTATTTAGTAAAATGTTAAAATAAATAAATACAAATTGATCAGATGCTCTGTATCCCTATCCCCCTCCCTTCTCCCTCCCCTTACTTTAATTTGCTAAAATCTAAACACAGTTGTACCAAAACTGAAACCACAAGGGACTTGAAGGCTACAGAGAGAAGGCAGCAAAGAGACTGCGATTCACTATTAGCATCAGGCTAAAAAAAATAGAGATATTTAAAAAAACCAAACCAGCTCACGAGTCAGTATTATTCTCATTATGCAATTCTGTGAAAACAAAGTGGTACCATTCAGGAAAGGGTATTTTACACCAAGGCCTGCAATGATAGGGGATTCTCTGGAACAGGAGGCAGCCCAAGAGATGTTGGGGTTGCCTGGCACGAATGACAAAAGAGAAAGAGGTGAGGAGAGGTTGCATGGTATCTGGATATTGTTTTTTGTTCCTGTGCATGACTAAGTGTGTCACACACGGCTGTGGAAATCCAGTCAACTAAAGACAAAACCTGCTACTTTTCCTGGTAGTGCCTTGGAGCACCAAGAGCATATGCTGCTTATTTTTCACATGCATTTATGCTGAAGGAGTTCATGTCGAGCATACTGCTCAATCCTGCCACAGGCGTATTGGCTATTAGGGCCACTGCCTTGTTACAGAAATGAAGGACCCCTCCAAAACAGCTGCTTTCCTGTTTCTTTTATCTAGAACCCAGTGCCCAAAATATTATTAGCCTCTCTGATGCTTTCCCCTTCTACAGCAACTTGGAATTAGCTCACAGACAGCTAACAGGTATGAGTAACATAGCCAGGGGCTGAAGGCACAGGTGTGGGGAGGGGACTGTAACTAAAGAGCATTTCAAGAAAGTCAGGTGGGTGGGGGAGAACAGGATGGCTCAGGTGACTGGGACTAAAATACAGTCTTTCTCCTCTAGCTCAATGGCTTCAATATGACTCATGACAATTTAAAAGCTGGACAGGGCCCATGTGTGAAATGAATTATTAGGTCTCACTGCAGCTCCGAGTGGACCAGCGTCTCTACGTCACCAAGTCCATCACATCATTGGCGTTAATTTTACCTTTCATTGGCCTGTGCAGTAGAGATTAAAGACTGATCTGACCCCCAAAATAGTGCTTCCCCTCAGCCTTACAGCTGGTCCCTGTACGTAAGGGGTACAAAACGACACTGGTAAAGAGGAGTGTTTACACGTGATGCTAGTCAGCTCCACTAATACATGGTGCTCCTTCATAACACACTAGACAGCGCAGCTTGGACCATTCCTCTTCCACAGTGCTGAGTTCTCCGCCTGAGTCCTCCGCTCCAGCCACGGTACAACTACAGTTCATCCCAGCCACTCCTTCCTCTTACACCAGGCTTAAACACCTCACTGTCTGTACTGACAGAAAGGGTTAATTTTTGCAGTGACATTAACTATCCTATGTTAGTTATCTCACTGTAAAATCTTAGTTTGCCTCCTGTAAAACTACAGATGCCTTGTCTTCCCTAGGTTTTTCCAGCAGCACAACACACACACATTAGCTAGCCAATGGTAAAAGCGCATTTTGTGCCAGTGGAGACCTAGCCTGAATGTGAGAACTCACAGTGCAATCTCCAGCAGGGTGGGGCTGGGTGGGGCTGGTGGGTTCAGGCTGAAGCTGGTGTTGTTCTGAGATTACATTTTTATTTTTAAATTTCCCAAAGGAGCCCTGGTTGCCTGTCTTAGCTGGTACAGGCAGTGACCTAGAGGATCAGTATCTTTTGAAAGGGACAGGTTGATGTTAAATGCTGCTCTCAGCCTGAAAGTCAGTCAACTACTTTTAAGCCAAGGTCAATTAAAATGAGGAACCACATGAAAACCCGTTTAGGAATTACAGAGTAGCCCAAAGCAAGGAATAACATGCAGCCTTCTGCTCTGTTCATCTCTGACTGTTAATATGCCCATTCACTCAGTATTATCAGTGCCTGGTGACCAAAGAATGAGAAAAATAACACTTGGTCCTTACACAGCAAGTGTAAAATTACCACCCCTATTTAAGAGGAGAAAACTGAGGCACAGAGATTCTGTGTTTTGTTTTTTCCCCAAAAGTGGCCACTGATTTTTTGGGTGCCAAACTTGAGACACCTTCATTTTGATTTTCAGAGGTATTGAGCCCTGGCAGCTTCACTTGCTTAATCTGGAGTTGTGGGTCCTCAGTACTTCTGAAAACTCTGGCTCTTGCTCTTACGCTGGCTACCTCAAAATCAGAGGCAACTGTTGAAACATTTCCCCTAAAGACCTACCCAAGGCCACACAATAAACCAGTAGTAAAGCTGGGATTACAACTCAGGAATTACTGGATCCCAGCCTTGTGCTCAGTCCACTGGATCATTCTGCTTGCTTAGTGAGAACAAAATCCTCGCTTTTCTGGCTCAGAGACAACAGCCAGTTCTTGGTTTTCCCCAGTAATACTGCTAGAGAAAGGTTCTGAATGCCAGAGAATGCAGAGGTAGGAAGTGGCTGAGTTTATGCTGCCAGCATTGGAAATAAGTAAATAAAAGCAATTTAAAACAGAACCAACCCCCGAGTGGTAAAAACGCTACTACAATGGCAAGGGAGTGACCACACAGCGACTGGGGCCAGCCACTGGCCTTTTCCTGCCTTTTGTCCACTTAAACAGCCAGCTCCTCTGGGCAGGGGGGTCTGTTTCTGAATCACCTGGGCACACACTGGGCACTGCCCAACTAGCAGGAGTAATAACAACTGTCCCTTACCTGCAGACTGACTTTGTGTGAGAACTGTCCCCAGTCTGATACCAATGCGCTGCTTCTTAACCTAGATCGATGCTTCTAGAGATTCTGGCAATGGGCCCTCACTGTTGCTTCCCAAGACACTTGCCTTTCATCGTTTGAAGGGTTTGCCTAAATTAGGGAAATTCTTCTTTTGGAAAAAGAATCAAGCCAAGTTACAGAGGATCAAGTGAAGGAAAAAGAGAGTATCTGCACCTCAGGATCCTAGTCCCAGCCCCCTCACTGTATCTTCAATCCTGTCACTGCGACACAGCTCCTCCAGTCTGAGCCCTCCTTTGTCTCTGTGCTCCTTTGTGATATTTCCTATGCTCCCCCGTGGCATGTCTCCTTTCCCTCCCATCTAGTCTCCCTGTCCTCTTCCTACCCTAGCTCTTCCCTGTTCTTTCCTTTACTTTCTCTGCACCACGCATTGACTCTCAGGCCTTTGGCCCCTACTCTCAGAAGAAGGCTCCTTTTTGTGTCTCCTGTGCCCATCCCATCAGAACAGGGAGTTGAGAAGCACAGATGCTGGTCAAGGCTGGTCAGTAACTTCTGCACATCGTGGCAGCATGGCTGAGCACACATGCCTTTAGGCTTAGCATTTGCTGCACAGCCCAGAGTCACAGACTGTGTCTACACTGGTATTTTTTCCTCTTAAAATACCCTACCTTTGCTACCACTGCTCCAACTTCACCCATGGGAGCATAGCAAGGACCAGCCACCTGTCATTTAACCTAGCAGAGCAGGTCCAGGAAACACAGCAGTCAGAACAACAAAGGGTCGTCACTGCCTTGCCTACAGTATAGTTCCTGGAACTGCAATGGTGGGGACACAGGGAAAAAAGGCCTGTCATTTTATTGATCTATTAAGACCATGCACACCAAAGCAGTGTCTAAATAATTATATTTTATTGTTGAAGTTCCAACTATGTGCTCATATATGCTCATCCTGTACAGGACACAAAAATACAGACAATCCTTGTCCCAGTCTACAAGATGAAATGGAAAAGATGGGATACACAGGGTAGCCCACAGGAGGGAATAACAGAAGGATTTATGACGTAGCATTGCATCCCTTCCTGTGGATATTATCAAAGGAGTGAGCCTATATGAGGGATCTGAATGACAAGAGGGTGGCAACTTGGAGATCAGTCTGGAGTTCCTGCTCCTATGTAAGTCCTTGGGCATCCCCGTTCCACATCTGATGGCCAGCAGAATGGATCTGAAGCTACATGCTGCAGCTGCTCAGCCAAGGTGCATTTAGAGATTTAGCTTTCTGTTGGAGGGACCTTAAGAGACATTGTGTCTTCTAAACAGAGAAGATAAAGTTCTCTTCTGGCTGGTGATACAGCTTGTGAATGGCCTTGGGTGGGGCAGTTTGCTGACCAAGCTAGCCCAGGAGTCCTTGATAATGCCAAGCAACTCAGGTGCATGGGAAAACATGTATCCGCTTTCTTTCTGAGTTGAAAAAGCCATCTACGCAGGTTCTCTTCCGTACAGAAGAATCCAGGAAGAAGTGGTCATGGCAGTAAGGAAATGGAAATCTTCTGTGGCAGCCTGGCAAAATTGAGCTTGCCCTGAATCCTCAGTGTCGAAGAAGCCCTTCAAGCCTGACTTCCAGACTGTAATTGCTATTGCCAACAGGACAAGGGGAGAGGAAGGAGGGACTGAGGAAGATTTACAATGGATGTGGCTTGAGCGCTCCTGTTGGTGGGAGGAGAGTAGTACGATTTTGGCGAATCTCATGGGGTGGGGGATCAGGACAGCACAGGTCATCGTGGCTGGGCTGCTGAATGAGTATTTAGCATGTTCCCCTCATGGATGTGTGAAGGAGCGGGAGGGAGAACCAAGAGGCAGGTGGCAAAATTATTTCTGGTGCAGGAACACCATGGAATCACTGCTCTTGAGGCTCCTCTTCCTATGGTGGAGCATGGAGAGGAGACTCTAACTGTAGCTCATGCCGCACTTCTTAATAGACCACTACAAGGATTGAGTTGCATCAAACTTGCCTTAGTCTGTGTCCTGGAAAGCGGCCAAAGGAGAATGAGGCCCACTGCTCACCTCAGACCCCATGTCAACCAAAATTTTTGGCTGTGCCCTGAGTGGGAATGAGGATAGAGTTGGCAGATGAAGTGCCTAGTAGCAGGTGCAACAAAACATACTACCCTATGCGTGGTCACATCATCACTACTCTTCTGTCCTTTGAGAAGGCTGCAATTAAGACTTGATTGGGGAAGCGCTCAGCAGAAACAGTTTAGGTTATGATATCTGAATATTCCATTTTTTTAAAAACGGGTTTAATTTTCACACTGTATTAAGCTGGTGCAGAGGGAGCAAAGCAGACATGGTTAAGCCTTGCTAGGGGGAACAACTGCAGTGCAAATTCACTGATGATGTTTCCCTACATCTGTGTTATAAAGACCTCTCCATTTATTTCACGTACCTCAGTCAGCAACAAAAGGAGGATTTCATCCTGGGCCTTTGCGAATGCTGGCCACAGTCAGAGTACAAGTGGTGGGCCTGGGACAGTCTCTGGAAGAGGATGATTTGAAGTTCAGGAGGTCAGGATGAATAGTCACACCTCCAGACAACTTGGATATGGATTAGCTTTCTGAAGCCTTCTCATACTATCAACAAAATACATCACCCAACTTCCTGCCAACAACTAAACTAACAGATCTGCCTGCAAAATCTCCGCAGTTTTTAATTCGAAGTAGGCAGATGTAAATTCTCATCGTTATCAATAGAATCATGTTTGCAACTAAGGGTGAATAAGATTCTTGTCTTGCTCAGGTAACTAACAGATCCTATTAACCCGGATTCCCAAGGGGCAAATAATTTTATCCTACCACTGATAATTAGCTGCCAGTGATGCACTCAAAGAACCATTAAGTTTCCCACACTGTCCACCAAATAACCCATACCAGTACTACTTCGTAGCAGACTCTTTTGTACAGCACTGAGCATGCTGCTGGCTCTAACCAAATAATAACTAATCATAATGCTAAGTATTCTGCCAAGGCTGCGTGATATCCCAGAAATCCTCCTTCCAGCTGTGTTGATTGCAAGGATAAGGGAAAACCTACTTCTAAAATCCACTTGTTCTGTTTCTAAGCAGTGAGAGAGGCAGCATGATTTAGGGCAGTGAGTATTGGGCTGGGAGCCAGGAATGTCTCTGATACTGATTCCCTTTGTGGCCTCACTTTAGCTCCCTGCCTCAACTTCCCCATCTTTAAAATGAGGATAAGAAGTCACTTACTCCCTGGCAGTGATGTAAGGATTAGTTAATGTCTGTATGCTGCTTAGGAAATATATAATGCTAAGTATTATTATATAGCGCTTTCCACATGGTCTCAGTTCAGAGGAATTTAGAATTGGAAAGGTTTCAATACAAACTCAGATTATACCAAATATGACAGGAAAGAAATAGCAGCACATATTAATACAAGCTAAAAGCTAACTACTAAACAGCTGTAATTTCTGCATTGTTTGGAACTCCTTCTGAGCAGCTAAAAATGTCTACTTTATTTTCTGTTTAGTAAATGTCAATTCCTTCACTGCCCAATGTTTCTAAGTGCACAGCAGTGACTCCTGTTTACTTAATGTCTACGCAGCAGCCGCATTGCTAATGTCAGCACAGCCCTTGGAATGGTACTTGCCTATTAACTCATGTTGCTGCAGAGCCAATAGGGGAAGCATACCAAAAAGGACCAGAGAGACGGAAACAACAATCTACCAGAGAACATCAAGAGCTCTAAGCTAAGATCATTTCTCTGACAGGTCATAGTGGAACTTAAGGTAGGCTTTTGTAGTCTGAAGGATTTTTTCCAACCAAAACTTTAACATGGGTAGAAATTAGACCTAAGTAAATTGACATATATCTTCTGAGACTAGAGACAAACAGACACCTTGGGAAAGAGGCAATGGGTGTGTTCACAGGGGTGGCATACGAAAGACAAGGTATTAACATCCTCTGGGTGATACAATGCCTTTCAAAACAAGTAAGATCACCATTGAATTCCAACCTTAGCCCCTTCCAGTAACAGGCAGAGGAGAGATCAAACCAGTTCTCAGCTTTCAAACACACTCTGTGACCCCCAGTGGCAAGTGCTCCAAGAAGCACTGTGAAGATAACACTGGGAGAATCATAGGAACATAGGAATTACCATGCCAGCTAGGACTTGGGGTCCCTCTAACCCAGTAGCCTGTCTCTGACAGTATGCCAGTATCTTCAGAGAGAGGTGCAAGAAACCCCTCAATAGTGGCTGGTTTATGCCCTAAAGCAAGAGGTCTTATTTTTCCTAGTTTATTTGATCTCATTATCCTTATAAATATTTGATCCTTTTAAAAGTCCTATTAAGCAATTGGCCTCAATGATATCTCATGGCAACAAGTTACACAGGTTTATGACGTGTTGTTACAAAAAGTATTTCCTTTGATCAGTTGAAAATTTGTTTTGCTGGCTGCAGTCCTGCTTTACCATTCCTGCTAACTGATTCTTGCTGCTTAACTGGCTTTAGAACAGAATGCAGACATCTGAAGATAAAGTCTAGTTTATCATAGGGCCAGCTGAGAAGAGCACACCAGAATTCCTCCTCCAAATCTACTGAGAAATGTAAGAACTGAGGATCAACTCCTGGGCTCAGAGCTGGAAAAAGTGTTCACTTCACTGGAAAAGGGAAAGTGTCTTTGAGGGACAAAGTGTTAGCAGAAATAGAGACTAAAGGAAAGTGAAGGAAACAGCTCAAAGGATCTTCCAGAAGCATATGCAGCTACGGTAGCAGTGAGATACTCAGGCTACACCAGGGTCATGGTATTCACTCTGCTTTGCCCAGAATATAAGAGGCAAAATACAAAGCTTTTCAGTGTTCCATTCCCCCACCGAAGCAGGTCTGCCTGGCTATTAAAACACATGTACCACTCATCACTGTACAAGGAGCTCTGCCTGAGTCCATCTGCATAAAGGGCCAAACACAGCCCCCACTGAAGGCATAGGGATTTTGGCCATTGATTTCAATGGGAACAGTCTTTGGCCCAGTGTATTCATATATATTAGCGGAACTGGGTAGCCATGGGACACACCCACTGCATGTCCAGAGTCAGCACTCTTAACTGACACGATCCCTATGACAATGCAACTCACAAGACAGGATCTGCTACACACAGTCACACTATCATGCTAAAGAGATAGAATTCTGAAATAAGGCGATATAATAAACAAGACTTCAGGTGTAACAAATCCACTATCTTCCATCCCCATTAATTCTACACCTGTTCTCTAATCAGTCCATATTTAAATATTACAAAAACATAAAGGCTTTAACAATCATGCTGCCAGTGCTCTTCTCTGGGCTACTAACACATGAAAGTATGGAGGGATGTGATAACAGGAGAGACAAGACAGAGAGCTCCTTCCGATGGAGAGTGAGTTGCAGCACTTTATGATTTGATTCTGCTTAGAAATCAGCAAGTGGCATGTATGATATAACCTATGGAAACCTGCCCCGTTGGATTTTAAAACACAAAACACAGCAGAATGTCATCATAATAGGCAAAGTCTGTGTCAAAAAATTCTAAGCACACAGCATTTTCTCCAGTTCTGACACCTTTTTAATAGAAATCACTTGTTTAGGAAACAAATAGCACTTTTGTAATTTTTACAATGTTTCTTACCTTGATCTTATTTTAAGTAACACTAGGAAGACCTCAATATCTTTTATTTTCCTTTTTAATTTTAAAAAAGTTGTTTTTCCCCAGATACAAAGATTTTGCCCTTGCATAAAAAAACAGTGCCCAAAACGATGACACAAGGACTCACAAAGACTCACTGTATCTCACTGACACTATTACTTCTAATCTATACCATGCAAGGTCCCATCTACCTCTTTAATTAGACTGTCAGCCTGAATAACAGCTTTTCTATTCCTTATTTATTTTTCGTTACCAAAAGAAAGAGAGGAAATGAAAGAAAAGGACATTTCTCTGTTCAGTTCACACATCTGGGTCATGTGCTGCTTTGTTCAGGATATTTGTGTTGGTTTATAAATATAGAGAAGAGTTGGAACCTCGTTTTCAAGTAAAATCATTGATGCACATTTTCCCTTGACACATTCTCTTTCAATGCTTCAACTCAACCATTTCGATCCCCTCTTCTTCCTCTCCCAACAAAGGCTTCCTGGAT
Organism: Mesoclemmys tuberculata; assembly: GCA_007922155.1. Classification (NCBI taxonomy): domain Eukaryota; kingdom Metazoa; phylum Chordata; order Testudines; family Chelidae; genus Mesoclemmys; species Mesoclemmys tuberculata. Next base: position 41,064,941 of record ML675613.1, read on the forward strand.
CAACTTGAAGATCCAAACCAATCCAATTCGCCAAAGAATTTCACTTGTCTATTGTGAAGAAACGGTTAACCCAAAGCTGCCAGGACACTAAATCCGCAGCCTGCACATGTGCTTGTTACTCAGTGAAAAATCCGTCCCCATTCCTTTTTGTACAACTCCTGTCTAAACAATAGTAAATACTGCTTATTGGATAGACTTGTCCCCTCTGGGCACTGGGATTTGTTAATTTATATTTCTCCTTTTTGGTTTAATAGTACTGAGAGTTTAGAAACAGGAAAAGCCCACAGGCTCTTTGGACTTATTTTTTCCCTAGCTAAACAAACTGTTCCGCAAATAAGGATTTGAAACCTGCTCTCCTCCCTTATCCCTGCTCCTCACCCCAAACAAAAATAAAACAAACCTATAGTGGCTGTGGAGGCTGCTGCAGGCACACACTGGTGTAAAATATAGAGAGAGTAAATATATTATTTCACTTGGCATGGTGCTGGCAAAGAACCCCCAGCTGGCACTATTCATGTAACATGATCCAAACTTTGCATGTACACACAGAATAAGAAGGATCAATTGGCAAACTCTGGTGCCGCCTGGCACAAGCATCTTCACGCTCTCTCTGGAACCAAAGAACTAAAGAATTCTGCACTTTCCAGAAGAAATCCGGTTTTGCTTTTCTAGAGTTTCGTTATTTTGCTCCTCCTCCTCGCCGCCACCTCCCTTGGCTCCTTCTTACTCCACTGTGTTATTTAGTCTCATCGCCCTTGTTACAGTTCACCATGCAGCTCTGGGAAGGGACTGGAGTGGAGGTGGCAGCATTAGCGTTGTTAGTGGAGTCCATGCCATTGGAGATGGCTACTGAATTGACCTCAGAGTTTATGGGTTTTGAAAGGTCAATGCCTTGGATGAGGCGGATCAGCTGTTTTACCTTCTCCAAGGAGCTGTGCATCTCCTTCTGTTTTGCCAGGATGGTATTCTTCATTTCCATACATTTCTGCAGCAAATTAGAACAACAAAAAGCTCAACCATTACACCCATAAGGATAATTAGTGGAATGGAAGAGGGTAAGAAAAGATTTGGATGTTCATCAATCCATATATAGGCACCTAGCAAGGAGTGTAGTTCCAGAAAGGACTGCACCTAGGAATTCATTTTCCCAGCTTGGAGGAAGACAAACTTCAAAGCTGCACACACAATTTAATTAATATTTACAGATAAGTTAAATTGTCAGCAGGTAACTACCTCCTGCTCTGCCTCCATTTATGTTATCTCCCTTATAGATTAGGAAAACACCACAGATGCCTCCATCCTATTGTGTTTCTTCTGGAGGAAAATATGGGGTTAATGTCCAGCTGAAACTAGCAAGTTTTTATTATTTTCTACTAGTATTGCATTGCATCTGAAATTCCTCCAACTCAGATCTGCAAATGCAGGCATCCCGTAGGCGCTGACTTTGTTGACAGCACATATGTCCTGCTATTGGGATATTGCTTTCATATACAGTTTTTACCTATTTTAGCAGAAACATAATTTCCTTTCCATAAATAAAGAGGGTGACTTGAAGAGAAAGACGCAGTGCTCTTTTCAATAAAAATCTTATTTTGTGCCGCCCCCCCCCCCTTTTTTTTGTGGCAAGTTACAAAAAACTCAAGAAGCTCTGATAACAGTCAAGGCAAATTAGCTTAACCACTTTATGTTTCAGGAGTCCATGGATGAAACTCTTTAAAAGAAAAAGGAGACGGCAGCCGATAACTTCTCTATGGATGTGGTTCAATTTAATGATGTAGAACCCACATAGGTTCCAATAGATGTCCTGCAGGAAGATGGTATCTTTTAAAAAAGCTTTGAAGCTTTTTTTCTACATGGATCTTCAAAGCCTCCTGGTCTAAGTCCAACTTTTAATAAATATATGGCAGCAACAGAAAAATAACCACCACAACTGGCACTGGCACTAATTGGTCCACTGTTGGCAGTTTGAGTGAAGAGGTAAATAATGAGCGGTCCATAGAAACTGAATTCTCTCTTCACCTATAGATAATCCCTTTAGGTCAGGACTGAAGCACATTGATGAATAGGTGCTGCTATGAACATGGCTAGAGAGCACAAGCTCTGCTACTTGCCATGCCAGACAACACCAGCCTTCTGGTGACAAAGAGAACACTCCAGTCTCCAAACTGCTAATCCAGCACCTTTCACCACTATATTTGCTTTCTTAAAAGGAAACAGATTATTTATCTGAGTTATTCTACTATGTTCAGCATTAGAGGTTTTTGGGCATGGAACACCTTATAAATATTTTTTTTAAACAGAAAAAAAATATCCCAAAGCATGTGAGGTGAGTATAGTGAAATACACTAGAACTGTATGATGTCACAAATGTTGGCTATGGAAAAGAACTTAGCATTTAGAGTTCTATGATATTAACATGAGCCCTCCTGAGGGTCTCATGTTTACATGTGGTGATTTAAGAGTACCCCTTGTGTGTTATAGTGAGAAACAATTACATGCTAACACATAGGTTCCAATTATTACTGTTACAAAACAAGGTGGAAAGCATGGTTTCTGGTTAGGGGGAAGAAGCATGGCAAGGTATAATTAATATTAGGCATTAATATTAGGCAGGAGCATCCAAAGTTTGCCCAAATGAAGACTGCATTGGTGACTAGCCAGGAGCCTGAGGTCAAACCTGTGAGGAACATGGAGTACACTGCAGTTGCTTTCATTTTGGATATGATGGGGCCGTGCACCAAGGCTGTAAGTCCCATCATGCAATTCAGCCTAGTGACTTGGAATAAAGTAAAGCATCAATTAGGACCTGTAGCTACTAAGGCTTATCTTCTGTAATAAAGATAAGAGCCATAGGTCCACTGTACATCTCCACTGGTTGTGTTTGTCAGCTGTTGGTATTCCGGGTTACCGTACAACTGCAAGGTACAGCTAGCATGAGTTCATGTTGGCTGTACTTTAAGCAGCCAAAAGATTCAAAATGTAGGGGAAGGAGCAAAGTACAAACAAAAGCTTACACAATTCCCAGTGATTTCAATGGGAGTTGGATCAGGACTACAGTACCAGTCTCCAGACTTGTGCTCTGCCCATTTATATGGTGCTACAATGAAAGGGCTACAGAGAACAAGTGTGGAGTTACAGGGGAGAAAAATACTTACTGTTATGGAATTGCTGAGCTGTTTGACCTTCTGCTCTAGTTGTTCTCTTTCCTGTTTTAAATCTGAACTCCATTTAAGTAGCTTCTGTTTCTCTTCTTCTTTTGCTGTAAAAAACAATAGTAATCTTCTCAATGATGAATATTTAAAGAGTCCCTGTTATGCCCTTCAGATGGAGTCTCTAAGTTACTTTAGACACATTGGATCATACCTGAAATTGCACCTGCATAAATGAAGAGTCACATTAAGCTTTCACAAAGTACTTAAACTTCTCTTTCACTTTATTACTTGGGTTATCAAAGGTTTTTCCCTTAATTTCCTCTTTAAAACAAGTCCTACCCAATCCCATTCCCAAAATAACATTTTACAAACATGAAAGCAAAGGTGTTCTCTGTTTTCCTACCTGCTTTGTATGCAATATATGAATGAACAATTGCTAAAGTCCCTGGCCATGGGATTGCTTCTTCCTTCTTCAGCATCTGAAAGAAAAGGGTGTGCACATTTAACCGGCACATATTTTACCTCTGAGAAAGGGAGAAAGAAAAAGGGAAGAGATAAAAAGAGAGAGCAAGACAAAAAGTGTTTCTTTCATGGTTATCATTAGACACAACCTGTAAACATAATGCCTTGTAATCCTGTTCCAAGGTTCAACAGAGGGAATTATTCACAACTGTATTATAGCCTCCACAAAGGAGACCTGCTTATCACAAATGTCAGCATTTTCTCACATTCCCTCATAACCACAACATCTTCTGCTCATGAAACTTAACGGGTTAAAGAGGAATGAAAAGACAACATATCTGTTCTCAAACTTGCCAGAAGACAGGTACATGACTTTATGGCTCAGACAAACTGATGATCTAAGTTGCTCCTGGCAAAAAAACCCTGATGGCATAGAACAGCCTCCACACCACACATAAGAACTTCACACTTTCCAACACATAAGACATGACACTTTCCCATTTCCACTTGCTCTCAGGATCATGTTATTGGCATTGTCAAACCCTCCTAAGAAGGGTAAGGATCATCCATGTCATTATAGCACAAACAGGTTCCCTCCTAAGATACCTTATTTAGAGATGAAGAATGAACCTTGGTAGCCCAGCAGAAGGAATGAACCAGGGGATCAAGGCTGGAGTCACTCTAAAGTAAAATCTCTCTGACACTTCTTAAATTATTTTCTGGTAATCCTTCAGTAAAACATAAACAGGAGGTGGTGGTGGTGAAGGGGGTGAAAGGAAGGCTATCCCTCCCCTTCAGCTACAACCACATTGAGTCACTTAATCTATTGAGGTTTTTTGTTTGTTTTTCCTGAGTTACGGAATATGGATGTGGAAATGCCAGGTTGCTTTCTTATGCTATCATCTAGTTAATAGAGGGTCACATGGACAATCAAAGCACTCTCTTAGGTCAGACAGTATGTTAATAGCGTCAGGCTGTTTGTTTAACAACAATCCCATTTTAATTCTTGAAGTTCCAAAATAGGGGAAATGAAAATAGCAGTTTACTTCTTTATTTTATAATCTTTATGCCATTAATGGATTAAATAACATCTTATTATTCCAATCCATTTGTATACTTTTAAAGAGGGATTTTGAGGGAAGAAGGTCCAAATCATTCATTGACAGTCATTATTCTGACACTGACTGTGCTATGAAAGAGAACGGAAATGACCACCTTTTTGATATTTGGGTTTTACCAGGAAGCAGTGGCTCAGTATTTTCTCTCTCTATTAAGGGTAGGCTTGTGCAAATACACTATTCATTTTGGACAAAGAACTACCATCTTTCATTGACATTCTGAGTAGAAAAGCTACAGAAAAATCCTTATGGGTCATATAGAGAACCTTTCCCAAAAGTTTGTGTGCTTTGCCCCAGAAAAGCAGAATTGAAACACAAGGGTAACACAAAAAGACCGAGTCTGGGAGCACAAAAGCAAGACTTAAAGGCTTAGTATTTGTGAGCATTCGAACAGTGGCAATTTGATGAAATTCACACAAGCCTAATTACAGATCAAATAGATTTGCTCAATGTCAGGCTGTCCCAATCTACTAAGCCAAGTGATCAGGTTATTTTCTTTAACTTGGAGAAATCTTTGTAATGCACTCTGTGTAACTCCCTATCTTTCCAACAATACCTGGTCTTGACATTTGGGACAGATCCACATGCCCTTGGGAATGGTTTTCAGAGGTGGGTCCAGACAGTCCAGGTGATACACACGTGAACATGTGTCACACATCAGCAACTGCCCGCTTTTCCTGCAAACACTGCAAAAATCCTCATGGATATCGCCCTATAAAATTGAGGGAAGGGGGTGAGAAAGAAGAAGGCAAAAAGTGAACTTTGACCTTTGACATCTACATCCTAGTTGAATGTAAACTCTTCAGCACAAGCTACAGCTATAGCTCAGTTCTTTTTAAGAGGTGTAACAGGAAAACCAGCAAAGATGTCAGAAGTTCAACACCCTCTGCCCTCCCCAGGTGAGAGGCCCTAGTGAATACCTGATACCACAGTCTTTAGTAACAATCCCTACCCCACTATACATCTTAGTTAGGAAGATTTTCAAATATTTCAGCCTGCACTGGTAACATACCCACTTTCCTTGGTCCTTCTAATCTCCACCTAGGGGAGTATACAAATGAGGTTGCCTCTTGTCCACAGTCTTTTCTAAGAAACCTCCATAGGGCAATATTGAACTTTAAAAGAACACCATCAAGTAAGTATTTAGAGCACATGTGATATCCTTTCAAATTGTTATACTAAAAGAGATTAATGCTCTGATTTGTAAATTAAAGAGAATGGACCAAATTCATCCCTGAGGTAACTCTTTAACTTCACTAAAGTTATACCAGAATACATTTAACCCATCATATTTTAAAAATTCATTGCCCTACCCCCACAATAACTATTGATTTCTGCTTCATCATTAGCATAGGGGCATGAGGGGAGATCAATGTTGACAAAATCAAGAAGGAAAAAAATTTTATTTTCATCCATAAGAGGCTTTCACAAGGAACTGAAAAATTATTAGATAGTGTCCTTTTAAAAATCTATGTTTAACTATTTTTGCATTACTACTGGAGGCACTTCCTTTTCCCAACTATTCACTCCTCAATGGCTCCCCCCAATGAAAAATTCATAACAAGATTAGGTATGTTTTTGTCTCTTTTTTCCTCTCTCTCTCTTTCATCATTCCCATCTCATGCTTTGTGATTTTTAATAACTAGACATTTAAACAGAGGAACACACAATGAAAACTGCTTAAAAACCAGAGAGCAGAATAGGAACACCCAAACTCTGCCCTTCATCCACCTGGGCTGCTCTGGCAACTTGCCACACCTAAGGTCCAATCTCTCAAGCCCTCAGCACATGCAATTCTCATCAAACACAATGAAGTTTCACGCACAGAACACCTGCAGGATCTTGACCCTAATTTGTCTAAAATGAAGCAAACTGCAAGTGTATGCCTCTTTAACATGAAATATCAGGGCATGCAATGTTCCTGAGTGTCCTGTTTATAGATTTGCGGAGTTTTGCCATCTAGAATTATGCTAGACTTTGCCTCACTCCTATATTGTATGTGGCTGGGCAAGAAAAATTGGATTTTTTCTTTATTATGAATAATGTATTAAATGTATGCAGCAAGAGATCCACCATATTATCAAAGAAAATCACATACAAATACAATCTGCTTTTGATTTAACTTTCAGACTCCATGACAGATAAATCTTACTCTAAGGGGAACTGCTCTTCGTCCCTTATCTCCCAAGGTTAGCACTGCTGTCCTGTTTTCTACAGGGTCAATCTTTCTTGAAGTTCAGTGCCATGTTTTGATTCCATAACTTCTATGAATCAAATGAGTGTTGGGTTCTGTGACTGTTTAATCTTTAATACTAAAGAGAGTTCTTAAATGTTAATTGAAGAATCAAATCAGTGAGATTTCATGCCTCCCTTGAAATGACATCTATCTTGCCAGGCTGGGAAAAGCTTCCTTTTCCTCTTTCCTGCATTGTGTGAATGCATAGAAGAAACAGAAGCAGATAAGAAACAAAATAAAGGCAAAGAGAAAATCCTCTGCAACTGTCTTAAAAAGAAAGTCATCCTAGAGCCTTTTGAAGTTCTCTGTTAATGAATAACTCAATCTTATGAGGTGCTGAACATCCTCAACTACCACTGAATACAAAGGCAGTTGAGGGCATTCTGCACATAGCCAGGGTGATCAGTATCTTTCAGGATTAGACCCATTAAACACTGAGACATCTGCTATCCTGCAGAATCAAATCTAGGCAGGTGATTTCCTTGAGCAACTGACACTTGCATAAGAGATTATCAATTCAGGTTTAGAATTCAGTGAAACGTTGATTGATGATTCATGTAACAAGATGGGTTAATGTGCAAGGTATTAATTTTCTAGTAATGCCCCATATGTGCCAACTGGAATCTCTCTCACACACACATGCATGCACGCACCCATAGCCCTATTTTCATCTTATCAAAATAATAATGCAATAGTGCAGCGCATTTTGTGGGAATTAATAACTGGTGGGTGATTCCTCAACTCCCCCCACTAGTACTTAATTCCCAGGAAATGTTCCATGTCTTCTTTGTTGTTAATAAATGAATGTATAATATGGGCCAGACTGTTGTGGTGTGTCCCCTCTACATGCTACACTCCGGCTACAGGCTTCTGGAACAGTGCTGAGGGGCTATAAGCAGCCAAGTATAAGTCAGAGCAGCTTTAATCAAGGTTGCTCTAATGCATACTGGAGACTGAGAAGACTCTGCAGCTGGCTCCAGAATAGGGGAAGCACGAAAGGTAACAAAATCACTTTTGCCCTCACCTCCTCTGTTTCTACAGCTTAGACAGAACAGAAAATCAACTGTAAGCTCTTCAGGGCAGGGACTAGGTCTTTGTTATGTTTGCACAGTATCTAGCACAACGGGACCCTGGAATTTAGGTGTCGCTGTCAGAGAAACAAATATAACAATAAACCAGCACTATATGTACGTGTGTGTAATCTCTATATTTATATGTATATTCAGAGGCACGTGCAGAAATTTAAATTTGAATACTTCTGGATGGGCACGTTAGACACACACAAAAGAAAGGTTTGTGTGACATCCCCCACCCTCTTGACTTTTCCAGACACCTCTGGAGGGGACGCCCAGTAGTGAGCAGTAGCAGTTCCCCCTGGCAACAGCACTCTCCATGTCCCCGCAGCCCGGGAAGGGAGGAACCTGCTGCTTTTCCTTCCCTGCTGCTGGAATCCCAGTGCTGCTGCCTGCTTTGCATTTGCAGACTGACCGAGAGATGAGTCGTGGTGGAGGCAGAAGCAATGGATGGGGAGACTATAACAGCAGGGAAGGAAAAGGAGCAGGCTGCAGTTGTATGGGGTGAGGGAGGAAGAGCTCAGCCAGCCACCTGCTGCTTCCTCCCTTCCTGTGCTGCAGGGACACATGGATTTTTTGTGGGGAGGGGTGTGCTCCTGCTTGCCCTCCCTTGTTCACACCTCTGTGTATATTACATCAAAAAAAGCCTGTGGGAAAAATGAGTATATGACCCTAATACTTAGTCCTGCCTCAGTTCAGGAGACTGAACTAGATAACTTAATGAGATCCCCTTGAGTTGCACATTTCTATGATTCCATATATTTAAAGACTGTATCATTATGCCTATGCACAAAAGGACTGAATTAGGGTTGCACAGGCAACCTTAATTCTGGCATCCCCTAATTTTTGAGAGCTTGCCTTTGCAAACCGAACGAACGTTTGGATGTAATTTCCCAAGTTTTTCAAAAACTTAAAAACTGAAAGATAAAAATGTTATCCTGTGGAACCATATTGACTCCCACATGTGGGTCATCACAGGATATTTAGATCCACAGCATTACCCTCTACCATTTCAGCTAACAGTAACTAGCAGCAGCAGAAGGCTGTTTTCTTCTTCTTCTTTCACTAGAGTGGCATGGAGATACACGCTTTGCCAGTGGATTTTAGAGCAATTTACTAGATATCACAGGAATGTCAAGACACCAGAATAATGGGATTAATTCCAGGTTCTTTAGGAGAGTATGCTCAAGTGATTATAGACCTTTCCAGCCCTCTCTTTGTCCTCTTCTGATCCTTTCTTTCCCTGCCTGACTCTTGCCTCTGGCCATCTTCTCCTCCACCAGCCCAGCTTTCACCCCTCTGTCCTTCCTATTGTTCCTACTTCCCTGACTCTCATCATGTGCCCTTCCCTACTCTCGTACCTGTCCCTTCCCTCCTGGCTCCTACTCCTAACCCTGAATCGTCCTAGGCTCTTATCCCTCCTCCCAGCTAGAGTTCCTGTCCCTGTCCCTCCCTCTGCATCTCTTCCCCCTCCACCACCCTGTTCTTTACCCTGCGGCATTCAAGTCAGTCTGTCTCCTTCTTTTCCTCCAAATTGCCTGTGTGCCAGCAGGGCAAGCACTGACAGTACAGGAGAGAGAGAATCTCACTGCTCTCAGTTCTGGTGCCTGGCTGGGAGCAGAAATTGCAGTAAAACGCCTGCTTAGCCCCAGAAAGGAGCATGCCCGGTCACTCTGCACGTGCAGTCCTGTCAGCTTGTAGGAACTGTGAAGTGATGGAGCATGCACAGTATAGCTGGAATCATCAGAGAATTTTGCTGCCAAACTCAAACAGGTCTCTACTGAGCATATGCAAACAGATTTTTCACAGACATACTGTGGCTAAATTTGGGGGGGATTTTCATGGGGATGTCAAAAGGCAAATCCCTGATTCAAAGGCCATATCCATGCTAAATTTCAAGTCCCTACTCCAAAGCATGTATGCCACAGTTTCTCAAAAAAAAAAACAGTTACAAGACTTTTAACTTGGACAAAACAATAATTTCCCCCTAATTTTGTTTTGTTAAACAGCGGAACTGTTTCAGGCAGACATTAAAAAAAATTCAACTTGAGTTAGACATCCAGCATGGAAAGTTTCAGCCCAAATGGTTTAAATTTGGCAAAGTTGTCAGAAACTGAAAATGGTCTTAAAATGGAAAGTGTTGGGCAACCTTAACAAAGATAGCACTACATGCACCACTTATAATAAATTAAAATCTTTGTAAGCTAGCACTGTTCTCTGAGTATCCCAGTATATCTTGTGTTGGATATCTAATTAGATTGTAAGCTCCTTGATGCATAGGACTATATCTTTCTCTTTGTATTCCTATATAGCACCAATAATATTTTGCATTTCTATAGCAAAGAATCTCAAAGTGCTTTACAAATATTAAGTCTCAACATCCATATGAACTAAGGAAATCTATTAGCCCATTTTACAGAAGGGGAAACTGAGCCACAAGAAATGATTTGACTTTCACAAGGCTACACAATGTGAAAGACTATGAACAGAACCCAGATCTCCTGACTTTCAGCCCTGTGCTTGTATCAAAAGACCCTTTTCCCTCATAATTATTATAATTAGAATGTAATAAGAATAATAAGAAATAATAAGACATATGTCATGCAATGACCATATATTTAATAGCTGTCACTATTCTGGTGAGTGTAAATGGGAAAGCACAATTTTTTAAAACAACTTCATGGAGCTGTTTTTAAGGTAAAGGATTCATGATAAATGTATCTTTTCTGATACATTTTCTGCTCTTAGAATTCATAGGTCTTAGATATTTCAGAAGGCATCTACCACTGTGATATCTATTTCTTTTTAAAATCAAAGCTAGCTATATCAAATGGTGGAAAATGTGCACTGGGTACATCTTTAGGACTGAATTATTTTAAAATTAAAACAATAATATTGTTTTAATGTTGCCTTTTGTGCACAAACTGGGTAACCTGTCTAAGTGCTTCAGTATACAGATTTGTATTACTCTGAAGGGAATGCTGTGCTACTTGCTGACACACTATATTTCGCTGAGCTGAGAGATAATTTTAACAAGTTATCCAAGTGCATGAATATGCGTTATATATTTTAATAATCTATTGTGTCAACTTGCATGTTTCCTCTGGAGTCTTTGTATTTTTAAAAACACAATAATTTAATTAAAGTAGTACGTTAAATCACAGCAAACTAAGCCTAAATATTAACCAATTTCACCAAAGGCAAGAAATTCAGAATCAGGCTGTAACACTTGAATAATATTGTCCTTAACTTAGCCCGTGGTAGCTAGGCATTGTAACACATAGGATAACACATCACACTGTTCTGAGAACTGTTATGCTCTGGTCACAGGGCATGGTGAAAAATAAAATAAAAACCATAGATATTAAGAGATGAAAGAGACCTAGTATGTTACTTAGTTCATCTCTTGGAGCCAGCACAGGATTGTTCTCTAGAGCATATTTTCTAGTGGTTTGTACATTTTAGTCCCAGGAGATGGAGATGCTGCACCTTTCCTTCAGGAGTCTATTCCACAGTCTCATTTATCTGACTATCAGGTAATTTTTCCTGATGTTCATATACTGTTCCATTTGGAAAAGTGACTATTTAAAAAAGGTCCCTTCTTACTCCATAGATGTGCTCCCTCTCTGTGTATCAGGGTTGCATTTGCTAACGTTAGTGACTAAAGTATATTTTGATTGTTGTATACTCCTGTTACCCCTGCAGAGCTGATACAGTTCAGAGGGAGGGAGATGGATTCTATTCCATTGTGTGCATTGTCAATAGAATTGGCTACTCAGTTCCAAGCACTTACTTCTGTGCATAAGAGGCAATGGGGCTGCACAGGAGTTATCGAGGACCCATTTTGGACTTTAGAACTTTTATTACTACTGATGTATGTAAAAGAAAAATTCCAGCATGCCTCCCAGATCCCAGGGGTAGTTTGCAGCACTGGCTATTGAAAATAAAAAAGCATCTTTTTACCTGTAAACTGAGCCCATATAACAGGAGTTACTGAAAGATAAACTTTTACAAAGTCACTTTTCAGACTAGAAGTGCAGTTTAACTGCTGAGTATTCTTGTGTTAGTTGTCTCACTCCTCTATTCCCAATATAGTATGGGAGTGCCAAGGCAATGTACTCAGTCACACCAGGACACGAAAACCTTCTATGATCAAGTGCTCTGAGCACTGTGTCCAGCTATTCCAGGTGATTCAAGAACATAAATACATCATAGAGATCAAATCAATAACTCAGAGATGAATATAGATCCAAGAGATCGTTCTCTTCCTCCTCTTGTTACAGAAACACCAGCAACTTACTGCTACTATAGTCTCAAAGAACAGGACTCATTCTCCCCATCCCAGTTCCTTACTGGAATACAGATTTAATTCAGTCACACAAGATCTCAGACAATACACACGGAGGAAACATGCTCATCTAAGCATGCCCAGCGTATGCCAACATGGCAATCAATGACTGAATGTCAGAAAACATCTGCAGTACTATAACATAGGCACAAGAAGTAAAAAGCGGAAGGTTGGGGAATAAAAGAACATTGGCAAGTTTCACTGCACTGAACCGTGACAAACAGTGACTGAGTCTAAAGTAACAAAATCTGAAACAGTTTCCAAAGTGTCTGGTTCTCCATGTCTTTCCAAAAGCAAACCCTTCCCCAAGAATTACTTACGTCTGTGGAGCTGGGGCTAGGCAGGGACACAGGCTGAACAGATGCGGGGAAAGTAAATGTGGTCTCTGTCTTTTCATTTTCAGGGGAGTCAGGATGACTGGATAGAGGGGATGTGGGGGTCAGTGCCCCAAACCCCAGCACCGTGTTGTATTTAGGTGGACGACCTACACATTAACAAAAGGGAACAAAAAAAAGGGGGGGGAGGGAAAATGATCTTACATACCTTTGGCCAGTGGTCCTCATTGGCTAGCATGAAAAAGGAAATGATGTAGCACAGAGAGGAAGTTAATATAGGAGTCACAAATGGAAGGAGAGAAGCAAAGATTTAAACATTTTTTTTAGAAACGTACAGGTGGAATTTTTAAAGAAATGAATGCTTGAAAGATGCTTATCAGAGGAGTGTGAAAATAGGCTCTGTGAAGGGTCAAAGGTCACTCCCATAAGTGCAGAGAGGGGCCTCATTTTATTTCAAACAATGAGACTGCCCAGTTATCAGGAAAATGTGTTGGCATCAAAAACACAGACAGGCTGCATTGATTTCCTAGTTCAATTTTTCCACCTTTAATCCCACATCTCCCTATCTATCCTATGCCATCATACATCTACCCAAAGGTCGGCTTCCCTTATAGCCAGCACTCACCAAGTCTCCTTTTCTTCCCTACATTTCCAATAAGCCAGCACCTCCTATCCCAGAGGAATACCCACTATCTCAAGGGCAGGTGCTACTGTCCTACCCATGACCCCAAGCACCTACAAAATTCTCTCTACCCAGCTGAGGCTTCCCAATTCTTAGATTCCTTCCTAAACTCCTATAGTCACGTACTCATTGACCCAATCATACATATATATTGTAGACTCCTTTAGAAAAAGCACTAAGTGCAAATTCTGCTAACAATAGCCTTCATACAACTGAGATATTAGCGATATATTGTATGACTATGCAAAAAAACTATATGTGTTTAACCCACCTTTCCACATACCAAGTTACTCTACAGGTCTGGAAAGATCACAAGGAATAAAAGTCTAGGAATAATTACCCAGCTCTTATAACAATATTTATTGATTGCCAGTCTGTACCCAGTACATGCTGCACATTGCACTTGAGTTCTAGATACTTTTCAGAAAGAAGTACATCCTTGGAAGGAATCTTTGATGGTGATGTCCATAGCTGAAATTCCTGACATGACCATCAGCATCTAGAATTAAACCAAAGCCCTAAAGGGCACAGGGCTGCACAAACTATCCTCTTAATATACTGCTGTATTAATTCAAATAATAAAATTACTGTATATCCCAAATCTTTTATCGATCCCATTTGAAAATATGTTACTAATCTGGTGCTGATGAGGGGTGCACACTCACAACAGAGAATGAGAATAAGGACAGTAAGACAGCAGTGTGCAAAAACAGTCTAAGAAAATACCGAATATACATATATAACATTCTTGAGCATTTAAAAATTTATAAGTAAGTCTTCACACAATGTTTTATAATGGAATTAAAAGGTCATTGGAAACATTATTATATGAAGCAACATATCCTTATGTGCAGCGCATATGTAGTATTTTAAACACATGTGCGCGCACGCACACACACACACACACACACACACTTGTTTTATTGTCTTTCTTTTTTAAAAACACAGTTAAGGTGATGGAAGGTGGCTCTCAAGACTGATGTCCATTATTTACTCAGAGACAGCATGCTAGGAGAATTGAAAACTTCTTTGTATTGCCCCACCTCTGAGCTTCCATCCTGGACTGAAGAAACCGTCTCAAGGAGAGCAAGGGTCATTTGAATACCTGACCTTTTGGCCAAAATACCAACACTGGAAATGATCAGTGCTAGCTATGATCATGGTTTATGTCATGTAGGCACCTGTTCAATATGGACGGACTGGGATCATCAGCTCATAGAGCCCAGCGAACAACCATCAAAGAATTAAAGATTTTCTGTCACTATTGTCCTCGGCCAGATTCAAAATCAATAGCTTTGAGGTGAAATGTTATGTATTCCATCACTAAAATACTGAGCCATCTAGTCTGTCACACTTGCATGCACATGCACACACAACATACAACACACTGCTACACACACAGCCTCAGGTTCATCACACCACACATGGAATACACAGAACACTGACTTCACAAACTATATAGCAGTGGTTCTCCACCCTTCCAGACTACTGTACCCCTTTCAGGAATCTGATTTGTCTTGCGTACCCCAAGTTTCACCTCACTTAAAAACTACTTGCTTACAAAAATCAGACATAAAAATACAAAAGTGTCACAGCACACTATTACTGAAAATTGATTACTTTCCCATTTTTATCATATAATTATAAAATAAATCAATTGGAATATAAACATTGTACTTATATTTCAGTGTATAGTATATATAGTAGTATAAACACTTTGTTGTCTGTATGATATTTTAGTTTGTATTGACTGCTTTTTCTGTAGCCTGATGTAAAACTAGGAAAATATCTAGATGAGTTCATGTACTCCCTGGAATGCCCTGTGTACCTCTGCTTGAGAACCACTGCTATACAGCATGCTTGGTGTGTTCTTGGGTGGGTCATGATGTTAGAATGCTCAGCCATTTGTTTTTGGACAGCAAACCAAGGAGCAGAGATGTTGGGAACCATTAAGAGCCATTAAAGGAGAGCATTAGAAGTTAGGGAAAGATTTTCTTTCCAGATCTGCATGGCAGAACTCAGTTCTGATATTCAGCACCACACATAGAAAGAACAAAATAGTTAAGCTCCACTGTAATGTTCTGAGAGATAAATTTTACCTTTAAAAGTAAGAGTTTTAAAATGTCACCTGTTCTGCACAAGAACTGCTGCCCTGCAGGTGAATTCCAATGAATAACATATAGTAGCTATAAGAAAGACCATCCCTTCTTGTAGGACAGGTGGCATTTTAAGGTTCTAGGATGGTAGTTGTTTTTGAAGAGTGCTTAAGGCGAGTGGGGAGGCTTTCCCTTTGAAAAGCAACTTTGAAAATGCTTTGGGGGATCCTTCCCTTTGAAAAGCAACACACTATGGGGAATGAGCTCTTCACACTCTGAATTTTCCTTCCTGTAAGATTAAGTACACTTTTCCATGCTTTTTTGCTTTCCTGGCAGCAGCAATGCAGCTTAGACAGTATTAAGAGCACCTTGGCAGCAACTCTGTTCCACAAAATGGTGTTCAAACCCCTTATCTTACACTTTATTCTGTGTATTGTCTCGTTTGTGTAGCATGAGACTGAAATGCTGCATTGAGCTGCCCCATAAAGCCAGCTGTGCTAATCCCAGAAATTTTGGTCCTTGTTTACCATGGCCATTTATTGTGCAAATGCAGTAGCACAATATCCTTCACTATTTCACTTCCTTTCAGTCTGCAAGGGGACTGCTGATGGAAGACAGAGAAATATGCATTCAGCAGGGTGGCATTGTTGAAAATAACTCACCTCTTTTACGCGTCCCAGGATGCATTGTGCTGTTCAGGTATGTGACTGCACTCTTCTTACGCTTTAGAGGGGAGGAAAAGAACTTTAGCTGGCTAATTTTTTTTTGGCAATAATTAAATCTGTAATAACTCAGGCACAGCAGTACAGTACAAAGTCTGTCCTGTTCCTGGGAACGTAACTTTGTAAATATTAACCTTCCATACTGCTTCTGACATCTGGACTGCTGCAGACCAGTGCACAAGCTGACCTCCTAATGGCAGGACCAATGCTCACTTGCCCTTTAATGCCAGATTTGTAATGGGATCGCGGTGGAGGGGAAGAGAAGTATTAAGCAGAAATAACTGTATTTACTGTATAAAACTCTGAGGGTCACATCCCTACTTTGGTCTCTCAAACTATAATGACAATCGAACTATTTAGCTGGGCTTCAGAGATCTTAGTAGGTAGCAACATGGCAGCAGTAAATACAAGTACAGAATTAAATTGCCAGCTTTCACCCAGCAAAGGACTGATACCTCAGGCTCGAATACGGCTCCACTGTACACTGGATTTGCTGTTGTTCTTCTTTTCCTCTCTTGTCTCTTACTTTGGATTTCTTGTGAAAAGAAAGGTTCAGGTTGGAAACCAAGGATTCAGAAAGCATATAACATCTACATTATACAGTCTGCAAGCAACTAAGTTCTGACTGTGAGGCTTTCCATGGGAAGCCAACAATCCTGAAGACAGCCATTTCTGTTACACTCCTGGGTTTGAAAATAGATAATGGTAAAAATAAATACATTGCCAGACTGGTTTATGAAATGGCTGCCTACCAAATGAGAGAATCTGAACACAGATATTTTATAGTGAGGTTCAACGTAATTGGGAACCTAAATCCAGTAGCAGGTGAGGAAACCTTGTTGATATTTAAGGCAAATATAGTTAGGCTTGGAAGGATTCAATTTTAATCAGTAAATGTCAAAAAGTCAATTTCACCACACACACACAAAGCGACAAAAAGAAAATCTGCATTGATGATAATCAAAATTTACAGATAGGCAAAGTAAGAAAAATGCTGCTTGAAAACTTATTAGAATTCATTAAAAGCTATTTACTTTGTATACTTTGACATGTGATGTTGACAATTTGTGTTTTAATGGCTATAAAGCTTTAACTTTTTGAATCTTAACTTCTACTGTCATTAAATAATAGTTGTCTGATGCACAATTTCCAACAACTGTGAAAATTTAAGTAGATAAAAACAGGAAGATGCTTAAGAATAAGCATCTATATTATCTGTTGAAATTATATAAAAATAAAAATGGACTTCTGCCAAGCCTAATTTTAGTACAGCAATGTGCAATTCTTTTAATATCTGCAGTTTTTGGCTTGATTTCACTGTAATCCAGGACTAAGGAAATTATCAGAACTACTGATATCCAGTAACCCAGCATGTTTACCAATCTACAACCTGTCAAACGAGTGAGAAATCCAGAGAAGGGGCTAAGGTATACTGACCTATTAGGTAACTTCTTCAAACATGAGGGCTACACAGCAGTCAATTAGTTTGTCAGTTTCCCTCCCAGCCAGCAGAGCATACATAAGCAACTGCTTTGTTTCCATCTAATAAGGGAAAAGGGAATGAGGAGGCAGGAACAAGTTACACGCAAAGTGCTGTATGAGAACAGCCCAAGTGTGATCTTTTTCCTCTAACAGAACCTGCACTTTGGTGCAAGGAAGAAAAAAAAAAGAGTGCACTTCACACAAGAACATTTGGGACTTTTACTTCCAATCTAGAATTGCTGAGTTACTTTTCTTACCTTCCAGATGGTCATGTGTAACCAGTCCCAAAGACACCATGAAGGCAAGTTTCTGTGCCAGAAAGAGAACAGAGTTCATTCCAGTTACAGTCATTAGTAGGAGGAGCTACTTCATTTAGCTCAGCAAAATCAGTTGGTAGCCAACCAAGTATGGAAATTATTAATAAATTCTTTGCTCTTATATAGCACTTTTCATCTGTAGATCTCAAACTGTTTTCCAAAGGAGAGACACTAGCCCTATTTTACAGATGGGGAGACAAAGACAAGATGAGAGACAGGGAGAAGCAACTTGCCCAAGGTCACACAACAAGTCAATGGCAGAGTTGGGAAAAGACTCAAGGTCTCAACTCCCAGACCAGTAACAAATTCACTGGATCACCAGCCCTTAGTAGATACTACCACAGTTCAATTGTCAGTTAAACATCGCTGGTTACACAGGAACATAATTCTCTTTGTTTGAATTCCAAAGTATTTCACATCGTGAGCCAGCAGGAAGGGGCTCTGAAAACCACTAATACTCTGAGAACCACAGTTCAAGAACTACTACTCTAACACAAGCAACAGATGGTTTCAACAACTCTACCATGCTGGCAGTCAGAATCAATTCAGGTTATCAACCTCATCGAACTGAGGGCTCCTTGAGGGAGCTTCTAAACTCATCCCTAAGAGCAGTGAAGCTGACTGCAGAGATGCTTAGACTCCAGACTGCAGTTACAACTCAGGTACTCCAGAGGGTGGTAGGGACCTGTTCCCTTTTGGGTAAATCAAACCATTGATACTAGAAGGTGGCAAGGATAACCCAATAAACCTGGAGCCATTCCTTGGATCCTCAGCTGTGTTTAGATCTAACAGGCAACCCCTCACGGAGAAAAGTGGAGGTTCTCCTTGAGCCTCTCTAAGTTTCAAGGCCGCTTTTTGTACCAACCTGCCTTTGGATCTGAGCTTGCGTGGAAACTAGGTGAATGACAGTGAAAAGGATAACAACAGAATCTATCCTTGGATCTTATTTAGTTTCCATGCCCTCTCAAGATCTGTGGTGAGGTGGCTCTGGACTTCAGCTTCAGCTGGGACAGTAGGAGGGCTGGGTACCAATTCAAAAACAGCACCTGAGAGGTGCTGTTTGAGAGGCCTTTAGTACCTTTTCATTGAGGAAAAACTGGAGAAAGAATTCAGTTTTATGAGCATGAGAGAGAGAGGAGGAGGTGAGAAATAATACAAAAATTGACCACCACCAGTTAGGATTGGCAATATCTTTCCACTGCAAGACGAGCACCATTTGAACCCATTTTATCCTTTTGTTTTAAAGTTTTGGCCACATCTTTGTTATAGTACTGGACTTAACTTAACTGACAGAACTGTAAACAGGCCGCAGTAAAAATATAATGCTATATATTTCAATTACTAACAGATTCACTCATTGTAAATAGCTTTTCAAGATTAACTGGAAAGACTGTTTACAAATGATTTGCTAAGAGGGCAAAAACAACAGATGATGGAGCACAGAATGGGAAGGACATAGATTACCACCACACTGCTACTGTACTTGGAAGGATCTGAAAACATTCAGAGTCGCGGCTCCTAATATCACTTCAGCTCTAAACATGCAGTTCTCTAATGGTCACAGCTTTTTAGAGTGTTCTTATTACCATACAGAAGGTGCACCCAAGAACAGGAATCTGCACTGGCAATACTCAAAAATGAACCCAATGGTCACTATGAAACCAGTTACACTATAAAATACAGCGGAGTTAGGGAACATGGTTGCAACATGATTAGGGCCTGGTCTACACTGGCCGCAGATTTCAGCAACAGTCAATGGGAGACACACAAGCTATATACAGTAACTTGTGTATCTCCCGTCAACTTCCTAATGTCTACTTACCATGGTGTCTCCACTGTGTTGCGCCGATGGGCAATACCCTCCTGTCGACACAGCGCTACACTTCTTGCTGGGGTGGATTTACAGAGTTGAATTCTGGGTTCAATTGAGCGAGTCTTTACTGCTGCTAAAATCAAACCTACAAAAATTGATCCTGCTTTGCCGGCGGTGTAGACATAGCCTAGATACCCACTACTACACTGCACTCCATTCGGGAAAAGGGATCAGATTATTTGGACTAAAGATGGGATAGGTTCATAACCTATCTGTCTTAAGGTCAAAAGCGGTAACAACAGAAGAGGCTCTAGGGCCAAGATGCTCCTTTCTTTTCTGTTTATTGGAATAAAGGTGTCAAGATGGTAAAATCTTCTCAAGCAAGATAAAGATAACTCTCCAGCCTAGGGAATGATTCTACAGGTCTAAAATCTCAAAGGTATGGAAATCAACAGATGTACTGTATACTTTCTCATAAGGCTGCCTAAGTTGTTTGAAGGATATTCTGAACTTTTAGGAGTAAAAGGCTCAGATTTCACAATTCTGTCAGTTCTGAACAATTTTATGCACTATTTACATTTAAATTTATTATTCCCCATCCTTATTTCCCAATCCTCTCCAGCAATAACATTGTAATGAAAGCAAATGAGTCTTGAGAACAGAATGGGGGAAAAAGGAATTGTGTGTGAGAGAGAAAGTGTGTGTATGTGTAGCATAAGGGGGAAACGAGGAAACAGATACACTATCTTCCCTCTTGGTTTATGGTGGTTTTTGAAAGACAGAACTTCTCCTTTTTCTCATAGAGAAAGAATGCATTTGCTCTGATACCTGTGGATTTTCTTCTCGTTTTGGCTTGGGTGCAGCCGGTGGAGTAATGGTACGACTCTCTGTTTGTTTCTCCTCTGCTTCCACGTGGGGTTTAATAGTCTGAAAAGAAACAAGTATAACTCAATGCTAAGAAAGCATTTTTTAGTTAGGGAAAAACTCAGTGAAATGAATAATTTCAGTTTAGTAGAACAATGGAAAAACAGTTGAAGACCCAACTGGCAGTGCCCAGAAAAAGAGATTTTCTCTCAGAATCTGAGGTGGTGAAGGAAATTTAAATAATATGTCCTGCTTTGGCAAAGAAATAGAACAGGCCCAAACCCAAGAATGTACAGCATCATAGCAATCTGGGCAACCCAATCAAGCAACCACACAAGTGATAACGGTCATCCTACAGTTACCACATACGGCAGAAATATTTATAAAGCTGCATGAGAAGTGGACTGATTAGACACCAGCTGATACCTGATGGAAAATCATTCTATGAAAATCCCTGTTTAGAACCCATTCTGAATGGCATCTGCATTCTCCATTTCTTTCCCTTCATTCTTCATTATGAGTAATGTTTGCCTGAAAACTGGCACTGTGATTCCTAAGAGATGAGATAGTCCTGTGGCTTATTTCCTCCCTGAAGTCAGAATCCTCTGCTCTCAACATCACAATCCCCAGCATGGTGACCCTCAGTTTGTGGCACGGCTGTGATGTCACAAACTCTGAGTGAGAAGATGAATGCTGATGAGGCACAAATTGTTTCCTGTAAACATCCTTAATCAAAGATTGAGGAAGTCATACCAAAAGATTGTACACTGACAATTAAACCATTGTTACTTGTTTCTGAATATTATTCAAAGTTTTCCTGACTGTCAGCGGTTCTTTAAAGAATAAACAAATTATGCTGATGTCAAAGAAATATCAGCATCAAAGATGCAACATTGTGGAAATGAAGCACAAGGCTTCATCAAGCTCACAGGTAACAAGCATGCACTGTTGCAGAGTATATCTTGTACATCTGCCTTACAAGATACACAACCTACCCCTGTGAATTTAGTGAGCTGACAGTGCATCTATCATGCACAAGATTGTCCACAGTTTCATGGACAACTCCAAGGTACATTAATCTACATGTAGGTGTTTGAAGTGAAACCAAAGATTTCACATGAACTGAACTAGAAAGAATCTACAGTTATGACCCAATTAAATCACTTTGTTTGAAGTTGAATATTATTCTGTGGGACCCCTTTCCCATTTCCTCTTTCCTAAAGTGAGATTTGATATCTAGAAATTCTATTTTTGAGGCATATTTCCTATCCATTTAAGTTCAGGTAAGTCATGGGAGACTTTACCAACCTCAAGAAGTTGACTGTGACCATTTTGTTTCCCTGCAATTTAAAGTGGGAATCAGACAATTGAACACAAATCAATAGGCTCCAGCATTAGAGCAAACACAGCAGGATTTTCTTGTTAAACAGGCCATGTTAAATATTTTGAATATTTTTATTCCTCTCCTCTCCCTTGTTTATCAAATATTTAAAGACATTTAGAAATTAAAAAAATATATATTTTCCCTGTGTTTCTAAAGGAGCTGACATGAACATGGCATTTGGTTTACTATCTTGGCTGTGTGCCGCCTCACTGGAGACGTCAGCACACCTCAGGCGAACTTTTGCTGCTGACTTAATAGAGGGAGCACCAAACTGCTGAAGAACTGTAATGATTCTGATGGGCCTTTGAAAGAACACCTTACTTTCTGTCCTATGAACCAGGTTTGTTTCCTTCAATCCCCTCTTCCAAGTCACTGTATTAGTAATAGTAGGGCACTGTTACTGGGACTCTCATTTAATTCTCCATTGAAAATTCCCCCACGGTTGTTAGTCCTTTCCACATTGGCAGCACTAACCCACAAAAGTAGAGCTGCAGCATTTAATAGACACATTGCCCATCTGTACCTGTTTTTCAAGGTTTGGTTTGCTGATCTGTAGAGTCTGAGGTCCAGTGAGCCTGGTGCCTGGGGCCGCTATCACAATGCTGGTGAGCTGCGCCATAGGGAAAGTTTTGGCTATGGTTGCTGTCTGCCCATTAACAACACGAACTGGGTGTATGGAGTTCTGCGAGGTGGGTAAAGAGGTGGGTGTGAACTTTGTTGTCAGCATCACAGGCCTTTGAATAAGCTGAGGAGCTGCAAGCATTGGAGGTGGTGCTGGGGCAATAGGAATGTTATTCTGGGCAACTGGTTTGGGTCGAACCTACAAAGAAAAAAAAAAACAGACTCACAGAAATACATTTAAAATGAACTTATTTAATAATTCTTATTTTTAAATCCTTTGACTCAGCTTGTTTAAATTCTGCAAAACTGTCTATCATTTCTTACAGAATACATTTTTATAATAGTGTCATAAGTGTGCAATGACAGTAAAGAACCACATTTTCAAATTCCTTGCATAAAACCCATTCATAACACTTGAACACACAGCTTTTACTCCTGCACACATTTGCATGCTTAATGCTAACTATTTTTGTATGTGCAAATCTAGTCTTTGGTTTTATGAGGACAACAGATGCCTTTGCAATATTTGCAGGAGCAACTTAGGCAACCAGTTCTGAAAGTATGTTTCAAAAACTTTCCAGAGCTTTTAATACTGTAGCACTTTTTATATTGGCCAGGAGATTAAATAACTAAGCTGCTGACCCAAGAGCTAAAAGAAAGCCTTCAAAGATGTCTAATATATCACCATGGCCTATGTTGACTCCAAGCATTATGCAGATACATTGTACAACCTTTTACACAGTGAAACTGGTCCTGCTAGATCCTGAACAACAAAATGCCCCCTCACTAAAAACATCAAAGACTTTACTGGTAAATACAGCCACATTGCCATTTGCTCTTTTCTCTCTTTTATGCTATGGTAAAGTATAATAGTTGAGAAGACATTCAAAGGTATGAAGCTATGAAACAGGTGTACAAAATTCAGGCAATTCAACATATTTTCTGGCCCTCTATCATCATTATCTTTGGCTATCCTGGCACACTCCCAATTATACAAGTATCTCATAGTTATAGAAAACAGAAGTGAAAAAAAACCCCATTTGATCATCTAATCCATCTCCCTACCACTAAAAGATTGCTTCCCATCATACATTTTCTGGTATCTTGTTCATTCTGCCTTTACTAAAAATACAGGGTGTATCCTTCCTTTACTTCTGGAAACTGAGTCACAAATTAATAGATCTCACTACCTCAATGTCTTGTTCTGATATTCAGCCTTAAGTTTCTTTTCTGAATTTCATCCCTGTACTCCCAGTCATACTCCAAGTTATGTCCCCTTTCTTCTTCTTTAAGATGCTTCCTCAAAAAGTGTGAAGAAGCAATCAGTGTGTTTTCTAAAAACAGTGCAAAGCGAAAGAATTTAAAGCTGTACTGCTCAGCTGCAAACGGTATAGCGAATGGAAGCTGAAGAAGAGATTTCTGCTATTTCTCTTCTCCTGCTCTTGAATACTGAGCAATGATTTTGTAGCCATCAGTGACAGTCTGATTCTATTCCTACACTTCCAGGAGCTTCATTTAACACATCTGGAAAGTAAGAAATGGACAGAAAATACCCCTTATTTACTTTATTGCCAACTTCCCTCCTACCTTTCTTGTTCTTGGTACACTCACCTGTGGAAGAAAATTTGGACGAGGAGTGAGTCTGGGAGGAGGGATAAACTGCGGCACTTTGATGGGCTGAGGCGTAGCCTGAACCTGCTATACAAACATTTGAGATGGAAAAAGAGTTAAACAAGATGAAAATAATTTTGAAGTCACTCAACAAAACCAAATATCCTGATAGTATTTTCAGTCCTGATGCTCCTCAGTTTAGGCTCATTTTTCCACTGTAAAAAAAATTCTCACAGCACCAGTTTCTGTATTAGAACTACATTAAAGAAAGAGCTGGCCTTACACTTTGGTTCCTGCTTACACTGGGGATTGCAAACTGAAGCTAACCATCCTTTTGTTTCATTTAAATGTACTTAATACCAGGCTCTGCCATCGAAAACCATTTCCTTTGAAGGTAATGAACTTTCACATTGGTTTTAAAAGTCAAAACTGCCTTCACAAAAGATAGAAAGTAAAACCAGATTTGGCTGCCCTGCCAGATGGACCTTCACATGGTAAAAGCACTTCTATTGTCTTATGTGGAATGATATTCAGAAGAATAAGGCAGTGTCTCCAGTAATTAGACATGATCTGGGAGCCAAAACTTCTGTCTCCTATTTCTAGTGTTGTAAATGACACAGTGCATGAACCCTGAATTAATAACTTAGGCCTGTATTTTCAAAAGTAGCTTTTAATCTGAATGTCCAGCTTGACACAGCTAGCTCCTGATTTTAAGAGGAGCTAAACACTCCCATCTCTAACTGAAATCAATGGGAGCTACTGTGGTCCAATACGTTTGAAAAGCAGATCCTAGGTGTCTTCAGCTCAGCACCCAAAATTGACACACACAACGTGTACACTTGAAAATGTTGGCTTTCACCTCTCTGTAACTCCATTCAACCATGTCAAATAGCAATAACAACACTTCACAAAGGTGTTGTAAGGTTTCACTGATACTTGGGAAAATGTTTTGAGATCCTTGATAGAAACATTACAGAAACACATATCATTAGTGATTATTAAAAGAGGGTCAACTCTATGAACCAGGGTAAGTTATTCAGCAAGGACTGAGCCTGAGCACAGATCAATCCTCAAGCCTCACAATAGCAATGAGATACTGCATGTCCCTAGGTGTAAGAGTTCATTTGTCCTTTTGTGGAACAAAACCAGCCTATTTATAAGAAGATTTTTAAGCAGTCCTCCTTTGTAAATATATACAGCTCCACAGGTGCCCACAGTCCCATATTCAGATACAATGACTGCTTCTTCTGGCTTACCAAAGTAACTGTGTTTTTTGCCACTATTTGGACTGCCTCTGCTCCTGGACCAGTAACCTTATTTGTTGTCTGGAGGTTGACTGGTGTATTCTGTGCATCGGTGCTGAGGACCGCTTTCTGACTGTTGATTGCAGTAACCATGGCAATGGTAGGTCTTTGACCCACAACAGAGGCAGGCATGGTCGCAGTTGCTGCTTTCAAGACGAGAGGTAGTGTCTTGGTGATCATAGAAGTTGTAGTCACGGTCTTCTAAGGGAAATAGAAAACACAGTTTAAAAGACTGGAACATTACATATTGAACAGGATGTTGCTTATACTTGAGCTCAGCCAGTTAGAAATGATGGGTAGAAATGGGAGAAAAAACATCCTGTCTACTTTCTGTATATACACACTTTACCCTATGCCTGCAAAAACTGGGAAATGGAAATAATCCCTCCACCTGGGAAAGCCCGAAGATAAATCTTTACTAAAACTCGCAATCACCCAGAAAGTGTTGTGAACAATGCACGTGTAGTATGCATGTGCAATCAGTAAACACACTGTGAGATTAATCAGGTGTTAGTAGAGGCATAACACTTATTTCTCTTTACATCGTTTAGCTTTATATTATTTCCACATGTATATTGTCAGGAATGTCAGTTTCAGTTTCAACCTTTTAAATGTGAAAGTTTATGGAGCACATCTAGAAAAGACACTGTTCCAGCATCTATCTCATTAACTGAGATCCAAACCTTCACATGAAAGTTTTCTATTTTCCAGATCATTTGGTTATCTCAAATGATCATTTTATCAGAGGAAGGAGGAGGAAACATTTTAAAATTGACATATTTATGGACAAAGCTAGTCTTTAACTTTGGACATCTAATTTTTATTTTTAGTTATACGTACAATAATTTAGCTATTTGGACTTTTCCTTGAGAACAGAAGAAGGTCAACTAGCTAATTGCAGCTACAGAAGGAAACTAGAAAAATAATAAGCTTGGTGGAAAAATCCTCCATTGCTATTTCTGTGTTATAAGGAAACAGATGCAACACAGTTTTCAAAAGTGATTTAGGCACTTAGTCTAAATCCCATCAACTGTAAATAGGATTTTGTCTTCCAAGTGCCTAAATCCCTTTTTCAAATGAGTTTTAGGCTCTTAAATCAGTTAGGCGTTACAACACCGAACAAAGCAATGCCTAAGTATCTTTAAAAATATGGGACTAAGAGACTACAACTGCAATACTTTCCTTTAAATATTACTGTTTACTGAAATATTTGTTAAGGAGAGATGGGAAAGGAGAAATAATCATACAGAAGAGAAAAAGGCAACTATCTCCACGTGATGTTAGATCAAAATGTAAATTAAAAAAAATGAAGACAAATGGCATCTAAAGGAATGGTGAATGAACTTGCTCTCTCTCATATCAGATCTACTATACCAAGGGTCGGCAACCTTTACTATCAAAAGAGCCGCAGCTTATCGCGACTGAAGAGCCGCATGCGGCTCCGGAGCCGCGGGTTGCCGACCCCGTACTATACTAATGTTACTGCACATTTGCAGACTTTCTGATGAAATGATCAAATGTTCCTAATATGAAATGAGAATCACAGCCTACATCTTCCTAATGCAAGTGCTACTATGGCCTGGAATAGAAGAAATGTTGAGCCAAGCATCAGATAGTCCTTTTTCTGGGGCTAACAAGTTTTATGTCAGTTTATTTTAATCTCACCATTCTTTCCCCTCCTTAAGAATCCAATTTCAATTTTGTATTTTCAATTATTTTCCCAAGCAATTTTTTCAGTACTTTTATTACATTATTCAGGAAGTTATATTGCCCTGATTACCAGTATTCTTCTAATTTCATAATGTTTAGATTATATCCTCTAGTTTTTGAACTCCTCACATGCAAACTATTTGCACTAGCAGTGAATTTGATCCTTAATAAATGTTATCAACTCATCATAATTTTGTCTTCTGTACCACAAAAATAACTCCCTTAACCTCTTAGATTCATGGGCTTCTTTATTGACCTCTGCGGCACTCTCTCCAGGACAAGACACCTCCTTCCTATTGTGCAGTGACATTGAACAAAGTGTTTCAGTGAGATATAATAGTAAGAGGATCATTTTCATGAGTACTACTTTCACCCATAAACTTTTTTTTTAAAGTAATCAATTATGTAATACAAGACATGACTCTATCAAGGGGTTCTAGTGAGATTGTACACAACAAAAGCAAACCTCCAGTCAGCAGAGCCCAGAGAATGAATTTCCCTCTGTCGTGTTGCTGCATGTTAATTATTTTTGGCAGCTAAAGATGGAATGATGTTTTCAGTTTAATGTATGAATACTGATGTTACAACAGCAATAGGACCATACAATTTCACATCAATAATAATATGACTTTTAAAAACAGGTCTGCTGCTTTAGTAGATTTTTATAAATCATATGGTATTGGATTACATTACACTGTTACTATTAAGAGCATTATATTTACCTCTAGTCCTAACTTGAATTGCACTTGAACTTTCACCTAAAAAAATTAATTCTGCTGAAGTAGCCTTGGAAGATGAATTAGTTACAAAAGTGGACACCAGGAAACTTTAAAAAGAGGCAAATATTTTACTTTCCCTAGTATGTAAAGAGTCTTTTCTCTTCTAGGAGAGAAGGCACGATTTGTTAGTCAGTAGAAAAGAAAGGGACAATACGAGGGGCAGAGCGTCAATGATAGCGAGCACAGGTTTTCCAGATTTATATCAGGATAACTGAGATTAGACTAGTTTTTAGGATGCAACACTGTTTGTTCATTTTGTTCCAGTGGCAGAGTCACTTACCCTTCAGTTTATTTATGCTATCCAAGTGCAATTGTTCCTATTCATAGAATCCAAGACCAAAAGGGACCACTGTGATCAAACAGTCTGACCTCCTGTGTAACAAAGGCCATAGAACTTCCCCAAAATAATTCCTAGACATAGCTTTTAGAAAAACGTCCAATCCTGATTTAAAAAAAGGTCCAGTGATGGAGAATCCACTACAACCCTTGGTAAATTGTTCCAATGGTTAATTACCTTCACTGTTAAAAATGTCCATCTTATTTCCAGTCTGAATTTGTGTAGCTTTAACTTTCAGCCATTGGATTGTATTATCTCTTTCTCTGATGTCCTGAAGAGCCCATTATCAAATATTTGTTCCCCATATAGGGTAATTATAGATTGCAATCAAGACACCCCTTAACCTTCTCTTTGTTAATCTAAATAGATCGATCTTCTTGAGTTTAGACATGTTTTCTAATCCTTTAACCATTCTCATGACTCTTCTCTCAACCCTCTCCACTTTATCAATGTCCTTCTTGAAGTGTGGCCACCAGAACTGGACACAGTATTCCAGCAGTAGTAACACCAATGCAAAATAGAGAGATAATATAACATCTCTGCTCCTACTTGAGATTCCCTGTGACAGATATGACAGTATCTTCCAATAACTTGGGAAAGGAATTAACTTATGGAATTAAGTTAAGCCTTATGGAATTATGTTTAATATCACTGGGATCCATTCTATTGAAAATGGAAAATGTTTGAATACTATTGTGGTATTATATGGAATTTCTTTAAAAGGAAGAAGGATTAATGCAATCATTGGAAGATATTTGGAACTTCAGATGACTTCTTGGGGCAATACAAGTGACGTGGATTTCCTAGGAAATTCTTGGGAGTAAGGTAAATGCAAATGATGCACTTCAAATCCCATTATCTATTGATTACCTTCTCCTGAAAGCTCTAGTTCAAAGACCTCCAAACTAAATAAAGGAGGGACTAAACTTTTCATGAGTGTGCTAGTTGTGAGTGGAGCCTGTAATGAATTTGTGACCAAAAAAGAGATCCCTTTGGGAGGTTTGAAGGAAATAGTTGGGGAGAACCACATGAACTGGTCAGAAGGGAGAAAGATATAAGTCTCCACCCAAGAAAGGTGACAGTTCGAGGGCTTGAAGCCTGAGACTGGGTGCCCTTGTTGGGCCGTTAAAGGGAAATACAAGTGCTGTTGCCCTGAACTGTGAGACTTCCATTTAGACATCCAAGGATCACATTAGCTATTTTGGACAGTGTTGCACGAGGTGCTAACGTTCAGCAGATTAGCCACCACAACCCCGTATCTTTTTCCAAATCTGTGTCTGGCAGTTTTGTGGTAGTTTCACTAGAGAGCTCTTTAACTTTGAACAAAAACTCAACTTCTACAAGATAGGAGATGACCTGGAAGTTAATGCACAAATACAAAGCATGGAACACAGGGACTAACAGGAGATTTCTTTTGCAATCAAGTTTCCCGAACAAAAAGCATAAAGGCCAATCACACAGCAAACTGTGATCTACTGTAAATGTTCTGAGACACATTTATTAATACATACTGTTCCCTCTACTCTCAGTTAGATTTTCTTTTTTGTTTACTCTTTTTATAGAATTTTATTGTTCAACACTCAATAAGAGGAACTGATTTTGTTCAATTGTTGTATTTCCTTTTTATTTTATACTATACCACAAATAATATAATTAGATAAAACTTCTAAACAGAAAAATTAAAAAAAATGTGGATCCAAACAGCTAGATGAGTCAGTCTGATTAACTGGTTAGGGATTCTATGTCACAATCATTTCCCCACTGTTCCAAGGAAAAGGATTACCAGGGAAAGCAAATAAATAACTGGTCCAAATAATTACTCTGATTCATCAAAACACACATATATTTAACTTTAAGCACTTCAGTATTGTATTGAATTGGGACCTATGTGATCATAGAACACCTAGTTCCAAGTGAAAGTTTTACATGACGAGTAGACCCCTGAAGGTTAAAAAGAAAGAATCCTATACTTGAGGGAATTCCAAGAGTGAATTCTACCATACATAAAACATGACCTGTTTTACTGTGCATTATGTTTTAACCTCTGTTCTTCCGTGCATCAGAACTTGAAAACTGTTCCACTGTATGGATGAGTCATACAGATAAAATAGATCTTAACTGCTACTTGAGATGTATAGATGCCTTATGGGCCAGAATTCTTGCCCTTGTATACCAGAAGATATGCTGGCTAAAATTTATTTTTAGAAAGGTTGTACTTGCTCCATTCCTGAACTTGGATGTGCTCACCCCAGTTTTAGAAGAAATAACAAAATTCATAAACTGCAATTTATTTTGATTTTGTTTAGAGGTGACAGCAGAAGAAGGGACCAGGAACTGACCACCGCATATGTATGCACAAAGGGGGGGAAATACATTTGCGCACAGGGCCACCACAAGGCCTCCACACCATTTAAGTCCCATTTGAATTGTTTTGAGAACTTAAGTTGGCCTTTATGCTCATCTCCTTTGTACAGCAATTAATTTAACCTTAAATAAGCAACATGCAGTACACAGCACACAAAGGCTTCCATTCTATTTACCTGTGATCCAATCAGGTTTGGAGAGGGTGCAGTAGATTGCTGCTGATGATGGTGGTGCTGCTGTAGTTGTTGTAGTGGTTGCTGTTGTGGTGTTTGTAGTTTATTTTCTGACTGTGTCAATGGCTGTATTTGAAATTTATTGTCTGGCTGTTCCTGTTTTACTATCAAATTCTTCCGCAGCTGTTCCACCACTCTCTTCTACCAGAGAACAGAAACACAAACAGAAATGGTTATAGAATTTAGTTGCATATATAATGCTTTAGGACTTTTTCGACTGTATTATGGAGCCAAAACACAAAGGACTTATATTGTCACTTTGGTAAGAGAAACATGTCATATGTTTAGAAATAAAATAAATCCTGACCCCAGCACAACCTAAAATAAATCCTTTTATCTTGAACTGCTTAAGAAGAAATAGCAGCATGGTTTAGTGGACAGAGCACTGGACAGGGACTCATGAGGTTGGAGTTCTATTCTCAACTCTGCCATTGGCCTAATGGGTGACTTGCCTCTGTGCCTTGGATCAGGGACTTGAAGTCTGGCAGGAATGTTGCCTTAGTGATAGATGGCTTTTTGCTGTCCTGATGAAAACTCACCCAAATTTGGCCAATTCATAAGCTTCTGAAAAATCTCAGTTGGCACGTGCTCAACAGTTAAGACCCTGGGAACTAAAGTATCTGAACATTCCATCTGCATTGAACGTGTTCCTTCCCCTCAGAGCACCTACATGTTAGCCAGACTGCAGATGCACTATCCCTACAAAGTGACTGAACAGGCTCCAGCTTGCAGCTGCAGGGACTGAACAGGGTTTTCCCTGCAATTAGTCCTTCCAGCAGCTGGGAGTCACTATGGTGCCTGGCACAGGAAGTGAGAGAAGGGAGACTGCTCCTCCTGTGTTCTCAATGCTCCCCACTGCTGGCATTCAGGAAACAGCCTAATCTGAATGCAAAGAAGTGAGGATCAGGCATGAGAGATAGTGATGTAGGGCAGGGGGATAAGGGACAACAGTGGGGGTGGAAACAGGAGGGGATGATGGTTTAGAGCAGGAGCCAGGATGGACAGCACAGGAGCAGAAGGGGAATAGGTGCAAAAGGGCTAGGACTTGGCAAAAGGGTGGGAGCCAAGGATGGGAGGGGAGAGGAGCAGAGAGCGGTCATGGGCAATAGGTAGGGACAAGGGCAGGAGCAGAGGGATGGGCAGGAGCTCGGGAACAGGGGGATAGGATCAGAAGAAGACTGACAGGCTGGGGGCACTATAATAATTAGAGCACATTTCCTTACATAATCTGGAACTGACTGCACTATTTCTGAGTTTTGACACTCCTTTGCTATCTAGCAAATAGCTATGAAACCCACTTGCAAAGTGTTTCTCCATCCTCTCTACTGGCAGGTATACACACAGAAGATAACGACCTTCTACTGCTACCAGTTATTCCATTAATTCAAGTACTAGAGGACTGTGCTGTAGATCTAAATATATCAACCCTGCTGATGATCCATGTCAGTGATCAGCTTGGTTCCACATAATGAAATATTTTGTTTTTCTTTGTTTTCTTAAACAGTAAGAAATTACATCAAAAACCTGTGGTAAAAGAACATTAAGGTTGCAAAGTCAAGCTATCAAGTTAGTAAATGGCCCTGTCACAAGTGAGGCCACTCCACAGTGTCCCTTCAGGGCCAAGCAGCCTCTCCCTGCCTTAATTCACAAGTTGTCGCCACCTGCTCAGACCAAACTTGGCATCAGTCTCTAAACAATTAACCATCTATCCATCCAAAACTCAAAAGCTAGGTCTTAATTACAGTGTGTGTGGGCAAGTCCCTGACTTGGCCCTGGGGTTTTCATGTAGCACCAAGGAGCTCCTCCTCTGTCCCAGTCTCATTCTGCACCGAGAAGTGGATGAGACACAGATCCCTGAGAAAAAGCAGGCAAGCCTTCTTAACTAGCCTGCTTGCTCCAGATTGGTCAGCATCTCCTCCTGGCCCTTCTAGGTCTCTGGAGGACTACATCTTGCTGGTAGCCTGGTCTGAGCAGGTTTTTCTTTAGCAGGGAGGTGTCAGGGAACTGACATCTACACAGGGGCCAGAGAAGGCCTGATAAACCCTCATCACACACCTCCCTCTGCAGAACAGGCCTGACGGCCCAATCTCCCCTTTCTGCAATAACCCCACTGTGTTGGGAAAAAGAGATCACAACCAAGTGCTGTGAACCCCTTTGTTGTTGCCCGTGAAAGGCACAGTTACCTTACTGAGTAATGCCAGGATTAGTGTCCTTCACAGTAATCCTGGCATTACTTGGTGGTCCATTAGGTCAAAAGGAACCCTTCAAAGATAATAATGTAAAATTCCTAGAGTCCATTTGATGTCCCAGCACTCTTGCTTGATGGTGGAGTATCCAATCTTTCCCTGCTGCAGCTTCCAATTTATAATATTGGATGTTCCACACCCTGAAAATTGTATGACAACACTGTTCCCAAAGTTTGAATTTGTAGTAAAAATAAGCATGAGAAGGCCAGACACTATTGATGTAGAATAGTCTTTGTTTTGGGAAAGGCCTTTTTACATACAGTTATCCACTGGACCACTCTGCTTGCCATGGCTTTCATGAAGTCTGTCAAGGATGCCACAAGGGTTGCAAAATGGGACATGAACATTTAGTAACAGCTGGTCAGCCACAGGAAAACCTGTACCTGTTTCTTGGTTGTGAGAACTCAGGGCCTGTCTTATCTTGTAGTGGTTGAATCCAATAATTTCCTATAAGATATCCCAGGCCTGACAACGCTCCTGCTCAAGTAAAAGTCAGGGAACCAAAAAAAGCCTGACATATCCCATCACAGGCTCCCTTCTTTGTATGCATTATGACAGTCTTAATTAAATGAAATCATACTATATTTTCCCACAGATCCCTGCCTCATTCAGTGTGTACAAAATGGACAGTGCTCAGTGAGTGGATTGTTACTCAATATTCTTTTTCTCCTCCTCATTCAAAATGTGATTTCAGGTCTTATCTATCACACATCATCCAACCTCTGTCCTGA
Source organism: Mesoclemmys tuberculata (assembly GCA_007922155.1). Lineage (NCBI taxonomy): Eukaryota > Metazoa > Chordata > Testudines > Chelidae > Mesoclemmys > Mesoclemmys tuberculata. Next base: position 41,098,961 of record ML675613.1, read on the forward strand.
AAGTAAAACTATAATTTCTTCCTGGGCATTTCCATAGTGCATTCATTATACTACCAAAGTGCTCCACAAACATCAATGAATTTATTTTCACAACATCATTACACAGAGTAGGTGGCATTATTACCCCCATTCTACAAATTTGGAACAGAGGCATAGCGAAATTAAGGTAAAAAATGTCCACTAATTTTGAGTAGGTCACCTATGGTCTGATTTTTCAGACTACTTAGCATATTTAATCACCATATACATTCAAAATATAGCTCCAATCAAGGAGTGTTCAGAAGTTCTGCAAATCTGGCCCTGTTGTTTGAAGTTGGGCACCCAGAAAACCAGTTACTACACTAGGTGAGCAACCATTCCTTCTTCTTTGAGTGATGTGCCTGTGGGTGCTCCACTTTAGGTGAGTATGTAACAGTGATCATCAATTGGTGGAGGGACTTCGGTGTACGGATAGACCTATTGTGACATCTGTGGTGGATGCCTGATCTATTGCATAATACCTGGTGAACATGTGGATTGAGGTCCATGTGGCCATCTTGCATACGTCTGTGAGACGGACATTATTTAGGAATGCCGTGGTAGTGGAAATCGCTCTGGTCAAATGAGTTCTTGTACCTGATGGAGTCTGTAGGTCTTTTTGTTGGTAACATGTATGGATACATTCTTTTATCCACTTGGATAGCCTTTGGCTGGATATGGCCTTGCCCTTTGTATATTCAGCCAATGAAATAAACAATTTATTTGATTTCCTGAATGTTTTTGTTCTTTCTAGGTAGAACGATAAAGCCTGTCTGACATCCAGCACGTGGAGTGTGGCTTCCTGTGGATTTGCATGTAGTTTGGAATAGAAGGTAGGTAAATGACTGGGTTGGTTAATATGGAAATCTGAGACAATCTTTGGCAGAAACTTTGGAGGGGGTCTAAGCGTGACCTTATCTTTATGAAATGTTGTGTATGGGGGATTTGCCATGAGTGCACTGATCTCCGCTACACGTCTGGCTGATGTGATAGCAACCAAGAATGAGACTTTCATGGACATATACAACAATGAGCATGTTGCCAGCAGTTCAAACGGTGCTCTCATAATAGCCCTTAATACCAAATTTAAATCCCATGGTGTTATTGGGGAACATATGACAGGAAAGACTCTCTGTAACCCCGCTAAGAACCATTTTACCATGGGGTGAGTGAAGACCGTAGTTTGATTAATATGGTATGAAATACTGAAATTGCTGCCAGGTGAACCTTTAAAGAACTGATTGATAACCCTGATTTTTTTAGTTCTAGGATGTAGTCTAGGATGATTGGTACAGATGAGGATGTCACCGTGATTAGTCTTTCTGTACACCAGGAATCAAATCTGCCATTTTTGAAGGTAAGTCTTCCTAGTTGTAGGTTTTCCCCTATTTAACAGTATCTGTCTAATATGTTCGGAGCATTCCAACTCCTCTAGTTGGAACCAATTAGGAACCATATTGTTAAGTGTAATTTGTGTAACTTCTGGGTGATAAATTTGACTGTCGTCTTTTGAGAATCTCCCCTGGGGGGAACTGTGATCTGTCTGCAAGCCAATAGGCTGAGTAGATCTGAGAACTATGTCTGCCTGGGCCATGCTGATGCTACCATGATGACCTTTGCTTTGTCAGTCTTGATTTTGTGCATAGTCTTGAGTATAGTTAGGATGGGTGGGAGGGCATAGAGTAGTCCCTTGCTCCAGTTGAGCAAGAATGCATCACCTGTGAACCCTGCTCCTAGTCCTGTCCTAGAACAGAATTGGTGACATTTTCTATTTTGTTTTTGCAAATAAGTCGTTTATAGGAAGACCCCACTGTCGAAAAATATCATACAGTATCTCGTGTTCATCTGCCATTTGCGATTCTGTGCAAAGTGCCTGCTTAGGCTGTCTGCAGTAATGTTTTTTTTTCCTGGTAGATATACCGCTGATATTTGGATGTCATGTTGCATGTACCAATTCCATAGTCATATTGATTCGTTACATAGGGAGCGTGATCTTGCTCCTCCCTGGCGATTGATACACAACATGCATGCTATATTGTCCATTGTTATTCTTACTGATTTGTTTCTTATAAAGGGTAGAAAGTGTCGGCAAGCATTGTGGACTGCCCTGTGCTCAAGCACTTTTATGTGAAGAGTGGTTTCTGTTTTTGACCACCTGCCTTGTATCGTATGGTGGTGTAAATGTTCTTCCCAGCCTACAAGGAAGGCATCCATTGCAATAATAAGTGTTGGTTGAGGCTGTGCAAATTGAATTCCAGACATCATGTTGCTTGTGTGTGTCGACCATGACAGGGAGTCTTTGATGTTATTTGGTACTATGAGCTATTTGTTGAGGCTGTGCTTGTTTGGTCTGTAAACCATTGCTAGCCATGACTGAAAGGCTCGCATATGTAACCTGGTATGTTGGACCACAAATGCTGTGGTTGCCATGTGCCCCGAAAGCTGAAGAGCAAGACGTGCTGTTATTCTTGGGATGACCCTCACTCATGATGGTCTATGAAGGCCTGAAACCTGGGCCTCGGTAATGATGCTCTAGCTGTTATCGAATTGAGCTGTGCCCCAATAAATTCCAATTCTTGTGGTGGATTCAAAGTGGACTTTTCAGCATTTATCTTGAGTCCTAATTGGTGGAATAGTGTTATAGCTTGTGCAGTGTCATCTCGCTAAAGTTTTGCTGGTTGCCTTTATTAAACAGTCGTCCAGATATCGGAAGATTGTAATGCTTTGTCTCCTTACGTGCGCAGTGATAACTGCGAGCACTTTGGAAGAAAACCCTTGGTGCTGTAGAAAGGCCAAATGGCAGCACTTTGCATTGGTAGTGGCTGCCTGACACCATAAATCTTAGGAAGTGTCTGTGCGCAGGGTGGATTGTAACATGAAAATAAGCATCTTGGAGGTCAAAGGCTGAGAACCTGCCCCCTTGTTGCAGTGTTGATATTATCGCAGATAGTGTGACCATCTTGAACTTCTGCCACCTCATGAATTTGTTTAGTGCTTTCAGGTACATCCTCCGTTCTTCTTCTGTACTACAAAGTAGTGGAAATAAAATCCCTTGCCTCTGTGTTGAGGCAGGATATGTTCTATGGCCCCTATCTGTAGTAGATAGTTTATTACTTGGTGCAAAACTTGCATGTGAGTTGGGTCCCTGAAGAGGGATGAGGAAGGGTTGTTGGTGGGGGGGATGGACATAAATGGGATAGTGTATCCCGAGTTGATGATCTCTGTTACCCATTTGTCTGTTGTAATCATTGACCAATTTAGATGGAATTGTCTGAGGCAAAATTCAAAATTTGTTATGGATGGTTCTGGTACTGCATGCTGACTGGGATTTCTCAGATCCCCGACCAAGGACTCAAAACTGCTGTTTGGATGGCGCAGATTGACTTCTTGAGGATGTTTGCTGAGGTTGTCTATGTCCGTGACCTCTCTGTGACTCGTATTGCCTATACTGGTGGTGAGGCTGATACCTGCAGATATAAGGTTGGAATCTATATTGCTTCCTTTTTATTGTAGACGTATACATTCCTAGGGTCTGTAGTGAGGTTCTAGAATCTTTAACTGAGTGTAACACATCATCAGTTTTTTCTGAAAAAAGCTGGGTCTTATCAAACAGGAGATCCTCTATGTTTGTTTGTAGATCTCCTGGAAGAGTGGCTGCATGAAACCAAGAGGCCCTGCACATCACTATGGCTGTGGCCATGGTTCTAGCTGCCGTATCTGCTACATCCGAGGCTACAAGTTGTCCCTCAGTGAGTAGAGATTTGAATTGTTCCCTTTTATTGTCATTTGTGAATTGGACTAGTTTCTCATAGATAGCATGGTCATAATTTGAGAGTAGTGCTGAATAATTTGATACTCTCAACAGCAGGGTAGAAGATGAGTATACTTTTCTTCCTAAGAGGTCAAGCCTCTTCCAGTCCTTGTTGTTTTAACAGGGTAAAAACATGTTTTTAAAATGAATGCCCCAAGTCCATCTTGAGATAAGCTACAAACTCATGTGTGGGGGACTCAGAGACAGCAAAAAGAAAAAAAAAACCTTGACCAAGAAGTAAACCCATGACAAGAGGAACTTGCAAGTGTGGCAGTTCCAGACACAGATATGGGAATTTGCAGTTGATGCAAAAATTAGCTTTGCAAGTCAGCAGTAAATTTTTGAGAAGGGAGACTGCTGATAAGATGATAAAGGAAGGATCAATCATTAGCTTAGTGGATGCATAGGCTGGAGTGGCTATAAAAGGTTGTCAGACTGAGGGCAATTTGGAGAGCAACGAATCAAGGAGTGCACCAGAATTGCACTGTGTGGAAGGTCTGATCAACTGTCCAGCCTCTCTCCAGCTCGTCAGTCAAAATAATAGGGTAGGGGTGTCAGGGCTGATAACCCCTGGGGCTCTGATGATAACCTGGCTGTGAATACGATAGAGGTTCCACCTGGATGAAAATATAGCATAAAAGAAAGAAGAACCTGGCCAAGATATTGTTTATGGTTTTTTTGCTGCAGCTGAATTCATTCATGTATGTGGTGAGTAGTCAGTGTGAATGTAAAATTAGTAATAATGCTAACTGTCTTGTGTATATGTGTTATAGTAATTAGTTGTTTTTTAAGCTTCATTTGTATATTAAGAATTTGGAAAAGAATAGGGGAAGACAATTTCTGGTAAGGTAAAAACCCCCAATAAATAACAAATTTAGATTAGACACAGAATGTGTGTTATTATGTAAATGAATGATAGATTTATGAACTGTTGACCAGATCTTGGACTAGGACAGGTTCTAGCGGCCCTCATCTGTCCACAAGTTGGTTGGGTGAACAGCAAGGGGGGGCCTGTCTGAACCTACTGACCCAATGGGTAGGCGAAGTGTGCAGACTGAAAGGTCAATTCCTTTTTTCCTCCAAACATGAACCCCTGTAGCTCTGTTGCTCAGCAGAGCTCCTATGACTTCACAGGACTCCTTGTTTGTTGTTTGTTTGTTACCTTTCCAACCCCCTCCTGCTAAATAAGTGTTCTGTTATCAGGTTCATTCACCTCGGCAGTATTGCCAACTGAATTGAAGCAGTGCGGATACCTCAATAAGTCAAACCTAAGTTGTATAAGTGTGTTTATAAGTGTGTGTTTTGAGAATCGATCCCTTTGGAAAGACCCAAGAGTCTTAAGCAAAGAATAAAAAGAACCACAACAGGCTGTAAAACTGACACAAAGTAATAAATCAACAAAAGTTAACCAGATAAGGAGCACTCTCTCCTTTCCAAGGCCACCTCCCCCCCCAAGGTGAGGAATACAGACAAACCTCAAAAAAGGTTTTTTTTTAACCCTTTGTTACCTCGCTTGTCTTGTGGAGTTGACATAGTTTTTTGTGTATCTTCTGGTTTGCAGCATCTAATGAGTTTGCAGGTGGGTGTGTGAATAGAAATTCCATCCCTTTGGCTAGGATATAGTATTTTCTATCATTCCTCTTATTAGTGGGGGAACTGTAGCTGGCATCTGCCATATGATGTTGGCTAGCTCCATTAACGCCCATCCATAGGGAGTGCGATTTTTGAAGATGTTGTGGTCTGCAGATTTTCAGTAGTATATGATGAGACTCTGTAACCTCTTCCAGTGGGATCTCTAATTCTTGTGTGACCCTCTTGAACAAGTAATTAAACTGCTTGGGGTCATCCACAGTTGGAATGACTGCTTTGTCTGGTGATGAAGATGAGTCATGTGTAGGGAGGGATGTTTCCTGTTCCTCACTTACCTCTGTTGCTTGTGTTTGTTCTACTGCCTTAGCAGATGTAGTTGGATGTGATTCACTAGGTGACTTGGCTCTACCTGCGTGGGAGCTGGTAGTTCTATTGTACGAGTATGCTCTAGAGTAGGTGGAGCAGGCTTCCCAATCATGCCATCACATTTGGCATGGCATATGGGGAGAAAACCATGATGGTCCGTAACATGGATATGGCATGTTACCCCTTTGGGGCCTATATCCCCGTGACTCTACCGATGGCCTGGTGGGTGATAAGTGTTCTGAGGAAACTTGGCTTCCTCTAGGTCACTGTCTCCTGACATAATAGAGTACACTGGGGAAACGGTTTTGTTGTGGGCGAAGTGCAATGGAGATTGCTCTATATCTGATTGTGGAGAAGATGTTAAGTCATGTTGTTTATGTGTTCTCTTTACAGGTGGTGCCATTGTCGGTGCTGGGTCTGTCATTGGCCCCGTACTAACAGTTGGTGCCGGCTGCGGTCCCTCAGTGTTGTCAGTGCTGTTGGTGGGTCGGGCACTGACCTTAGTGCCATGATTTTTCTTTGTTCCAACTCCTTTTCAGATGCTGCGCTCGGGGCTGCAGTCTCTGATGATGCTGTACTTGGCACCGTTGAATATGGTGCTCAGGCACTCTATATGCCGAATCCTTTTTTGGTGCCATGTCAGACGAGGAATGCTTTTGTTTACTCCTTGACTCCTTGCCCAGACATTTCGAGTACTTGGGTAGCACGGACCGGTTTGTACCTGAGGGACCTGTCGCCTCATCGGTACTGTGTGTATCCCATAAAACCAGTCTATGCTTGCTTGCATTATATATGTATGTCTTTCTTTAGATTTAAGTTTGTTGGTGTGGTTATAATAGAGTTATATCAAGTTTATATTAAAGTAGTTTAGCTGTAATGCAAAGTATCTTACAGGCCTCATCCTGTGTGACAGCTATGCAGTTAGCATACATATACTTGGGACCTTTACCCTAGGTAAGTGTTATTGAATAAGACAGAAATAGTCATAACATTTACTCTAGAGCAGGGGTGGGCAAACTTTTTTACTCACGGGCCACAATGTGTTCTAAAATTTGCCAGAGGGGCCGGGCCATAAATAAACACATTTATGCACAGAGCACCCAACACACTGCACCCCAGCAGCCAGCACTTCAGACCACCCTCCGCCATGAAATTGACTGTCCCTTGTCAATTTCGGCAGCAGAGCTGGAATTGCAGAGTACAGTCTCCGCCATGAAATTGACTCTCCCTTGTCAATTTCGTCAACGGAGCTGGAGAGTGGAACTCACAGCGGAGAATTTCCGCCCTGAAACTCACTCTCTTCTGTCAAATTCCGCGGCGGAGCTGCAGACTGGCGGGCACGATACTATTTTAAGAACTAGTTCGCGTGAACCGCTGTGAACCGGTTGGATATGCACACTGGCGGGCCCGATTTTAAGAACCCTGGGACCTGTTCGGTGGGCCGGATTAAAAAGCATAAAGGGCTGTATATGGCCCGGGGGCCGGACTTTGGACATGCCTGCTCTAGAGAGATCAGGAGGTATCAAAACAGGAGATGCTGTTGCAGGTTACACCCCAAAGAGACTTTAAAAGTACACCGCAAAGCCCGCAAGAAGTGCTAGAAATAAAAAAGAATAAGTTAAAAAGACCATCTGAAACCATCTGGAGAGGATATAATATGTCAGCAATACGCATGAACTTGCCAGCCTATAGAATAAACGTACCCCCAATAATCTGGGGTGGTAAATCCGAGTTTGGGTTTAGGAGGAAGGATACCCATACTTTAGGGTATAAGAAGGAGCAGATCGTGCTATTTGGGGCGATCAATCGTCAGCTACTCCTGCTTGAAGTTTCTTTTAGCTGGTGTTAAGATTTTAGTTCTTTATTTTATATTTAGTGTTATTTTGATAAGTGTTAGTCTTAGTCTTGTAGCTTTTAGCTCTTGAGCAGTACCTACTCCACCACTCTTCCCAGGTTGGGGAACCAGACGTCTACCTCAACCAGGTCATCAGGAAAGGGTGTGAGTATATTAATCCAAAGCACATTATAGAAGCATATATCATATAGCACAGATAAACATGTCATATAGCCTAAGATTGTATTACTTATTTTTATTTTTTGTTTTGTTTGATTGTTATCATTTCATCATTTTATATTTTCTGTTATCTTAATAAAATTTATAAAATTATACAGATTTGACTATCTTTGACTTCCTGTTGTATACTCCGGGGTCCCTTATAATACACCTGGAGCCTGGTTCAGGACATGAACCTTATCTTCTGATCAGATCAATTGGCAAGCCTATAACCCATTAAAATAAACAGATCAACCCAAAATCAGGCAACATGTGTTTTGGAGACAGCCTCTTAGGCAAGCACCCTTTCTTTAACACTACGGTCTCCAGCGGTGGTGAGGCTGTCTTTCTGGGAGTGTGTGCCAGGTTGTCAGCAGAGGAGGGTCTAAGGGACTTTTCCATGAGGATAAGTTTTAACCTCCGGTCTATATCTCTCCTCGCTCTTGCCTTCAAGTTCCTACAGTGGGTGCATTTTTGAGACACATGGATTTCCCGCAGACAACGGACACATTGTGAATGGGTGTCTGAGGCAGGTATAGCCTCTCTACACAAGGTGCACCTCTTGAAGCCTGGTGAACTGGGCATGTTCAACCCTAACAGTATTCTAATAATGTAAAGGAAAAAGGAAGAAAAACTTATTATTGTCGTCTTCTTTTTTTTTTTTTGAATAAAAAACTAACTAAATACTGACTAAAGCTGATTAAATATGAGTAAAGTAACTAATTTTTACACTATTATTCTGTGTTGGACGAGAAAAACATCTCTGCTCTCGACGCTCTGTCTCGGACCATGGATTGTTGAGAAGGAACTGAGGGGGGTCAGGTTGCGTGCATGCATGCACCAAATGCACCATAAGACAGAATCTGTGCACGTGCGGCCCAGACGAGTACTGCTAAAAGACCTCCGATCAAGGCCGCGGGATGTGACAACACCTAGAGTAGAGTACCCACAGGGACATCACTTGAAGAAAAAATAAAGGTTTCCTACTATTTTATAGATTTTATGAAAGTCAAGGATGATTTAATATTAGAGTTCCCTCTCCTGATAACTTTTCTTCATCCTCAGAGGATCACTTTACAAGTTGAAGGGCTGACTGGCTGCCTTGTCTGGGCAACCTGGGATCAAGGATAAGCTCAGTTTCACAGTCACACTTTATGGCAGGCTGGGTTTGGAAGCAACATGAATGGAATACTTTCAGTCTTTTGAGGGGCACAGGAGAAGGCTATCTTGCTCTCCCATATACCCCCGCATTCAGAAGAGATTTAGTCTCAAGAATGGCATGTAAAATCCCTTTGACTATGAGGTCATGTGCTCCAATGCAGCTATACTGTGTGCTCACCTCAAGAGCAATGAAGTAAATGGGAAAAATGGTGTTTTAGTAGAAAAGACACAGCTAAAATTGGAGTTGAGCAGAGAAATTTTAATGGAATCAAATTCCATTGAGTATGTGATAAAATCAAAATCCTTTGTGAAATTGAATTGATTCTGCTGGATTTTTTTTTTTTAAAGAAAGAAAAATTGTAACAATTCAAAAATATCCTGTTTTGATACTTTTGGAATAAAACATTTTAATTTTTTGTTTTGATACAAATTTTTATTTTGTATTATCTTATAATACAAAATTTTTAAAAAGTCAAAATTGAAATGAAACATTTTGAATTACCTGAATCAAAAATCTTTTTTTTTTAAATTTTACTTTGCAGAGAACTTTGAAATTTTTGGGTTTTGCACTGATTAGGAACAAATCTAAATTTTGAAAACTCAAATTCCTTAGCAAAACAGAACTTCTGTCCTCTACACAACTCTAGCTGAAATACTCCATTATCTTGGTTCCAAAGTCCCCTGTCTAAGGAAAGTTAAGACTATGCTCACACCAGTACCCAAGCTCCCAGAGAAAGAAAGCAGTAGATGTAGGATGCCAAATTGGAGGGTCTGAGATCTGTAACTTTAATCAACTCCTGTTAAGTACACAACTGAAACTTGTGAATTCACATTACTGGACTGAATTCAGCAACTATCAAGTGTATTGAGCAAAGGCAATTTGGTTGTGAAAAATGCTCTTTGATATTTTGAGGCTGATCAGTTGACAACCCTCTCCACAATTGTATACCAGATACTAGAGATTTAAAAAAAGCAGATCCAAAGTCACTGAAAATTTGGCAGTTTGCAAATGACCAAAGTGAAAATTAACAACTTCTTATTGTATTCATAAAAGTGCCAAAAACTGCCAACGACTAACAAAGCCTGAATTTGTTTCCTCCTTACAGCAGACAGCAAAAGACAGCAGTGTACATAATATTTTTTTAATTCAGGAGTTTTATATGGAGATTTAGCTGTATCTGTGTCTGTCAATTCATTCATACATAACAAATTAAAGATAATCTAAAAGTGCTTTCTGAAAACATCAACCATGTTAACAAGCTAAAGGGCCATGTCAGCAAGCAGAGACAGGAACTGAAAGAACATTTTCAGAAAGCAACTTAAATTGAGGGGGAGGAAAGGAGAACAGAGCAGAGAACAGGACATAACACAAATTTGTAATACCTGCCAAAAACGAACTCCACATAAAAACTGCCCAGGGGACTAAAGAATTACTGTACCCGACACAAACAGGAAGTCATTCATGTGGAATTCAGTGATAATAGTACTCTTCTACTGATTCCGTAACTAAAGGAAACCAGCAGTAACCATGCAAGAACTCATTCTCACAGTTGTTCTTTACAACAGAAGGGAACAGTAGGGAAACTAAGCAGAAAAAAGGGCAGCTAGGCTTGAGTACTCCTAAAACATACTGCTACAGCAAGATGATAGCCAATCAGAACAGGAATTAGGAGAGTAGGAGTCAAGTGAGTCACATCACATTTCACAACTGATCCTCCCCCGGGCCCTGTAACAAAGCCCAGGAAAGCTAAGGAGAAAAAAGGGGCGTGAAATACTTGCAAACTTTCATTATTACCTGCAGGAAAAAGAAGGTTCTGCATATTTGGCACAGGACAGTTAACGTAAGTGAAAAAAAGTTGTTTCATTGGAAATCTACTCTGGACTTTTAGAATATGCTGAGAGCTGTTTAGCAGCCACATTTTTTACCATCCATATTTGTTATAAAAGCTATTCAGTTGGAAAGAACCATCAGTAAAACTGAAGTTTGTGGAAGATATCAATTACTTCTGACAGTTAAGTTCTTTCTAACAACTGTCAATAAAAATACACCTGCACTGAAGCTACAAAATTACTCCACAGTCAGAGAGCCTCAAGACTGTGTGTTCATTATCAAGGACAGTTGTGAATTGTACACACACAAATAATTTAGCTTCACCTGCAAAAGCAGACAGTTTACTATACAACTCCTATGGGCCCTGTCCATATTAGAGTTCATAGCCATGTCTGAAATACTTTTCAAACTTTGCTTTGTTTGTACCACACTGAAAACAATTCCATACTACGCAATCAGATCTGTGAGGGTAAATCCTTGTACCCTCATGGAGCCCTATTGAAGTCAATGGGGAATCTATCAGCACAGGGAACTATGTTGAACAACTTCAGTGGAACCTTGTGAGAGCTTGTTTTTGACAACATACTGGTTTGAAGAAAATCCCATTAAATCATACTAGAACTGTGGTATAAAATAGTTCTCAAGCAGGGCCATGCTTAATCAGCTTTAAATACAGTTTTTGCTCCAGTACATACAAGTCTCCAGGGTAAATTTCCAATGCATGGTACACAGTTCTAGCCACTTTTCCTATTAAGTTAACATAAATTATGAATCTAAAATCCTTTGAAATGTGGAATGAAAACCTAGACACATGCAACTCTTTTGTCCCCATTCTTATCTCTTTATTAACAGTTTCTTCAAATATGTAAACTCACAGAAACTATCAAACACAATTTGATTGTCTTTTCTGCATCAGACACACATAAGGAAAGGTTTTCAAATATGTTCTGAAGTTGCTTTTTCTCAATACTGGAGAATTATGAAAAGTTTCCTGTCTCTCATTTTAAAGTTGGTTGAATTCCATCTGAAGGCTAACACCAACCATCCCTTTCCACTTGTGAGAAAAGGGAAACTTACAAACACACACCCCCTTCACTTTATTTCTTTACTATAATCTCAAAGAAGAACTGCCAGTCCCCTGCAGTGGCTAGTATCAGACCACTTTAAAATCCATTTGTCAAACACAGTTTCTTAATCTACTGCATAATTTCAGGGCTCCTATTCCCTTGATGTCCTCATCATTAGGTGTCATCAAGTCCTGTTCAAAGTGAAGAGTTCAGAGAGTCCTTGACATCTTACATGAGTGTTTCTCACACGTTGAAATTGTTATCAATATTGATACAGTCAGTGAGGCTATTGTCTCATTCATGTAGCAAGCCTGCTCCTGTTAAGGCATAAAAAGAATTTTCAGGTCTGATTCTGCAGAAACTTTTCCTGACTTCCATGATGCATAGGCCAAAATTTCCAGGGCTACTATGGTTCTCCAGTACCAAAAAACAATTCTTTTTAAATTGGGTCCACTCATTGTTCTTATCCAGATAAACTGGATGCAACGGTTTTCATAAGATGCCTGGTCAGGAATGCGGCCTGAAACAGGACTAAATTTTTCGCACTTTAAACTGCAACTTTACTAGCTAATGGCTATTTCTATTTTTAACCAAAAGTATATATTTACAATTTGCAAGGGATTTAGCAACTTTGCTAACCATGTGTCTACATTTCCTTTAGTAATTTTGTATTTTCTTTTTAGTACATCCATCAAAAATTGTTCCTATAAAAAGGACATGCTATTTTTATTGTTTAAAAATATCAGCGACAGAGAGATAGAATCTTACAAGGCTACAGAGTTTACACCTTTTTCTACCATGGAAACAAGACTGGTTCTGTTTCAATGTACCAGCTGCCTGCTAGTGACTTGCTGTAACTTTCCACCATCTTCAGGAAATGGACTATTAAGTCTACTCTAGTACATTTTCACAATGCACTAGGAACATTCTCTAGAATTTAAGATCTGCCAACTACTGAGAATGAAACGGCAAGATAAAACAATGATTTCAAATAAGCCAAGTACTCTTGTCTGGGGAAAAATATGTATTTACTGGCTATGCCAGAACTTATTAAAGGCAATCTCCCCTTCCCCCACTCTCCTCAAAACAATAGGAAATATAATAGCTATGCTCTTAAATAAAAGAGAAAGATACCAAAAATTAGCCTGTAGAAAACAACAGAGCTAATTATGGAACACATCCATATATTTATTCTGTAAACTGGAAAGTATTTACGAAAGTCATAATTTAGGAATGGCAAAGCTTAATGAGGACAAATATACAACTATGCTGCAGTAGTAAGGTAGTAAAAAATGAAAAGTTGTATCAGTGAATATGACTGAGGATGCAGAGATATAATAAAGGATTCTAGGCCAGAAATTGGTATACAAGTAACTGAACTTTATTCTACTGACAGAATGATTCAAGGTTTATAAAAACTTTTGAGATATTTGCATGGCTAGCCTGCACTTTTCAGAAACAATGCAGCGACTACTATGCTGGTTTTATCCCATAAAATTTTGTTAACAAAACCCCAAGCCCACTAATTTAGAAAGTACTTGATTCTCTGAATACATATTTAGCAGGAAGTCAAGATTCCATGTATGACAGTATTGATTAAAACACCTGTTATAGTTTTATTTGAAAAATAATAAAAATAATTTCTTTGGGATCTATTCTCTTCTTGATGTATGTGTGTTAACTGCCATTATCATTAATGGGAATGAAGTGCCATATCCACAGGACATAGATTTACAGGGAGTGATGATTGAAATGTACAGAGCTGTATCAATTTACATTTTTCTTATCAAGTTTATTTACATCTTAATAGTCAAATGATTATATTTTCCCAATACTTCATTTAACACAGAAGTCTGTCCAACTTACAGGGAGACTAAGAACTGAGCTTAATGGGGAAAATTCTTTACTGAAGCATAGTGATGTCACAATCCTCTGTTGCTAAAACCTGCCCAAAGCAGAACTAGTTCCACAGAAATCCCAGCACAGGAGGCCAGAGTGGAACAAAGGGGAAGTGAGGTGGTGCGGAAGGAGGAGTGGATGGATGCCAAAATGTCGTAAGAGGGAGAGAATGGGTAGTGAATTGCCTCATTGACAAAAGTGAGGTTTAGGGGTTCCTGGTACACTTGCCTTCCATTCAGTTTTATTGCTGGGGGGAGGAGATTGGACTGACCCATGGGTTATGAATCTGTGCTTGTAAACCTAGCTCTGTATAAGTAGTCTGATGGAAATACATGGTGGGACTTGTAGTATCCTTAGCCACAAATCTGGATTAAAGATTACACAGGCTAAGTGCAACACTCAAATTCTGTTGAGGATATCTGCCCTGCAGGCCACACTTCAGCTATCCTAGTCTTCTAAATTCTTATTAAGAAAACTTTCATTATTCTGAAAGTTTTTTGTGTTTAGGAGCAAGGTCAACAGATCCTACAAAGGATCTTCAGCATATTAGCTTTAACGAATTTAAACCTAATGGAAAGAACAGTTACTTACCTCATAACTGTTGTTCTTCGAGATATGTTGCTCATGTTCATTCTGATTTAGGTGTGTGTGCACACTACTTGCACTGGTGCCGGAAGTTCTTCCCCTAATAGTACCCGTTGGGCCGGCAACGCATGTATGCGCTCATATACAGAGCACTGCCAGCCCTCGTCCCTTCCAGTTCCTTCTTGCCAGAACTCCGATAGAGGGTACGGAGGATGAGTTGTGGAATGGACTTGACCAACATATCTCAAAGAACAACAGTTAAGAGGTAAGTAGCCATTCTTTCTTCTTCGAGTGCTTGCTCATGTCCATTCTGATTTAGGTGACTCACCAGCTGTGTCTCTGGAGGTGGGCATCGTCCTGAGCTTGTTGCGTGAAGGCATAGTGTGACGTGAAGGTATGTATGCATGGACGACCGTGTAGCAGCCCAACAAATATCCGGAATAGGCACATGCACCAGAAAAGCTGATGAAGATGCCTGGGCCTTTGTGGAACAGGCTCACACAGACATTGGAGGTGCAACTCCAGCTTGTTCACATCAGGTGTGAATGCAGGCTGTAATCCAGGATGATATTCCCTGCAAAGAGACCGTTTTGCCCTTCATTCTGCCAGCAATCACTACGAAGAGTTGTGTGGAGTGGTGGAAGGGTCTGGTCCTATTGATGTAGAAGGCTAGAGCCTTCCTTACATTGAATGAGTGCAGACGCCTTTCTTCACTAGCGCTGTGATGCTTAGGGTGGAATACTGGCAGGAAGATGTCCTGCTTAACATGAAAGTGGGAAATGATCTTCGGGAGGAACGCAGAATGAGGGCAGAGCTGGGCTTTGTCCTTGAAGAACAGTATAAGGCAACTCCGAAGTCAGGGCTTTAATCTTTGACACCCTGTATGTGCAGAGGTGACTGCAACTAGAAAAGCCACCTTCCAGGACAAGTGCATGAGTGAACAGGAAGCCAACAGTTTGAAAGGAATAAGCTGTGGCAGTACAAAGTTCAGGTCCTCCTGGAGAACCAGCTCTTTAATCTGAGGGAAGAGCCCTTCTAGCCCTTTAAGGAATCTATTTGTCATCTCATGGGAGAAAACTGATTTGCCCTGTATCAGTGGGTAAAATGCCAATATTGCTGCCAGGTGAACTTTTACCAACAAAAGGGCTAAGATTTCCTGCTTTAAATGAAGCAAATAGTCCAGGATCACCTGTATAGGAGACTTTGTCGGTGATACATTCTGACAGGCCGCCCAGCAGGTGAAGAACTTCCACTTTGCTAGGTAAGATGCCCTGGTGGAAGACTTTCTACTTTCCATCAGCACTCTCTGAACTTGGGTTGAACAGTGGCACTCTTCCCTGTTCAGCCATGCAGCATCCATGCCGTCAGATGCAGAGAGGCTAGATCCGGGTGAAGTAACCGACCTGTCCTGGGAAATGAGGTCTGGGAGCAGCAACAGAGACCAAAGACGAGCCACTGAGAGATCCAACAGCATTGTGGACCCGTGCTGGCAAGGCCACTCCGGGACTATCAGAATGATTCATGCTTTGTCTCTCTTGACTCTCACCAGAACTCTGTGCACAAGGGGTATTGGGCGAAACGCGTACATGAGAACCTTCGACCATGAGATGAGGAAAGTGTCCGTCAGGGAGCTGTCCTCCGACCCCAGGAGAGAACAGAAGCAAACACATTTCCTGTTTTCCCTGGTGGCAAACAGGTCCACCCTGAGAACTCCCCACCTTTGAATATGCAGTTGGCCACCTCCTGGTGGAGTGACCACTCGTGATGAGAGCAAAAGGACCTTCTAAAACGATCTGCTAGGGTATTCTTCAGTCCCGGCAGATGGACTGCTTCAAGGTGGATGATGAGCTCCACACAGAAGTATCAGAGAAGTATGGCTTCCCAACACAGGGTTGAGGATCTGGCTCCCCCTTGCTTGTTGATATACTACATCGCGGCTATGTTGTCTGTGAAGACTTGCACCACTTTGTTGGACAGATGTGGCTGAAACGCCTCACAGGCTAGCTGGATGGCCCTGAGCTCCTTGACGTTTATGTGAACATTTAACTCCACCCCAGTCCATAGACATTAAGTCCTGAGGACACCAATGTGGGCTCCTCACCCCACATCTGAGGCATCCGAGACCAGGGATAGTGTTATTCTCAGGGCCACAAAGGGTATTACTGCTAGCACCTGATGAGGGTTCATCCACCATGACAGGGAGGTAAGTATGTGGGCGGGGGGGACTGTGAGAACCCTGTCCAGGGAGGGTCTTGAAGGGAAATATACAATGGCCACATTTGGAGTGGCTGAAAATGCAGCCTTGCGTGGTGGATCACACAGGTACATACCACCACATATCCCAGGTGTTTGAGGCATACCCTCACATTGTAATTGGGTGGTTCCATAGGCTGGCTATAAGCTCCGTCATAGCCTGGAATCTGGAGTCAGGCAAGTCTATTGGCTTCGATAGAGTCCAGGACCATGCCCATGAACTCTATTCTCTTAACAGGCATAAGTAACAATTTCTGTTTGTTTATTAACAGGCCCAATGATCGACATATGTCTCTCATGATTCGTATGTTGTGACGAACCTGTTCCCTTGAGCAGCCTCTGATGAGCCAATCATCCAGGTAAGGGAACATCTGCACTCCCCTCTACCTGAGGTGGGCCACTACTACTGCCACACATTTGGTAAAAACGTGGGGGACATTAAAAAAGCTGAATGGCAGGACTGCAAATTGGTAATGTTGCGCGCCCACTGTAAACTGCAGGAATCTCCTGTGGCCTGGGAAGATAGCGATATGAAAATAAGTGTCCTTTAAATCAAGGACAGTGAACCAGTCGCTCAGATCCAGAGTTAGAATGATGGCCGCCTAGGGAAACCATGTGAAATTTTAGCTTTTTTGAAGATCTTATTTAGCGCCCTTAAATCTAGTATGGGTCTAAGGCCTCCCTTTGCCTTTGAGATCAGGAAATACCACAAGTAGAATTCTTTGCCCCTCAAATTCTGAGGAACTTCCTCCACCGCTCCTATCTGCAGGACAGTTTGTATCTCTTGGATGAGGAACTGCTCTTGAGAGAGTCCCTGAAGAGGGACAGGGAAGGAGGGAGGCAGGGATCAAGGCGAACTGAAGGATGTAGCCAATAGTCACTGTGTTTAACACCCAACGATCTGATGTAATGGCCATCCAGGCCATGAAAAAAGCGACAAGGTGGAAGAAGAATGGACGGGAAACTGGATCTTGAGTATAAAATGGTTGGTTGCCCCTGGGCACACCTTCAAAAACCTCTTGCCGCCCGAGGAATGGCAGCTCGGGCCAGGTTTCAAGATAGATGCAGGCAAATTGCCCCGACGATGTTTGTAACTTCTGTTTCTCTTTCTATAGGGCTCCCCTCTGGACTGGCCTCCAAAGCACTGCTACTGTGAGGGCCTGAAGGGTCTTCATTGATGAGGACAGGGTAAAAAAAGCCCAAAGAGTGCAATGTGGCCCTAGAGTCCTTCAGACCATGTAGCCTGGAGTCAGTCTGGTCCATGAACAAAGCGGCGCCATTGAACAGAAGGTCCTGGATGGGTTGCTGGACTTCTGTCGAGAGACCAGATGACTGGAGCCACAAAGCCCTCCTCATAGCCATGGCCCACACTGCTGAGTCCACCACATTTGAGGCTACCTGCAGGGAAGCCCTGGCCACAGTCTTACCCTCCTCCAGGATAGCCTCGAACTCTTGTTTGGAGGACTGGGGGAGGAACTCGGTAAACTTCTTGAGCTATTGTCAGATGTTAAAATGGTATCACCCCAGCAATGCTGGCTGGTTAGATATCCTTAGCAGTAGGCTAGATGTCAAATAAATTTTCCAGCTGCATAAGTCCATTTTCTTTGCCTCTTTGTTCTTTGGAGTGGAGCTCATTTGCCCTTGCCTGTCATGCTTGTTAGCTGCCACTACCACCAGTGAGCCTGGAAATGGGTGCAAATATAGATATTCAAAAGCCTTAGAGGGCACATAATACTTTTTCTCTTCCCACTTGGATGTGGCAGGCAGAGACGCTGGGGTTTGCCAGAAAGCCTTAGACAGCTTCACTACTAGGGAGTAGTGCACCAAGAAGGCCAACCTGAAAGGGGCTGCGGATGCTAGGACACCAAAGAGCTCATCTACAGATTCTTTAAGCTTCTCTATCTTAAGGCCCAGGTTAGCTGCTATCCTTTTCAGTAGACCTTGATGTGACCTATAATCATCCAGCTGGGCAGCGTACGAGGGGCCCACTACTGCCTCATCTCGGGAGGACAAGAAGGAGGTGGCCTGTAGCTAGGGGGTTGCTGGTGCCTCTTCCCTAGTTGGGATGGTCACCAATAGAATTCCTGACAGCAACTCTCCATACTCTGATTCGACATCTAAGGCTGGTGCCGAGGTGGGGTCTTTTGAAATGCATGGCACCAAAGTTCCTATAAACAAGAGTGGGTAGAGCACTACGGAATGGGGAACCACCAGAGGTTCCAGTACTGCGATGGCCCAGTCTATTTCCGGGAGGCCATTCCTCCATCTGTGGGGGGCTTAGCAGTCTGCCCTTCCGGGGGACTATAATTTCCTCCCCCGAATCTGAGGAGGTATATCCCAGTGACCAGAGGGGCGCCAGTGCCACCTGCTTCTCCACGTCTCTGCACTGGAGTTCTGACATCGTGGAGAGTTGTCCAGAGCCAGAGTGTTGGCCATGTCTTGATTATGATTTGTCCTTCGGCTTCCTGTAAGGACTTGAGCGGTGCCAGGGCTCCGGTGACCTGCTGTGTCCTGGTGATTCGCAACGCCACAGGCTTGGCAAACTTCAGGGCTCTGAAGATCGATGCTGACACTTGGCAGATTGGTGCCAATGCTCCGGGGATCGGTGCCTGGTGACTGTTGGCCCAAACCTGATCTGTCCCAGTGCAGTTCTGGTGACAGGTGCTGACAACCTGAAGAGCACCTCAAGGTCAGAAAATGGCAACTAGTTGGCAGGGGATGAGGCTATTGCACTGATGTTAGCATCCTTTTCAATGAACTCCGGACCAGGGCATCCACTCCTCGATGTAGGCCTATACTCTTGAGGTGTGGGCGCCACTGGCATGGCCAATAGGTCCTTCATCACCTGGAACTCCTCAGGCATGGAAGGGAACAATAGGTGGCATGGGCCTTTGCCACTCCCTGGACGCAGTAGTATGGGTGCCGGGCTTGACGCCCATCCAAGTGGAGACCCTTTCCAAGCTGACTCCGGCTTCCCTGAAGTTTTCTTAGCTGGCTTCGGTACTGGCGATTGCTCCCTCTCTTTTGGCGTTTCTTTGGCACAGGGAATGTCGTGTGGTGCCGGGTCAACTCTGACACCGGAGGAGTGCTTTTTAATCATGCCACAGTACTCAGTCCCGAGTCTGATCTCAGCGCTGACGCCGGTCTGAGCACTGCCTCCATCAGAAGGGTCTTAAGTCTTATGTCCCAGTCCTTCTTAGTTCTCGGACAGAAGGTCCTACAGATCTTACACTTCACGGAGAGGTAAGCTTCTCCCTAGCACCTTAAACAGCACTGATGTGGGTCACTCAGCGGCACAGGCTTCTTGCAAGTAGCATGGGGCTTAAACCCTGGAAAATGGGGCATACCCCAACCCTCGGAACTTACTTACTAGCTAAAAGAATAACTACTAAACAACCAACTTTAAACTATATACACTAGGAAAGCTAGAAACTACTAGGAAAATGGAGACTTGTGAGAACAAGAGAGTTGTTCCAGCACTGTCATAGGTGATAAGGAGGAACTGGAAGGGAGGGGGCCGGCAGCAACCTATATACGAGTGTGTATGTGCACCACTGCAGAGGGCACTAGAACCAGCCCTAGGGGTACCACTAGGGGGAGAACTTCCGGAACTGGTGCAAGTGGCGCACACACACACCTAAATCAGAATGGACATGAGCAAGCACTCAAAGAAAAACTTCGATACGTAAAGTAACAACATGCTGCAGAATTAAAGATTACTCACTACAACTGCTATTTTATGATATGGAATGCTATTACATAGACCCTTCTGTATCTCTTCAGTTACACACAGCAGGGGTCTTATCGGTGGACCTTGTTCTGCCTTTAAGAAAGGAAATGTTAAAGTCAGCACAAATAATGTTCTTCAATGAAGCGAAGTCTACAACTCACTTTTAGTTCTGTTGTGACTCTTGTGTGGGTCTAAAGGTGTAGGACAAAATTTTCACTGTGGATGACTAAAGTTAGAAACATATCTCATAAACATAGGTTCCTCAAATAAAAGTTTCCTGATTTCAGAGGTACTGAACATCAATAACTAATGAAATCAACTGAGAATCCTTTGGTTGTGGCTAAGGAAGGTATCTGTACAGGGTATATCTTTCTTCCTTTATAGTCTGAAGGCATGGTGCAGCAGTGCTGATGTTTAGTGGTCCTGCTCTCACCAGTAGTGCCTAGTGAAGCAGGCTCAGGCAGCTTGAATGAACTTTCACCCCCTTCTTCAGTTCTTCCTGTCAGATGTTGATCCCTTTTAAAACGGTAGGAGAATCTGCTGTTCAGCTTTATTTCTAGAAAGGGACCAGCTTCCATAGCTGCTTTGCCCAAGCTGGAGCCAGCAGCCACAGAGAAGCTGGCCCCAATCTAAAACAAAAGGCCAGAGGCCAATAGCGGAGAGGCTAAATTATCACTTCCTGGTCAGTGCCATGGTGGAGAATCTTGGCCACAGGTTAGATACAAGTCCCTGGTCATATACTCAATCAGGGTCAAGGAGCAGTTCTTCCCCTTCTTCCTACACTGCTCCTCTACAAAGCTAATTTATTCCTGGGGTGCTCTTTGTTCTTCAGCTCCACAGGGGCAAGAGAGGTGTTCAAGAAGCCCCAATGGTAAAGATGGAAGTTAAACTGCCCATGATCACAACATATCCTGTTATAATGCATAAAGATCTTTTGGTTCATGAGGTTGTTCTAGGAGACGCATACAAGAGCTGATATGGAGAGACTAGGGGATGCAGACCTGAACTGTCCATCTGCCAAGAAATGCACCATCAATCCAAAAACACAGTCCTGCACCAACTATAGCCACTGTTTCTTAGAAAGATCATGTCTGATGTATAGTTCGAGAGGCTCAACTATTTCAGAAAAGGAGTATCTTGACTTTAGCCAGTGTTTTTTATGTGTCATAAAATGAGATAAAATTGTGAAGTAAGCTGTCATGATAGTTGGTTGCACACAGTAATGAGACCAGGGCCCTGCCTTCATGCCAAATCACTGGGGGAGCAATGCCAGTCAGGACCAGAAGGTTGGAAACTGGAGTTGTGCAGGATGCCTTTCATATCACCACTAGTGCAAAGTTAATAAGTGAATCCAGCTTGCCACAATAATGAACACAGCTCCAGGCTGCTGTACAATATTTGACAGGTGCACTTAGGGCATTGATAGATGGTTGCCAACTGCATTCACAAACTGAATTAAGGACAAATTGAAGGAGAAGAAAACAAAAAATCCTTGGAGTAATTTTTCCAACAGCTAATCTGAAACTCTAACAGGAGATTTGATGGGTGAAGTAATATCTTTTATTGGACCAACTTCTGTAGGTGAAAGAGACACATTTTGGGGCTACACAGAGCCCTTCTTCAATTCTAGGAAAGGTACTCAGAGTGTCACAGCTAAATATTAGATTGAACAGATAGTTTAGCATAAGTAGTTAGAACATATTTTTGGTCCCTTAGAATAGCTTGTCTTTCTCACCAACAGAAGTTGGCGCAATAAAAGATACTACCTCACCCACCTTGTCTCTCTAATATCCTGGCACCGACAAGGCTACAATAATGTTGCATATAACAGGAGATTTGTCAATCTGCCTGCAGCTGTTGGAGGCACAAACAAAATGGGGGCTGTTCCAGGGAGGGAGCATATATGCTGAAGGACTCCTGTAAAATATGCAGATCTCACTTTACTGAAGAAACTGAGCTGCACGTACAATATACAGTAGAATACACACATGAATATAAAATATATTCTGTGATGTAGTAGTCAAAGCCATGATGATGTTTACATTATACGCCTGTGTAGCAAGCCGCCCTGGTACACCACCGAGCAGGGGCCTCAGGAGGACTCCCTGTGCCCCCGGTGGACAGAACCCAGCCCTGCGGGCCAAGCCACCCAGAAGCAGAAGGGTGGGGCTAAGACCCAGGGGGGAAGTATAAAAGGCAGGCCAGGCAGCTCAGCCGGGGGGAAGCTGCCGGCTGAGACAGACGTGCCTTGCCGGAGGCAGCAGCCCGGGCCTGACCCAGAACCTGAGGGCAGGCCAAACCAGCCTGCGACCGACAGACACTGGTGGGAGCAGCCAGACCTGCCGGACCTGGACGACTGGGGAGGGCAGGCCGAGCCCCGAGACCAGGTAGGGTCGCCAGGCCCAGGCGGGCAAGGTGGGCCGCCCAGCCCCCAACAGGGGGGCAGTCCGCTAGAGCCCCGCGGCTGGGGGCAGGACCCTTACCCCCGAGAGGGAGAGAGACCTCCAGAGGCCGGACCTGACCTGGAGGAGCTGCCTGCGGTGGACGACCCTTCTCCAGCGTGGAGAGACCCCGGCCGCCCAGGGGAGACCTCGGAGCCCTGCGACTTGGAGGAGCTACCCCTGGCCAACGACCGCAAGGAGTGGCCAGACCTACCGCCCGCCGACGGGGAAGGCTTGGCCGGACTGCCACTCACCCCCTCACCCGGTACCCCAGGGAGCAAGACGTGGGCACAGGTACTCCGGGACTGGGTGGGAGGAAGTGGCCCAGGGAGGCCACAGCTTGTGGCCGAGATAGGGGCCAACCCCAAGTCAGCGTGTTGTGGCCGGATCCCTGCTGACCCAGTGGCCGTTGTCTCGTGCCACTGGTAGGGCCCTGGTCTGGGACGCAGTGGAGTCGGGTGGGTCTGCGTCCCCCTCCCCACCCCCCTTTCCGTCCCTAGACTTGACAAAGTACCTCGCGACCCGAATTAGACTGCTTGCCTGCCCGCCCTGCCAGGGGCCAGGGCGATAGAACTGCGGACGCGCCCGC
>ML675613.1:41122364-41235302 GCA_007922155.1 Mesoclemmys tuberculata
GGGCGATCGGACTGCTTGCTTGCCCGTCCGGCTAGAGCCAGACAGTAGATTCGTAACTTGTGGCAGCCCACGGTGGAGCTAAATTTCCCCAACTGCAGGACCCTGCACCCCCGGACCGGTGTGGGACGTTTACAGCCTCCTTGCAAGCTAAAGAACTTGAATTTTGAGAACCTCAGTTTTATTGCATTGTTCCACTCTCACGGAAGTCAGGCAAGTATCATTCTCCCCATTTTCTTGAAGGTGTAGCTGAGAAGTTACACAAGGTCATGTCTGGCAGAGCTGATAATACAGTCCTGTCTTTAATTTTGTATTGCAGACCTACTTCACAGCCACAGCCTCAACGATTTTTAGAATTAATGTGCCAAATTTACGTGTTTGGCTGTGCTGTCTGTGTCCACTAGATGGCTTTCTTCCACAGCTTGTGGATTCTAAATATTCCTCTGAAGTTTAGCAAATAGTTGTGTAAAACATTGGCAAAGTGTGTGTTGTATCTCCCTCTAGTGGTTGGTTCAGATAGAGGATAACAGCCAATTACTGCTACCAATTTCCTCTTGTGATTAAAAATCCTGGGTTCAGAACCTGCTAATGACCCATATGTGGGAGGTGAAGGTGGGGGTAGTATGGTTCTGTATGATAGAAATTCTATCTTTTTAGTGTTTTTTCCTTTGTTTGATTAGACTCTAGGAAATTAAATAAAAACAACCTTATTTTAAAAGAACATTAAGATTGCCTGATCAAGCACTCAAAAGTTAGGAAATGTCAGAATTAAGGCTTCTACACAACCTTAATTGAACCCTATTTCACATATCAATTATGAATTCATCATTTTTTATATGAGCACATACTATTTGTTCTAAAGGATGCCTGCCTCATTCAGTCCATAGGAGGAAAAAAAAGATGTTCTCTTGTGTTTAAAGGCAATGTAGTAGTACTCAGGATAGCTGGGTTCTGTTCCTAGCTCTGCCACAAACTGCCTATATAATAACTTGTACAATACTCTTTATGACGCAGATGCACTAGGGAGATTAATGTAAGGTTGCACAGACAATTTTAATTCTGACATTTCCTAAATTTTGAGTTCTTGGTTTTGCAACTTTAACATTCTTTTAACAGTTTTTTGTATGTGATATTATGTACATTATAAAGTGGGATACCCATGATTCTACATTCAACTGCTTAGAAATCTTCATTAACATTTAACCTGTGTAATCTTATTACGTAATGGTGAGATGATGTCATGTGAATAGCCCTTCTGTCAATATTATGTGCTGTTAAAATGAACGCGACTGGAGCTCATATCTTATGTGATTGATGACACTTCACTATATTTTACAGTTAAGACTATTTACTCAAAACTCTAGATGCATAATTCAGTAATTTACAAGAAGTTCCTGGGTTAACATTCCTCACTTTTAGACAGAATGTGAAATTTCATTCCTTTGGGAAACAAACAAAATTTTAAATTTTAAAATGTTTTGCAAAACCACTAGAAATTCTTTATAAGGTCAGCAGGTCATTTAAACCCTCACACTACTGTAAGTCTTTCATTCTTAATCAAAATGTGCTTATCAACTATTTTTATTTAGCTTAAAAATATAGTCAGTCAGAAAAGTGACTATGAAGATAGCACCTTGGTACTGGCAATGTCTGTTCTGTATATGTCTTCCTGCTTACATTACTTGCAAAACCAAGTCTTTATCGCTGCCAGCACCACAGAACCAGTTCATCTCTGAAAGGGCCAGCGTCATCAACAGAATTAAACAGCTAGTGCTGACTCAATAATTGTTACTGTTGCTGGTGGTAATGAATGCAGACTGAACCTGCAGTCCTGGCAAGTTTTGTTCTGATGTACAAATGAGCAAATTTAGAATCTTTATCTCCTCTACATATAAAATATTTATTAACTGGAGGGAATTCAGATAAGAACAACTAAATTACTAAGGCCTGGAGGGATTCATGTGTGAGGAAAAATTAAAACACCTAAATAGAATAGCTCAGCCAGTATACAAATATGACATTAAACATCAAGGAGGGGAAGAATCCCTGAAGAATAGGACATGGAGTATAATTAGGAGGAATAGGATGAAATTAAAAAGACTGTTACTTACCTTCTGTAACTGTTGTTCTTCGAGATGTGTTGCTCATGTCCATTCCAATTAAGTGTGAGCACACCTCCTGCACAGTTGCTGGAAGATTTTTCCCCCAGTAATACCTGTAGGGTTGGCTCTTGAGCCCCCTGGAGTCATGTGTCCATAGCCGACCCTCCACCTCCTCAGTTCCTTCTTGCCGAGATACTCTGGCAGAGGGGTAGGTGGCTGGGTTTGGAATGGACATGAGCAACACATCTCGGAGAACAACCGTTACAAAAGATTAGTAACCATCTTTTTTTCTTCAAGTGCTTGCTCATGTCAATTCCAATTAGATGACTCACAAGTATTCCTTTAGGTGGCACGGTTGGAGTTCAACATAGAACTGACTGCAGGACCGCTCTGTCCACATCTTCTCTGGCTTGTTGGGTGATGGCGTAGTGCACCCCGAAAGTGTGAATGGAAGACCACATCGCTGCCCTGCAAATATCCTAGATTGGGACCTGGGCTATGAAGGCCATTGAGGTTGCCTGGGCTCTTCTCGAGTGGGCTGTCAAACAGGGGCCAGCACTTTCGCCAGCTCATAACAGGTCCTAATACATGACGTAATCTACGATGAAATCATCTAGGAGGAGATTGGAGGGCCTTTCATTCTGTCTGCCACTGCCACAAAGAGCTGGGGGGTTTTCCTAAAAGGCATCGTGTTCTCTACGTAGAAGGCCAAAGCCCTCCTAACATCGAGCAAATGAAGGCTTCACTCACGGTCACTAGCATGCAGCTTAGGGAAGAAGACCGGGAGGAAAACGTCCTGATTAAAGTGAAACTAAGAGACTACTTGTGGGAGAAACTCCAGGTGTGGTCACAGATGAACCTTGTCCTTGAAAAACACCATGTAGGGAGGCTCCGACATCAGAGCCTTCAGCTCCGACACTCTCCTAGCCAATATAATGGCTACCAGGAAGGCCACTTTCCATGACAAGTAGAAGAGGGAGCATGTCACCAATGGTTCAAGCAGTGGTCTCATCAGTGTAGACAGCACCAAATTAAGGTCCCATTAACGAACCAGCTGACGAGTTTGAGGGAACAATCTGTCAAGGCCCTTGAGAAAATGGCTCACTATGTGGTTCAAGAAGATTGAATGCCCCTCCACCCACAGGTGGGACACCAAGATCACCGCTAGATGGACCTTCAGTAAGGATACTGAAAGCTTGATGCTTAGGATTCAAGAGATAGTCCAGGATCAGCAGTATAGATGAAAACTCCAGGGAAACTCCTCGCTGCTGGGATCAGAGGGAGAATCTCTTCCACTTCCCCTCACAGGTAGCTCCTGCGGAAGGTTTTCTACTACCCATTAGAATCTCCCTGATTCGTTCTGAGCATTGCAACTCCTACTGGTTTAGCCATGGAGGTTCCAAGCCATGAAATGAAGAGACTAGGTTCAGGTGACAAAGGCAATCCTGATCCTGAGTGATCAAGTCTGGGAGCAATGGAAGACTGAAAGGTGTCTCCATGGCAAGCTCAGGCAGTGTGGTGTACCAATGCTGGCACAGCCACGTCGGGGCAATCAGGATAATCACCGACTTGTTTCTCTTCACTTTCAGAAGGACCTTGTGTATCAGCGGGATTGGTGGAAAAGCGTAAAACAGGTGACCTGACTAGGGAACGAGGACGGCATCTGCTATTAAGCATCAACTATGTCCTTGGAATGAACAAAACTTCCTGCATTTCCTATTGGACCTCATCGCGAACAGGTATACTTGGGGAATTCCCCACCTCTGGAAGATGTCGTTTGCCACATCTGCGTGTAAAGACCACTTGTGGACCGCTTTTGCCCAGCTGAGGAAGTCTGCTAACACATTCTGGAATCTGGGAAGGTAGGACACTTCTAAATGGATCTTGTGAGTTATACAAAAGTGCCAGAGGTCGAAGGCTTCCTAACATAGGGGAGAGGAGTGAACCCCCCCATTTGTTTATATAAAACATCGCTGTTACGTTGTCTGTTTTTACTGCAATGCATTTGTCCACCAGATGATCCTTGAAGGCTTGACATGCTAATCGTACCGCTCTGAACTCTCTCACATTGATATGAGCAGACAGGTCTCCTGTGACCACTGGCCTTGAGCTCTCACCTGGCCCAGATGGGCCTCCCAATTCGCATCCGAGGCATTGGTTACTAGTGTGATGGTGGGCTGTGGGCTCAAGAAGGGGAGTCCTGCACAGACTACTCCCTGGTCTAGCCACCAGCTGAGTGAAGTTAACAATAATGTTGGGATCAACATCGCCTTGTCTATACAATCCTGAGAGGGGCGATAGACTGAAGCCAGCCAGGTCTGCAAGGGTCTGAGATGTAGCCTGGCCTACTGAACCACCTGAATGCAGGCTGCCAGGTGTCCCAGCAGTCTTAGAGAGTTCCTGACTGTGACCATAGGGTGGAGGTTCCACTCATCTATGATGGATAGGATGTTGTGAAAATGAGAGTCTGGTAAGAATGTCCTGGACTTGTTTGAATCAAGAATCGCCCCTATGAATTCTATCCTCTGTATGGGAGTGAGGACAGACTTTTGTGTGTTGACCAGTAGGCCCAGATGGGTGAATGTTACCTTTATGAACACTATGTCCAATTCTATCTTTTGTCTGGACTTCCCTTTGATCAGCCAGTCGTTCAGATATGGGAAGACCTGTATCCCCCGCTTCTGAGGAAGGAGGCCACCACTGCCATGCGCTTCATGAAAACTCTGGGAGCTGTCAAGAGGCCAAATAGAAGCACCGTGAACTGGTAATGGTGACCGCTGACCACGAATCTGAGAAAGAAAGGGTCTGTGTCTCAGGGCTATCGAAACATGGAAGTATGCATCCTTGAGGTTGAATGCAGCATACCAATCTCCTGGATCCAGAGAGGAGATGATTGATGTCACGGAAACTACGCGAAACCTCAGCTTCTTTATGAACTTGTTGAGGTTCCTTAAGTCTAGGATCAGCCTGAGACTGCCCTTGACTTTCGGAATTAGGAAATACTGTGAATAAAAACCCCTTCCCCTTAAATCCATAGGAACCTCTTCTACCACTCCCACTTCCAGGAGCTGCTGAACTTCTTGAATTAGAAGTTGCTCTTGAGAGGAGTCCCTGAAGAGGGATGGGAATTGGGGGGGATGTAAGGGTGTGAGGAAGTGGAACTGGACAGAGTATCCCAGTTCTACAGTGCGTAGGACCCACTTGTCAGAAGTAATTTGGGCCCACGCATGGCAGAAATGGGATAGACGGTTTGTAAATAATAGGGGTGGAGGATCTGAGCTCTGAACTGCTATGCCGTCCTCAGGTGCGCCCTCAAAAGTTTTGTTTTGGGCTCGGGGGCTGCTTTGCAGGGCCCTCGTTTCTACCCGACGAGGACTGGTAGGGCCTCCTATTATCGTTATTATTTCTGCCCCTCAACCTGGATTCCCAGGCTCTGTGCGATGTGGTGGAGAAGGTCCTGGTGCGCCCTGTTGTCCTCGGATGCCAGTGCCAGAATGGCACCCACCACTGCCTCATCTGGGGAGGAGGATGACAATTCCCTTAGAGGACCAGTCTCTTGCCCCTGAGCACCTAGAGGGTCTTGTGGTACCAGGCGGCCCAACTCTCCCACGGTGACAGCACTGTTGGACACAGTACCAGCATAGGTGCTTCTATAATCGGTGCCACGTCAAGGTCCTGCTCGGTACCAGTTTCGGGTTGGGAGATGCTCTCCGATCTAGCCCAACAGAGTCTGGTCCCCAATGCTAAGGATAAGGATTGACTGGATTGGGATCCCTGTGCCTGATGAAAAGCCCTTGGGGTTCAGAAGGGCCATTGAGGTTTTGCCACTGGGGTGATCATAGTACTGCGAATAACAGAGGCATCTCTTGTCCTCAGTGCCAAGTCCTGTCCCAATCCCGACTCCTCTGCAAGGTAAAGGTTTCTGCTTCCGCCTCTGATGTGGACTCACTTTCTGGAGACCATGGTGGTGCAGTGCCCCTCGATGTCAGCAACCAGTGCCAAGGTGAAGTTGACGGGGCAACACGGCGGGCTTTGCTTTGGAAAATGCTGACTTGCACGGCACCGGAATGCTACCTCCTGTGGCCTTCCTCAGGACTGCAGTTGCTGCAGCACCATGCTCTTGATGAGCTCCCTAGCTGCTTCAAATGTCTGTGGGGTGGAGGGTGACTGGATGTCCTCCATCACATCATCCAGCTCCCTGGCAGGGGGAGTGCTCAGCACCAGACTCAACGTACCCCTTCCTGGGGCCACAGTTGACAGTGCCACAGTTCTAGAAGTAGTGCTCAAGTGGCCCAGCATGGGTCTCACTGCATGATTTCCCTTATGCCCCACAGATTTTGGAGTGGGCGAGCAACCCATCTGACTTTTTATGCCTCTTCCTGGGGACCTGTGAATGGGAGTGGTGCCAAGCACTTTTCATTCTCGGTACCGGCGACTCCTTATGGTGCCGAGGGTCTCGAGTACTTGAGTCCTTCCTCCGCATCGGGTCACGGACAGAGGCTGGGGCACTTCTGACCAATGCTGATACACTGGGCACTAGCTCTGAAGATCTCGGAGATGGTCAAAGAGCCTCCTCCATCAGAAGGAACTTCAACCTCTGGCTCCTCTCGTTCTGGGTGTGAGGACAGAATCCCCTGAAGATCTTGCACCAGTCTTTCTGGTGTGCCTCCCCGAGACACTTGAGGCATGTGGAGTGCGGGTCACTCCTTGGCATGGGCTTCTTGCATTCCTCACATGGTTTGAATCCAGGGGACCAAGGCATACCCGGGTCCCTGGACTAACAGACTGATCTCTCAAGGGGATCTGCCTAAACTTCCTAACTTACTACTAACTGCTCTTAACTGCTAACTATTAACACTAAATGAACTATTTACAGATACAGAGCAAATGAGGCACTGGGAAGCACGAGCAAGATGCAGTGGATTCCGGCAGACCAACACAGGCGGTAAGAAGGAACTGAGGAGATGGAGGGTCAGCAGGCCCTTACCTGGAGCGCTATGGACACGCGACTCTAAGGGGCTCCAGAGCCAACTCCTTCTGGCAACCGTGCACAACACGCGCGGGCACCTAATTGGAATCGACATGAGCAAGCTCTCAAAGAAGAACAAAAAATACTTAGCCTTATTATCAGGAAAGTCTCCTAACACTATAGGGAGAGTTTTAAAAAATGTGAATACTCTCTCTCTACAACAGCTAGGCAGGTGGCAAACTGAAACTGTTAACTACTATCAAAACATTATTTTACTGTTACTTTCTCCTCCCACTCCATTTGTCAGTTTCGTCTACCGGTCACATTTTTCATATACCTAACCTGTGATCTCTTTGGAGCACGGACTGTTTTGTTACTTGTGTGTAAAGTGCCTGGTATAGTGCCTAATCCCTGACTGGAACAACTATAAATAGTAATATTAAAAATATAGAAGCAGTTGACATTTCATGACTGAGTAGTTAAAAGCAGTTTGAACAAAGAACTAGAAAATTTTCTGTGGAAAACTATATTGCACTGGTCCTAAAAGGGTTGTGACTTCAATAGGTCTAATCTAAATCTAATTTATGATTGTAAGATTCAAAGATGAATAAACTAAAACTTATACTGTGCATATAGTAGGTTTTGATAGTTAACATGTATGCTTTCAAGATATTATTGCAACATTATAGCTAAAGTGGTGTCAGTGATTCCAATATGAATGTGGTTTTAAAGAGATGTATAACATGGCCTTATAACATGTGCTATAGGCTGAAGCTTGGCATATAAAGTTTTAGGTCAAGAATTATTATTATTATTATTATTATGCATGGGTATACACAGGAACAGCCCTGTGGGAAGCAGCTAATATATATATATATGGTAGCCACTCGTTTAAGCTAAACATCACTGGACAACTATTTCTTTCTCTCTCTAGTGTGATTTAACTCATATTATGTACAACTACCAGTATGTGTCAAGTGACATCTTTAAAACTGAAGTGATGAGAGTTATACAGGTATAGTGAAGCAATTTAAATTAGTTAACTTCTTATTTAACAAATTAACTACAAACCAACCTTAAATGAAGCAATTTACTTTATAATCTGCTCTAGTGAATCCTAACACTTCTTAACACAAGTGGAAGGTATTGTACATCAGATCATTATGTTATGTACTACTACACAGTGACCTAATCCTTTGAACGTGAAAAGTCACTTTCATTTTCTGCAGTACATTGGTGCAACCTATACCTTCTTCCCATGATTGACTCACTGTAGGAAGGTGCACGGACCTTCCATAGAGGCTGGGCCCCAGGAAGGGCCACCGCCCCAAACACAGGTGAGCCCGGACTTAAAACCCCGGAGGCAGACTGGGATAGGCCCAGCCAACCGGCCAATCCCCTCCACAGAGGGTGGAACTTCCCCTAGGGTACAGGGGATAAAAGGCAGGGCCCGCCGCTCAGTAAGGAGGAGATTGCCAGTGGAGACAGATGTGCCTTCCTGCCGACTGCAGCACCGGCCTGAGCCCGGCCGGACCGAGGCCCAGCGTAGGGCCTTTCCCAACCCACAGGGCTGGGAGCGGCCCTACTGCCCCGGCCCAGATGACTGGATCAGGCCCCCGGACACCAGGGAGTGGGCCAAGCCCTTGGACCCTCTGGGGTGGGAAACCCCTCCCGAGGCGGGTCTAGACCTAGATGAGCTACCTGCAGCAGAATCCTTGGAGGCCAGACCGGACCTGGAGGAGCTGCCCGAAGCCCCAGCACCCCCCGAGCCCTGCGACCTGGAGGAGCTGCCCCTCGCCGAGGAGTTCCCCGACCTGCTGCTGGTTAACAAAGAGGGCCTGCTAAGCCTGCCCTGAGCGGTCTACCCCACGGACCCGGAGGAAGGAGGTACCCAGGGCAGGAGGAGAGGAAGTAGCCCAGGGGCAGCCCTGCTTGTGGCTGCAGCTAGAGGCCTGCCACAGTCGGCGTGTTGCGGTGGGACCCTGCCGGCACAGTGGTAGCACCTCTGCCACTGTTAGGGCCCTGGGCTGGGACGCAGTGGAGTCGGGTGGGCCTGCGTCCCCCTCCCCCTCCCCTTGTTGCCTAGTGAACCCAACGAATCCTCCTTTACCCCTGGCTCGGCGATAGACTGCTCGCTTGCCCGCCCTGCCGAGGGCCGGGGCGATAGACGGTTCCGGTGACTAGTTCTCCGTTTGTTTCTGGAAGGTGCAGGGACCTTCCATAGAGGCTGGGCCCCAGGAAGGGCCGCAGCGACCAGCGCGGCACACCCGCCGGCCTACACTCACACGTTCCCTACTGGTTGTGAGGGCAAAAACACATGCAATGCATATTTCTGCATTTCATGCACAGTCAAAGGCAAAAATATTAAATTCACGCAGACTAGTTTCACTTTACAGTAAAAGTGGCCTTATTTAGAAATAAAAGGATTGGTTTCTATAACATGTTGTACAACGATCTATAGTAAATTAACCCTGTTTGATATTGACAAAAACATCACTTTGTCATCACTTTAGCATTTAACATCTAAAAATGCTTTACAGACATCAAACCCTGATTGATAAGCCTGGGACTATTTAAAGTAGAGAAGGATGAATATGAAGGGTTATGATAAAGAATTACAGAATAATATAAGATATAGGGGATGTAAATTGGGCACTCCTATTTACTCTCTCTCGGTACAAAAACAAGACGACATTCAATTAAATTGAACAGGAACAAATTTAATGAAAAGGAACTTCTCTTTTTACACAGCGCATAATAAAATTGTTACTAAGATCACCCTGTCTCTGTCCTGTTGAATTTTCTTCAGTATTCTGGAGATAACAAGAAATGGAGGACAGGTGTAAAGGTCTCAGCAGGGATTAAATAAGTTGCTGAAACAGTACTGGATATGTTTACACTTACAGCTAATAGTGTTCAACGCTGGTTCAGCTTAACAGCTGACAACTATGTTAGTACTAATGTTCTATTTCACAGTGTAGACAAGGTGTCAGTCCCCAGAACCATGATTTGGCTCAACGCCAAGTTTAATTTTCATTCATTCAAACTGTAGCATGACTGTGTATACTATAGCCAAGGAAACTCAAGCTACACTGTTGTTTTTCACTTTAGTAATTCAAGCATGATTAAAATCTATCTAATGGTAAGGAAAAATGTTTGCATTACACAGCAAAATTAAACTTAAATCACCTCTTTCCCCTTGCAGTGGTGGTCACTGCTAGCTTTAACTGCCCTCCTCTAATCATACCATGGATCAGTCAATAATGCATCTCTGAAAGCAACGAATCCATCAGTCTTGCTTAGCCTCCACAGGCCTCGTGAATGTGACATTGTGTTTATTTCTCTCAGTAGGAAGCACAGCCTCACTAAGTGGGTTATGTTTAAGACTTTGTAAGAACAAGTCAGGATTTTCACTTTTGTTGTCATCAGTCTTTTCCATCCTATGTGCACTTGGCAAAAGCTCTAAAATCAACATAGATTTGCTTACCCTTCAGATATTTCAGAGGCAGAGAAAGGTACAAATACTCAAAAACACTCCATTACCAAGATCTGGTCAAGTCATCCAATCTCCCTTAACATCTCCCTTCTATTTCATAGTTACATTTCAAAATGAAAGCATTCTAGCATTATTTTAAAGCAAAAAGACATCTATATACCAGATGTCATGGAGAGTGGACACTTTCAACATGATGAATTAGGCAGACATACATAATGACTAACAAAATACTAGGATGAGAGCACAGCATGTAATCCCAAACCATGTTTAACTCCTGGGAGGTGGCATACTTGCCCCTGCTGAAGTTCAATCTATCAAGTGGTATGGGCACAGTGCCTTGAAAGAGGCAATCACTTCCTCCACAGCAGGAAGTAAACTGTCATGATAACAGTGATCTGAAGAGGAGGGATGAGGAAGCCACTCATGGAACATGCAAGGTCACCTGTTTGATGGACACATTAGAGAAAAATGCATGTGAGACACTGTTTCATCAGGACACTACCCAATGAGGAAAAAGCACCTCTGAGAAAAGAAAAATGGACAAACTGAGTAGAAAGTGCAGGCAATATAAGAGAATTATGTTTTACAAGTAGCTTTTCTTGGTGGCTGAAGGTATGTCATTCCTAACAGAGATCAAACATAAGGGAATGTAAACATTCCTATAATTAAGTTCATACCTATACATCATATGGTGTTTGTTTGACAGTTGATAGAGTCATAATTTTACCCTGTTAAACCTCTGCTCCCAGGTTTATAAAAGATCAGAGCACTTGTCACTCTCAATACAGGTAGAACAAGATAGAGTGGTTGAGCAGTTAATTTTTCTTTATAATTACACTCCATTAACCTTCCACATGAGAGCTCCCCTATGCTTTCATACCAGCAGCACCAACTGGCTGCATTTGATAAGGCTCAACAGCGTCTGCAAGTCCAGCACATGTAACAAAAGGAACACTTTAATACCCCCGACTTAAGCAAAAACCATATGTAGCGCATGCTTTCCCTCTTTCACTCTCTCCCCCACACATGCATTCATGCGCACCCACCCCCAAGTTATGGGAAAACATGATCTGGAACTTGCATGCCAAATGCAATTCTACAAAACAGAGAAATTATTCACTATAGTAAACTAAACATTACTATGCTTTTCCTTCATTGCAGAGACTTCCCAAGAAATACTTGTTTAGAGTATTAAAGCATATGGAGAAATATAAAAGAAAGTGACACAACATTATAATTAGATCATATTAGTGTCTGCAAACGGAGTATAGCAAAAGGGAAATTACTTTCTAAAATTAAATCTCTTCAAGTACTTCTTAGTATCTTTTTTTAAAGAGACCAGCATGGTTAACAAACAACACAAGATCTATCTATAGCCTTCTCAACAGTGACCACTTAAAATGATAGCCCTTTCTGAAAGAGAGACTTATTCTATTAATAATGTATTCTCTGCGAGTTTTTAACTCAGTGCCAGGAATGCTGTTTTCCATGTGCACAAAAGTAGATTAGTTGTTTGTCTACACTGAGCAGTGCTGCTGGCACATGCTTTTACAGATAAAGCAGAAACCAATTTGGGAAGGAGGCACTATGGACAATTAATCTGGAATAGAATCTAAATTATTTGAAAAAAGAAAAAAGTGCTATAAAACCTGCTCTTAATAATGGCACTTTATAGTATCTACTGGCATATTTTAATAATACTTTCAAATTATTTGGAACCAACTAATTGTGCACACAGCTGGCATGTATAAGTGGATAACAATATTCTTGTAATTAATCTTTTCCCTCACCATTCTCCCTCTACCATTTGTTATACTGAGCTACTGGCACCTGTATGCATCTACATAGACAGAAATGTAATCAAAAATACTTTTTTTAAAAGATAAATTTTGGTAACCTTTAGCTAAGTTTAAAAAAAACTGCTAGTTTTTTTGTTTTGTGGTTTAAAAAAAATCTTGGTACCTCTTGAGTGCCTGAAACAGGACATGCTGGCCCTTTAAAACAGGCTACAGACCCAGCACTGTCCTTGATCCTAGTATCAGCCCAAAAGCAGTAGAATCTGGGCAGATTTCCCAGGGTGGATAGGAGCTGTAGGCCCCAAACAATGCATGTTGAGAAGGGACAGCAATATAAAGATCTCACTTGACTCAGCAAGAAACTGAGACAGAAGTGCTATATGAGAAAAGAGGTAAGGCACTGCTATACTGCCCAACCTGAGGCTCTTTAGAGGGGCCTGATTTTCAGAGAGTGTACTCAACACTGAATATCAGATCCCTTTAATGTTTTGAGTCAGGCACTCAAAATGACAAGTTACTTCTGAAGATCTTGCATTTCCTTTCTCAGAATGTATTGAATTTAATAATGTCAATTCAGAATTTAGTACAGACTAGCCTAACCTCATAGTCAAAGTCTTTATGACAGCAATCTCAATCAAAATTCACAGCTTGTAATCTAATACTCTGGTTCCAAAACTGGGAAGTTACAGAGCACTTACTGCTTTTACAAGAAGCTACAAATGAATAAATGTGTTCATAACATTACTTTCTGGGTAAACAATGACTGTAGTTGCAGGGACGATCTGATCACAAATGGAGGGTATGTGGAGTTTGTGTGATCAGAAATAGGACAGGGTACTAGTATCAGATACAACTTCTCTATTAGACAGTGGTTCACCCTGAGAATATATCTACTACAGTGGAATCTCAGAGTTCCAACCACCCTGGGAATGGAGGTTGTTTGTAATTGTGAAAAAAGCAGTTATCTATCTTTTCCTCAAGATATGTTGGTCATGTCCATTCCAAGTAGGTATGCATATGCTGTGTGCACAATTGTTGGAAGGTTTTCCCCCTAGCAGTACCCATTGGGTCGGTGCAGGTGCCTTCTGGAGTTGTGCCTCCTTAGTGCTGTATACAGAGCCCTGCTGACCCACCGCCTCTTCAGTTCTTTCTTGTTGGCTGGCTCCAACAGAGGGTAAGGCGGGTGGGTTTTGGAATGCACATGACCAACACATCTAGAAGAACAACAGTTACAAAAAGGTAGGTAACTGTTTTTTCTTCTTCGAGCTTGCTCATGTTGATTCCAAGTAGGTGACTCCCAAGGTAACTATAGAAGGAAGGGTCATAACTCACGTTGAATTAAGCACTGCTCTGCTAAATGCTGCATCATCCCTGGCCTCTTGGATGATGGCATAATGTGAGATGAACATGTGGATTGATGACCATGTTGTGGCCTTGCATATCTCCTGTGTAGGGACACACACCAGGAATGCTGCTGAGGAGACCTGCGCTCTCATGGAGTGCGCTGTCAGTGCCGGAGCTGGCACCTTTGCCAGATCTTAGCAAATTCTAATGAAGGACATGATCCATGATTAAATTCTCTGGGATGACACCAGGAGACCCTTTATCCTGTCTGCTACTGCAAAAAGTTGGTTTATTTATGAAATGGTTCAGATGTAGAAAGCCAGTGCCTGCCTGGCATCCAGGGAGTGGAAACTTCATTCTCTGTTACTGGCATGTGATTTTGGGAAGATGATGTTCTAGCTCATGTGAAACTGGGATACCAGCTTAGGGAGGGCTAGATGTGGTTGCAACTGGACCTTGTCCTTATGGAACATTGTGTATGGGGGTTCAGATGTCAGGGCCTTGAGCTCTGACACCTTCCTAGGTGAGGTTATCATGACCAGAAATACCTCCTTCCATGAGAGGTAGAGGAACAAACATGTTGGTAAGGGCTCAAAGGGAGGCTCCATCAGCTCGGAGAGCACCAGGTCAAGGTCCCATGCCAGTACTGGACATCGAACTTAGGGGTATGGCCTGTTCAGGCTTTTGAGAAAACAGGTCATCATTGGGTTAACAAAGACTGAGCAACTATCCACCTTAGGATAGAGACAATAACCCAATTCTACCATGCATAGCACGCATCTGTCCAAGGTTGTCTGAGACGATGCGTGATAGAAATGGAATAGACCGTTCAAGAAATGGTGAAAAGGATCCAGGATCTGGTCTGGTGTGCTGGCCTTGGATGCACCCTCAAAATTATTGCCTTGAGCAAGTCCCAGCCTTGACTGGTTAATGCCTGTTATTTCTGCCTCACTTCCTAGAGTAGTCCTGCCCAGGCTGCACAGGATAAACTGCCAAGTAGGCTGCGGCTTAAAATGCTTCCTTTGGATGGATGGCGTGTGAAGCCCTAAGGATTTCAGTGTTATCCTTGAATCCTTCAGGCTGTGGAGCTTGGAGCCTGTCTGCTTTGAAAACAACCATAAACCTTTGAAGGGCAAGTCTTGGATTGTTTGTTGGATCTCTGGGGGGAGGCCCGACCCCTGCAGCCAAGAGCTCGTTCTCATGGCGGATGGCATGGTTCGTGTGGCCAAGTCTGCCGTCTCCAGGGCAGCATTCAACAAGGTCCTTGCCACTGCTATGCCCTCTTCCACAACTGCTCTGAATTCTGATCTGGAGTGGGCAGGGAGCAGCTCTTTGAATTCTATCATGATCTCCCATGAATTAAAATTTTATCGGCTCAATATCACTTGTTGATTTGCTATGTGAAGCTGGAGCCCCCTGGTGGAGTACACCCTCCTATCAAATAAATCCAGCTTCTTTGTTTCTTTGGACTTAGGCATTGGGCCAGGGTCAGCTATGGTGCTGGACCCCATACCATACTCCATGCCAGCCTCAGAACTGATATCGATATCTGTCTTGGTGTCAAGTGTTCCTCATGCAGCCAGGAAGCCTGTTTATCAAAGGTAATCAAGTGGGAATGCCTAGAGTAAGACCTGAGCTTGGTGGTATGTCCACAGGGTCCAAAAGGGCCACTGCGCTGGCAACTGCCACATTGCTGGCCAAGCTCTAGGAAGGCGGCCTGCCCCTTTTCTTCCCTGTAGTGGTACTGCTCCAAATGGTGCCAACTACACTTCGAGGTGTACAGCTCTGTTTCTGAGTCTGATGACACCAAGTGCGGGGATCATGGCGGAGCCAAGACAGACGGTACTGGAGAGCGGTGCCAAGGGGAAGGTGAACGGTGCTGCATCATCGTAGGGTTGCCTCTAGATGTCACTGTGCTTATCTGTGGTGCCAGAGGTCTTAATTCTGGACCTCTCCCCATTCTGGAGGGGGACTGTGGTACTTTCATGGCTATCAGGTCCCTAGCCCCCTAAAAACTGTCTGGGGTGGAAGGGAGGTCCAAATCTTGCATCTGACTCTCCCTGACGCCAGACTCGACGGAACCTTCTGAAGGTCCGAAGTCGACAGTACCACCTTCAATGGGGTAAGTGCTGGGTGCCCCAGTGTGGGACGCACACTGTTAGTGCTGTCCCTCCCCACTGCCTTCACTGTGGGAGAACACCCTCGATCAGTCTTTTTAAGCCTCTTGTAAGGCACCGGAGAGTGGGACTCATACTGGGTCATATTTGGTGCCAGGGAATGCTGGTACTAGGATTCTCTTGGTGCCAAGTCCTTTTTCTGCACTGTAGACTCTCTAATAGAGGCTGGCTCACTCTGCACCAAGGTACTTGGTGTTGGGGCCAAGTGGCCTGGGCCCAGTTGGGGAGGGAGAGCTGTCTCCATGAGGCTGTGTTTAAGTCTAACATTCCTCTCCTTCTTGGTCCTAGGACAGAATCCTCTGCAAATCCTACAGTGATCAGTCTGGTGGGATTCATCCAAACACTTCAGGGAGGATTTACAGGGATCGCCCTTCGGCATAGGTTTATGGAAGTTCCCATGTGGTCTGAATCCTTGGGACTGAGGCATGCCCCAGTTCCCAGGTGGGAGGAAACATAGTGGAGGGGAACTGCCCCAAAGAAAATTTTAGCTAACTACTACTAACTAATTCTAATCTAACTATTTACAGGAACCACAGTAGAAGACCACTGGGGAAATACTTGCCAAAGCAAGAGAAGATAGAACCTCCAATGAACGTCAGGGGCAGCAAGAAGGAACTGAAGAGGCAGTGGGTCAACAGGGCCCTATATACAGCGCCATGGAGGTGCAACTCCAAGGGGTGCCTGCCTGGATCCAACAGATACCGCTAGGGGAAAATCCTTCCGATGACTGTGCATGTGACGTGCACACACCTACTTGGAATTGACATGAGCAGCATGCAAAGAAAAATGTTCATAACGCTGAGCAAAACATTGTCTGTTCTTTCAAAAGTTTACAACTGAACATTGACTTAATACAGCTTTGAAACTTTATTATGCAGAAGAAAAACGTTGCTTTTAATCATCTACATTTAAATGAAACAAGCACTGAAACAGTTTCCTCACGTTTCAAATCTTTTATTTTTAAACTTTCCTTTTATTCTTTTTTTAGCAGTTCATGTTTAATACACTACTGTAATGTATTTGCTTTTATTTTTTTTTGGGCCGCAGTGCTGCATGGTTGTGTGAAGCAAACGAGGTTTGGTCAATTTGTAACTATGGTGTTTGTAACTCTGTGGTTCTACTATATATATGAAGCAAACTGTCTTAAGACTTTGGGTAACATTTTCAAAAGGAGACTTAAAGCTTATCAACACAGTGTGGTAACACACTCTACCAGGGTGTGATTTCTAACGCACACTCATGTGTTGCATGTTATCTGGTCCACGTAGACATTGTTGGTGCACTGTAAGGTAGGTGTTGTTTGCAACAGTAATATTAAAGTCTTTAGGCCACAACAGCAGGATCTCCACCGACCAATTAATGTGAAAAATATCAGTGTGCTTCAGAAATTATGCCCTGATAGATAGAGCCCTGCAAATCTGTGGATATCCACTTTATATCTGTGGATGCAGTTGTATTGTTTACCATCTTTGTGAATCGCGGACTGGATGTGGATCCAAATTTTTGTTTCTATGCAGTGCTTTAGAGCAACGGTTCTCAATTGGAAGTCTGTGGGCCCCCTAGGTGGGCTGCAAGCCAGTTTCAGGGGGTTTGTGGGGCAGAAGCTCAGAGTCTTAAACCCCAGTGCCCCATGGGGCTGAAGCCTGGCACCCCAGTGCAGACCCCCTGAAACCAGCTCATGTACCCCCAGAGGGCTACAGACCCCCAGTTGAGAACCACTGCTCTAGAGGGTGCTAGTGTGGGTGCAGATACATATAAAAGGTGGAGTGCAGATCACGGGTCAGATATGAGCTAATTATCATTAATGCAGACCCAAATTTTTGTATTCCGCATGGCTCTACTCATAG
Source organism: Mesoclemmys tuberculata (assembly GCA_007922155.1). Lineage (NCBI taxonomy): Eukaryota > Metazoa > Chordata > Testudines > Chelidae > Mesoclemmys > Mesoclemmys tuberculata. The sequence goes on from ML675613.1 coordinate 41,140,093, forward strand.
AGTGCACTGCCTAGGAAGTAGTACTGTGGAAAGGGATCTGGGAGTCATAGCAGATCACAAGTTAAATATGTGTCAACTGTGTAACACTGTTTCAAAAAACCCAAACATCATTCTGGGAAGTATTAGCAGGAGTGTTGTAAAGAGTAATTCTTCCAGTCTACTCCCCTCTGATAAGGCCTCAACTGGAGTATTGTGTCTATTTCTGGGCACCACATTTCAGGAAAGATGAAATTGGAGAAAGTCCAGAGAAGAGCAAGAAAAATGATTAAAGATCTAGAAAACATATGGGGGAAAATTGAAAAAAATGGGTTTGTTTAGTCTGGAGAAGAGGAGACTGAGGGGGATATGATAACAGTTTTCAAGTACATAAAAGGTTGTTACAAGGAGGAGGGAGATAATTGTTCTTGTTAATCTTTAAGGACAGGACAAGTAGTAATGGGCTTAAACTGCAGCAAGGATGGTTTAGGCTGGACATTAGGGAAAAAAAGTCTTAACTTCTTAAAGCACTGTTACAAATTGCCTATGGAGGTTGTGGATTAGACAAACAGCTGTCAGGGATGGTCTAGATAATACTTAGTCCTGCCCTGAGTGCAGGGGACTGGACTAGAAGACCTCTGGAGGTTCCTTATAGTCCTATGATTCTATGATAAACCCATTATGTAGAAAAATCCCATTTTTGAAAGTGAGACTTAGTCATTGTCTGCACTACAGAGTTTTGGCACTATAGCTGTGTTGGTTAGCAACATGAAGCAAGAGGGGATCCTGGACTGACACCTGTGCCGACAGAAACTTCTAGTGGAGATGAAGTTATACCACAAAATGCGATTTTATCGGTATAGCTTGTTTCACCTGTAGGGGGCAGTTTTACTATACCAATATAGAGCAAAGTTTTGCCAATACAGCTGAGTCCATTCTAGGAGCACTTTGATGATATAGTATACCAGTACTCCAATGCTGGTGAAGTGCTCTTAGAATAGACATAGCCTTGGGCTCATAAATCACTTATGTACTTTTGAAAATTGTATCAATGCTACAGGGCAATTAAATCCTTTGGAAATGTAACAATGCTTAGGATTTCTTGAGTGTTTTGGAGGGTTAATATATTTTTTCAGAACACTTGGTCATATTTTGGAATTGCACTGCACTTTTATTTCTGCAAACAGAGAGATTTTGAATTTGTGTATATTTTAATTTCTCTTAATACTGCCACAACTTTTTAATCTTTCTTAGGCTGGGTCTACTCTGACGGCGCCAAATTCGCCGCCGTCAGATCGATTGTTCTGGGTCAACTGAGTGGTCTGTGTAGACCAGCACAGTCGATCCAGCAAGCAACGCAGGGAAACCACCCCGATAAGTGATGTTCCCTTCAACTCAGCGCAGTGGGACGGTGCACGGAGGAGACGCTGCAAAGTTGTCGGGAGATATGCAAGTGATTTACATCACTTGCATATCTCCCATCGACTGCCGCCGAATCACAAAGGTAAGTGTAGACCGGGCCTCAGAGTACATATTAGGGTCATGTCTGAAAACTCCTGAGTCCATGATTTCTAAGACTTCATTGTTGAAGTTACTTTTAGAGCAAAGGGTTTCAAAGGTGTTGAGCACCAACATTTCTGAAAATTGTGAGTCACTATAAAATGCAGCTGTACTGACAGCTGGAGCAAGCCCCACCACTCTCAAGAACATTATGTTGAAGCTAAAGAGAGATCATCTCTTATCATCAGAGAGATGTTGCTGCTTCAGAAATTTTCCATGGCATTTCTCATATTCCCAACACTTTTTACTGTATTATAAAAAGCTCAAATGCTTTTTTCCCCCTATAATTGCTTCTTTATGCTTTACAGGTAACCTGCCAAGAAAAAGAATTTTTTTTTTGCACATTGCTTTGATTCTTTGATATATAAAGAAGGCCTAATGAGTTTTTTGGTTTTATATGTTATTTAAACACACATGCACAATGTGTTTGTTTTTCAGATCAGAAATATCAGGTCTTTTTCTAATCTTTTTGCAGGAAAGCTCATTTGAGAACCAGAGGAATTATGATATCACAAGTGAAGACTCCTGTGTGTGTTAAGAACAACTTAATTCAAATTCCTTGACAAAACCATTTTGGAGGGAAACTCTCACTATCACAGATTCAAAATGAAGTTTGAAAAAGCTCTCCATTCAATTCTCTAGTCCTCTAAGGAGTTCTGCACCAAAAGGAAAGACGACCAGACTTGGTATTTCTACCATAAAAAACAGCAGACAATAAAAACCCATAAGATTTCCTTTTTCAGGCCTTCCTTATACATCATAAAGAAACATAAAAAGAGAGACAGAGTATGTGGAGCTAGGGGCACAAATGCACAATATATTTTCTTTGCCTTTGCAGGCCAGCATTAAAAACAAATTGCAAATTTAATTTTCACTTACTGTTGGTGTAAGAATTGGGCAAAACCCTTATACCGTTTCAATCCATTATTTCAGCTCTTCTTTTTTGTTTTTGTTTATGCTGGTTGTCTGTTGTGCAGCACATCAACATGCTTCTGAGTAAACATGTTTCATGCAGCAAACCAGTTCCTCCAGCTCAACCTGCTCTTGCAGGCAACAGGTAATCTTAGTGAAATTCAGAATTGTTACTTCACTGGACCTAAATCAGCATTTCTTATATGACAATTCAATGTGAAAGTGTGTGGAAGCATTAGTCCCAGATACTGAAGAGAATGAAAACACAATTTGTCTTCCTCCATAGCATCCTAAAAACTCTAACAATCAATCGTCTGTCTTAGGTATTTCTAACACACTTGTCACCTTGGTACCCAAGTGCTGAAAAGCATGAAATAGTAGTTCTCCTCCCCATGGTTTCAGATTGATAGTTTTGTGGGGTGTGCTTTTTTTTTTTTTAAGAAACGCACATGTAGTGTTGTGGAGAGAGGCTGGAAGAATGTGGAATTCAAGCAGCTAAAGTGCATATTGCAAAAGCAAACCACTGTACTGTGTGTTGTAAGGACTGGAATCTCTATTCATAGCTGAGTTTTCATACCTGTCATTAACCTAGAGTTAAAGAAACTCTAGAGCTGAGTCTCTTGAATCAGTCAAACTATAAAATCTGCTTTCTGTTTGTCCATGATACAAACATTCCCATCTCATCTCACGACTGAACTGGAGAGGAATGGGAGGAAAGGGATAAAGGCTTTTGGGAAAATCAATCTTCTATCTAATCTATCTCAACTATAGCACCAAGGAGCTAAAGTGCAGCTGAATAATTGAGACTGGTTACTTTAAAGCTACAAAAAGAGAAATGTTATCACCAAAGTCTCTGAAAAACTGGTCATGAATGGAAATAAAGTGTTAGGGTTGCTAAGTGTGTAAAAGATGTCTTACCAACATGAATAGTTAGAATGGTACATAAACACATCCTAGAATTTTGCCCTTTCAACATATTATTTTATCATTAGCAGAGCGGGATTTTCATGGAACCTGTTTGAGGATGACATAACATGCTAATTACTAGCACACTTCACCTAAAACATTTTTCTTGGTCTACACTGGGGAGGTAGTCAAGCTGCACTGGTTGTGTGGAGCCAGGAAAGAAAACAACAACTTCCAAAAAAGGCCAGAGAAAGTAGAAAATGAGGAGAAACAGGTACAAGGAAGCAAAGAACATTTATGATCAACATAGAAGCATTTCTGAAAATAAAGGCATATAAGTTTGACAAGCACAAAAGCATCTATCATTGATATGATGCCTGTGCCCAGCAAGTAGCTCAACTTAATGTTGCAAGTGCAGGACAGTATCATTGGACAATGCTCTAATCAGAATTGCTTCAATGTATTAAACACAAGCATAACTATCCCACTGGGGATATGTACATATTACACACACAGATGTATAGATCATGTGGAACTAATATGAAAAATATGCTTAACTTCACCATTCAGTTGCACTGATTTCCTTGTTTCTCTTCCCCCTAATGCCCTGCCTGTCATGTAATTATCCTGTAAATACTTTAGGGCATAGAACCTGTCTTCAAAAATTTGCCTGCAAAGCCTGTAGCACACTTTAGAACTATACAAGTACTAAAACTAATAACTCAGACATTCTTACACTGATCCACATTGTGAACATATTTATTATGTGCAAAACAAACAATAAAGGATTATATCCTTCTGTTTGAGTTCCCAAAACGTTTCTATCCAGTATAGCAGAGCAGTGATAAAAGTACAAGCTCTTTCCCCAAACTCTGAATATCTTTGTGCAGCTTCTAGCTTTCAGTGACAGTCTGCACCAGTGGTTCCATCTTCTGAGTAAGAGGCAGAGACTGCTTTTCTTCATCTTGGCTAAAGACGACCACAAGCCTGTCCAGTGACCCACATTGCTTGAGAAATTGCACCAATAGGAGAAACTATAAAGGCAATTTTTTTCAGGCCAGCAACAGTATATTCAAAGTGAACAGACTGTATTAAAAGATTTTTCTCCCACACACAAAACCAAACTGTTCCTGTGCCTTCTTTGCACTGACTGAGCCTGTCTCTTGATGAGCAAGTTGTTATTTAGAGAAAAATTTTCTTAGCCCCTGCTGGAAATGAACTCTCAAGCACAATCAGCTGAGTTGGTCAGGATTCAATAGTGGACTTCAGAGATTCTTTGTCATGGAGACCAGATACTCACATAGCTTGAAATACTGCTGAACACAGACAGGTTTGAAAAATACTTTGGGGCTGGAAAATGATATATATTTCTGTAAACATCTGTTAGATACATACCCTTCTGAATGATCAGTGCAGATTATTCCTGGTTCTAGCTGAAAACTTACATCAGTCTTTTTGTTTGTTAATAGGTTAGGAGTCCAGTTGTAAGCAAAAATATTAAGACATAGATATATGCTACATAACTGTTTCTTTCAGCCACTAGTAGAGCTGCTTATTTGGAACAGCTTACGTAGTCCAAATCCCCCTCCTCTCCCCCCCAATACACACACACTACACATTACTTAGCAGTGCAGTCCAAGACAATGTGTGTGTATTTTTAAAGATAGAAAAGAAAAAAGCATGAACAAATTTAACCATTTTTTCTATTTTCACAGTTGCCAGATTTTCAAGAGAAAACTGGATGCATTATAATAACTGTGACAACAGGCCATGAAAGAATAAAACCAATCGGAAACCTTTCCATTCAGTTCTTCACAAGGCTGTCACTTGTACTAGAAAAACGTCACTTTGATGCCCTGTTTGCATTCCAATTCTAACAACAAGGAGGAGGATGGAGGTCTCTGGTTTCTATGACAACCCAGATGGGCTACAATACAAAATACTTACAAATGTTCAATTGCAGGGATGCCAAATCAAATTAAGCCAGAGTTTGCATTACTTCATAAAAAACTAAAATAAAAAATAAATAAATAAATAAATAAAACAACCACCACAACAAAAACCACTAATGTCAAAAAAAGATGACATTTCAGCCACAGGCTCAAAGATTTAGGGAACAAAGGCTAGAGAAAGAATTCACATTTCTCTATAAAAATAAATAAAGTCAAAACCAAAAAACTGAAATCCTAATTTACGTGAGTAAATGTTTTCATTAAAAACTAAACTACTGGAAAATTACCATCAGAAATCAAGAGTGAAAAACAGGATCCAAAAATAACATGGATTTTATTAACTTACTTAAATCACTATAAACAGGCACATTTGTCATCACACTGTATTTTCATGACTAGTTTAACTCTATGAGGTACTTCTCAGTCTTTTTCCTCAGTATCTGCCTCTGCATTAGTCCTCCTTGACCGGTCTGCAGAAGGCATATATAACAACATTCTTTCTAACTGAAGAAGTGAGTTTATCAATACTGTAGAAGTGAAATGCTTTGGTAACACTAACAGTGATGTTGGAAAAAACATTAATGTATGTTTTTAATACATTAACTGGCCACCCTGTTATAAAAGGTGGATGTACTTCTTATCAATGGCAGCAACTTTACTACAGAATATAATGGTGACAGAGTGTTCTGGAAACACAGCAGTAATAGGCAAGCTTGTTTATCTTACCTTAGTCAATATCCCTTAAGAAAGCATTTTAAGTACTGTTTTCAAATGTGGAGTTCACACACACAGCTCTCATTTCAAATCCAGTTAAGGATTACTTAATGAAGACGTGTTTTAAATGTACAATACATTATTTTGTAATTTTGTACATTTTCAACACCTGACCTTGAGAGAGATTATTTTTCCCCATCACTCATTGCACCTGTTAAATTTATTCTCCTTCTTTCAATCCAAACACAAGGTAGCAGACAGTCTTTGTTAAATGTATGATAGCTAACAGGGCTCATAGCAAGATTGATCACTATATAGTTTTAGGAGTATTATCTTCTTTGGGGAGAGGAGAGGCGGGAAAGGACAGGCAGGAGAGGACAGAAAGGATAAACAGCTGTGCCTACACAAAATAATCCAAAATTAGAGGGATTGTAACATTTTAAATTGGAACAGAGAGCGTTAAAATCTGGGCCTGTTCAAATGTCTTTAAAATGTTCTACTAAAATCTGCAGACACTTGGCCTTCATAAATTATTCCTTTTTTGAGTGTTTCTATTCAATACTATTCACCCAAGCACACTCAAACCTACCCTGGAAAGATGCAATTTTTACCTAACATTCCTGTTGTTTCAGTCTTAGACATACAGCATTATGTAAATATATACCACCCCAAGCTAAAAGTTATTTGATATTTTAAGTTTCAGCTGCAATTGATTCTTTTAAAAAAGCACATCCAAAATCCACCTAAAAAAAGAGTGGATAAATTATTTTAGATTTACAAAGACTGGAGGAATGGAAAATTAAAAAGGAATATGGTCAAACAGATCCATAATAAGTTTGATTATGCTTTGCCTTATGGCTTTTATTTCATATTGATTTTATATATTTGTATTTTTAAAAGTTTACTTTTCTGTCAATAAGAAAGACAAGGAAGCATGATCTGCAGCAGCAGTTAAATACTAATTTTAGAACTGTGCCAGCACCATCAGTGATGATGGTGCACAAACAAGAAAATTATCCAAAAGAGCTCTGTTAATTTCACCTCCACAAAAAACACAGGAAATACATTAAGATTTTCCACATGGAAAAGAATATAGCTGGTGGAAAATAAATACCTTTCAAGTTTCTAAGAGGCTTTTTATAAACAATGAAGAGGAAAAAAAGGTATTAAAAGCTATAAAAAACAAAAAGTAGTTGACAGCATGCTTTTATATGTCCAACCATTTTAAATTGTTGTCTCTAAAATGCATCCTTTTATTGGACAAGACATCTTCAGAGATTCTTTTCTTTGAACTCTTATCAAACTGACATTAATATTTTCAGTTATACCAGGTCTACACAACATGGAGTGAGTAATTATCTCTTAAAGGCAGCTAAATAGTGTTTCAGCTGTTTTGCTACATCTTTTCAAGCGGAATCAAGTTTTTTGGTTCAAATTTCAAGTACTGCACCAGATTACTTTGTCATCACACAAATTGGTATGGTCTTTCTCACCATTTTTTTTCCTAAAATAAGTTTAAAACCTACTTCAAAGTGATATACCTATGATCATTTTACAAACAGAAAAATATGTATCTCAGAAACATTCCTCTGCAAGTGTTTCTCTATAAGTTAAATGAATGAGGATAGAAACAGCCTTTTTATTGCAAACCTTGAATTCCAACAAACTAGCAAGTGCAAAACAAGTATTAGAGACAACCTGAGCACCAACCAGGTTTTTTCCCACATGCACCAAAAAGCGTAATGTGTGCTGCACAATTTAAGCCTCCACAGTTAAAAGTATTGATTGTCCCACTAGTCTAGAAGTAGTCTCACTATTCAAAAGTGATCATCTGATTAGAATGAAAATCACTTCCAACAGGATATAGAAACTGATTTGGAGGAAAGGGGTTTGTAGGCCATCACTGCACCTTTAAATTATTAACTGATGGTGTCCCAAGAAGAATAACTTAATGAATGTATATAAATAATAAGCTTTAATTATTTAAATGTCCACAATGGCATATAGAAATACTTTTTTCCTGTTTTGAAAATTGGGTGATTAAAAAAAAAATTCTCATATAGATTATAAATAATACTCATCACAAAGAGAAATATAAAAACAACGGAGAAGTTACTTTTCTATGTCACATGTATGGTGGCTGAACAGCCAAAATATCAACAACTGGGTTTGTTGTTAATCCCATTTGTTATAAATTAAATTGTTATAAAATATGTACAAAAATTCTTAAACTAGTGATAAGATGCAAGTTTCAAGAGATAAATGCCAACTTTAAAATGTACACAGATTTCTAGGGTATTTATAAATAAAAACTAGTAGAAGGTTAAAGATTAAACAAATACTTACTGTATTCTAAACCAGAACCTTCCAATACTTAGTATTACAACTTGCTCTTATTTCTGAGATTTTACTGCTCAGGATCAGTGTGCCAATCATCTTCTCACATAAGAACACTGTACTAGTCAGAATTTTGCTTACCTAAGAGCTCAACACTCTTTTACTTGCCTTGTATATATCACTGTGTGACTGTTAGACCTATAGGATGCTTTCTTTGGATTTCCTATGACCTCAGAGCCAAGAATACAAAATGAACATATTTCCATGAAACGTTGCCTTCCTGAGATTAAGGGGAAAAGCATCACTTAATGAATTAATGCCATCTAGTGGGACTGAGGGGACTTCAGTTTAAACTAGCTTACAGCCAGCTATTACCAATTGGCTAAAACCAATTGGTAAAAGTTGGTTATAGCAGTTATTATTTATACTATTAGGAGTGTGTTCTGATTAGACTCTTAATTAAAGGATGGGGGAAATTCCTTTTAACAGAAGTAAATCTCTTTTCTTTAATTCTTGAGAGATCTCTCAATCCTCCAAAAATGTTCTAAATTTGCTTGCAGTGAAAACTCTGAAATATTACAATCATGATGTAAGGTTATTTTGTTCATGTAGGATGACCAGATGCTCTGATTTTATAGGGACAGTCCTGATATTTGGTGCTTTGTCTTATGTAGATGTCTATTACCCCAGGGCCCTTGTCGCAATTTTCCACACTTGCTAACTGGTCATCCTATGTTCATGTCAATCTTCAACCTACAATCATAAAATAACTGTTAGCCTTAACTCCATAGTCAGTGTTGGATGTCTCCTGCATGACACTGTTTATTGTTAAAAAACAACACATTCCCTTATTTACAAAGGTTCTAACTGAAAACAAAACAAATCTCCAATCCAACTTCTGCCACTTTGCATTGATCCATCAGTCCAAAGCAACTGAAAACCCAGCATAAGCAGCAACCCAAGGATTCCATCCATGCAGGGAAATCCCAAATGGCACAGAAGCTCATATACCACTCATTTCAGGACCTTAGGTACTCTTCCAGGACTTCCATACATCCTCCGCATTTTCCATACCTCCCCATCTGCCGCAATGGGCAGTGGGTAACCAGATGAAAGACACGGAAGTCCTCAAGTTGCTTTAATGTACAATGGATACCAGCCTGGTCTCCAGCCAGTCCCAGGATCAAAAGAGCATAAAAGATTACTTAAAGCCATCATTGCTCTTCTCCACATTTCTCTAGTCCCATGCTAACTTCAACTTGACTGGATCAAAGAACCTAGCTCATTTGATTTTTAAACAAAGCACTCATCCATCTTTTCATTTCTCTTCTCTTCTCTTTCCTTTTCTTTCTCCTCTCTCCATCACCATATTATGTATCCTCATCTTTCTTTCATTGGATCATGGACAACTAAAAAATGAACCAAGGTTGATTACACATCCATAATCAGTAGGCAAAAAATTCAGAAAACATTACTTAAACACAAAATAGTCAAATTCTCTGCTGGCATAACTCTGTTATCTTCAATAGATTTAAGTCAGCAGAGAATCTGGCACAACATTCTACATGTAATGCAAATATTATGGCTATAAAAGAATAGCTAACTCTTCCACTATTTCCCTCTGACACTGACCTCACAATTGTCCAGAATTTCAAGGTACAGTCAACATTTTGAGTGAATCAATCTCTCTGTCATGCATCACCACCAAGCTGAATCTGGGAAGAAACAGAGCTTATGGTGTATGTCCAATAAAATACTCTGTAGCCATGAGAAGGTGCAATGAACTACAAGCCAAAAGGCCATGGCTGCTAATTTCACCTCTTCCACTTACTACTGTTTATATTTCTGTGCACTTCATTATTACTGAACATGGTCTCAAACCCCTTACTCTAGGAGGGAAGAAGTTCTCACCTTGTGTAGTAATGATGTTTCTTTGAGATGTGTCCCCCTATGGGTGCTCAACTGTAGGTGTGTCTATTTCGCTGTGCTACTGATCGGAGAACTTCAATAGCAGTGTCCGTTGGGCCTGCACATGTGCTGTCTCTCATGCTGCACCCTGAGACTAGCTAGTGCACGCAGGCTAACTGTCCCCAGTTCTTTTTCTACTGAAGAATTATAGAAAGAACTCTAAAGTAGAGGGGAAGAGGCTGGGTAGTGGAGCACGCACAAGGGGACATATCTTGAAGAACCATCATTACCACACAAGGTGAGTAACTACTTCTTCTTCGAGTGGTGTCCCTATGGGTACTCTATTGTAAGTGACTTCCAAGCAGTAACCCCCTTAGAGGGCTGAGTTTTCAGAATCAGATTAGTAACAGATGATAGCAGTATGGAGCTAAAGGTGGCATCAGAGACAGAGTCCCTGGTGATCGCATACTGTTCTGTGATGGTGTGGACATCAACATCTCTGCTTTGCAGATCTGTGAGATGGGGACATCCTTAAAGGAGACAGATGAGGAGATTAATCTCGTGGCATATGTATGGATGAAGTCTGGAGAGGTCATATTACAAATTTGGTAGTACTGTCTGATGTAATTCAAGACCCACTTTGTCTGATAGCACTGAGCCATTAGACCTTTCTACCATGCAGAGAAATAGTTTAGGAGACTTCCTTAAGGCTTTTGTCCTATCAAGGCAGAATGCCAGGACTCTCCTGATGCCTAAGGTATGCAGTATGGCTTCCATATTGTCTCGGTGAGGTTTACAGTAGAAGGTGAATAGCCTGATTCATGTGAAACGAGGAGGTCACATTAGGGATGAACCTTGGATGGGGCTTGAGTGTAACCTTATCTGGGAAGAACACTGTGTACGGAGGATGCGCTGTCAGAGCTGCTATTTCCCCTATTCTTTTAGCTGAGGTAACTGCAATCAGAAAGACCATTTTCATCGATAGGTATGCTAGTGAACAGGTGGAGAACCTACTCAGCCCTTTCAACACTAGGTTAGGGTCCCATGAGGGGGTAGGAAGTACAGGTTGAGGGAAGAGGTTTATTATTCCCCCAAAGAACCTTTTAGTGGTCAGTGTTGGTGAAAATCTGCAATAGTTAACAGGTGGACCCTTAGAGAGCTCAGGGATAATGCCGGTTATTTTAAGGATCAGGGACTATTCCAGAACATGTGGAAGAGTTGCTGACACTGGAGAGATTTGTTGGGACATGCACCAAATCTGGACCCTGGACTATTTCTACAGGTAAGTGCGCCATGTTCAGGACTTTCCACTGTGCAGTAGAACCTCTTGCACTTCCTTTGAGCATGAGCTCTGTAGGTGCTGGAACCATGTAGGAGCCATACTATAACGTGGAGGACCCCCAGATTGGGATGTATGGTACGCCCCTTGTCCTGAGAGAGAAGGTGCCAAGTGGCTGGAAGGGATATCAGTGGGCACATCGCGAGCTGCATCAGGTAAGGGTACCAGGTCTGTCTCGGCCACGTGGGAGCAGTCAAAATTACGTAAGCTCTGTCCCTTTTTATCTTTAGCAGGACCTTCAGCAGAATAGGAAATAGAGGAAAGGCATAAAGAAGGTCTTTGTCCCATGAGAGGATGAGAGCATCACCCACAGAGTGATGACCGATCCCCACCCTGGAACAGTATCGCGGACACTTCTTGTTCTGGTAAGTGGCTAACAGATTTGTGGACAGTGTTCCCCATCATGAGAACAAGTTGTGAAGTACTGCCAGCTAAATCTCCCACTTCTGGTCATGCTGGAATTTGTGACTGAGCTTGTTTGCTATCGAGTTTTGTGTACCCAGGAGTTAAGCCATGGACAAGATGATGTTGTGGAAGATACACAAATTCCATAGTTTCATTGCCTCCAAGCATAAAAAAGTCGATCTGGCTCCTCCCTGGCAGTTGAAATAATACATGCAAACTATTGTCCATTAAGATCTTCGTATGTGATCCTGTTATCAGCTGGAGGAAATGGGCACAAGCATTCCTGACTACTCTCAATTAGAGGAGATTGATGTGGAAGAATCTCTCCACAGGTGACCATTTGCCTTGCATTTAAATGCATATCCCATCCAATGAGGGATGCATCAGTGGTAAGGAGTGACAAAGATGGTGCCTGAAAAAAGGGGATCCCTTTGAATGCATTGGCCAGGTTCTTCCACCAGTCCAGGGAGTTCTTGATCCTGGGTAGTGACATGTTTGTCCAGACTGTCTGTATTTCGTCTGTAAACTGAACTGAACCACAGCTGTAGGCATCACATGTGAAGTTTGGCATGCGGAATCATCACTGTGCTTGCCACCATGTGCCCCAGGATCTGGAGGCAGGCTCTGGCTAGCACTTGAGGGCTGCATTGCGCTGTGTCTATAAGTGAGATGGGGGATAGAAACCTGTCTTGAGGTAGGAATGTTTTGGGCTATAGCACGTCTTGGTTGCCCAATGAATTCTAAGCATTGCACTGGTGTTAGAGTCAACTGTTGAGAACTGATCTGTAGGCCCATTTCTGTGAAAATGCATATCATGCCCTCGGTAGCTCGACAAGCCTCCTGAAGCAACCGGGCTCTGACGAGACAATCATCCAGGTATGGGTAAGATCATTATCCCTTGTGATCATAAATGGGATGCCACTACTGAAAGAACTTCGGAAAATACTCTCGGGGCTGACGAAAGTCCAAAGGGAAGGACTCTGTATTGGTAGCTGTAATGTCCCAGTGTGAACCTGGGAAAGAGTCTGTGAGCCAGCGGAATTGAAATGTGAAAATAAGCGTCTTGTAAGTTGAGGGCCAAAAACCAGTCTCCCTGTTTCAATGACTTAATGATTACTGATAAAGTGACCATCTTGAACTTCTGAGCTTTGATGAACTTTTTGAGAGCTCTGAGGAACAGGATGGGTCTCCAACCTCCCTTCCTTTTGGGTAATAGGAAGTAATGAGAGTAGGGCCCCTTGCCTCATAGATGTTGAAGTATTGGTTCTATGGCTCTTAACTGCAGGAGGCAATCTATTTCCTGCCATAATAGACTCTTGTGAGAAGGGTCCCTGAAGAGGTACGGGAAGGATGCTGTGGAGAGGGTAGGGAGAGGCAGTGGATGGAATAACCGGATATGATGATCTCTAGAACCAATCTGACTATGTCACGTGTTCCCAGGCACTGTGGAATGCTGCCAAACGGAGGCTAAATGGGTGCATGGGCACAGATAAAAGTAAGGAGAGGTCTCACAGTACCTTGACCTGCCTGTCAAATGCAGTGCTTAGGGGCAGGTTGTTGAATCCAGGGCATGGGGCCCGAAGACTTCTGTTTTGGGAATTTCCCTTTCTTACTTTGGGGCTCATGGTGCCGGTTATGATGGGAATTGGAATGAATAGGACTTCTGTTGGTACTGAGGGCTAAAATGTCTCTTTTACCCTGATGTGTAGGTTTCCAGTGAAGATGGCCCTGAAATCCTTGAAGGAGTGGAGAGAGGCATCGGTCTTCTCGGCGAAGAGCTTGACACCCTCATAAGAGAGGTTCCCTCCACTGTAGTCTGCACTCCTTTGGTAATCCCATCTCATCACCACAGTTATGGGTATAGTCCTGGCAGCCAGGCTGGCGGTATCAAGGGCCAATTGAAAAGATGTTTTTGCTACCAGCTGCCATTCCTGGATGGTAGCCTTGAAGGAATGCCAGGTGCTCTCTGGCACTTTATCAATAAAGTCATGTAATTTATTGTAATTTGTGTAGTCATACAGTCATACTTTGCCATGAGTGCCTTGGTAGTTGGCAATTCAAAACTGTAAGGTGGCTGAGAAGTACACCTTCCTATCTAAGAGATTAAGGTGCTTCCAGTCTCTGTCATAGGGTTTTGTCCTAGAGTGGTGATGTCAGCCACGAGAGTTCACAACATCCAAAACAATGGAATTGGGTGTCAAGTGAATGAGCAGGAACTCTGATTCCTTCATAGGGACATAATATTTTTGGCCACCTGTTTGCATGTTGGTGCCACTGAACCCAGGGTTTTCCACACCATATTAGTTGAATCTAGGATGACTGTGTTAATTGGGAAGGCAATTTTGGAAGCAGATGAAGCATGGAGGATGCTGATGAGGTGGTGGTGTGTATCTTTAACCTCCTTCAGTGGTATGCAGAGGGTGTCAGCAACTCTTTTCACCACCTCTTGGAACATGCAGAAGTTCTCCACCACAGAAGGAGATGATGGCATGACTGCTTTGTCCAGCAAAGAGGATATGGCTTTGGGTATTGCCCTCTCTTCTGTGTCTACCTCTAGTTCCTCCACTTCTTGAGGTTCTGAGACCAATGATGTTGTGGCCGAGGCAGCATGCCTGGAAGGTTCGTGGGTGAGGCTCACTGCTCCTGAGGCAGGCTGTTGGTGCACTGCCCAGGGATCCCAGTATGGACACTGTGGTGGCACACGGCCTGGTGGAAGCACCCACAAATCGCTGTGCCAAGATAGTGGCAGTGCCATCTGGTGGTACATTCCTGGACCTTGTTGATATTGGGTCCCATATGGAGGTTGGGAAGAATATTGAGAAACTCCTTCTAGCTAACTGTCCAATCTCTCACTTGACAATGGAGCAGCATGGCATGATTGTGTGGAAATACCCCTTGGTCAGCCATGGTTTGTTGCCATGATCTCGGTAACAAGAGGCGGAAAGTCAGGTGCTTCCAGCATAGACAGGCCCCCAGCTTGATGGAATTCTCTCTTCTTCTAGGCATAGCCAAATAAATAGATAGAGGAAAGCTAAAAGGTTTCTAAAGCTAAAGATTAACAAATGAAAAAAGGAGTTAACAATCCGCTAATGGACAGCTAAAGGCTCCATCCCTATCCAGGGGCTGTTGAGAAGGAACCAAGGACAGTTAGTCCCCACACACTGGCTGAGAAACAGCACATGTGCGGGCCCAAGAGGCACTGCTAGTGAAGTTCTCCAATCAGTAGTGCAGGGACTCAGAAATACCTACAATGGAGCACACATAGAAACACTACTCCAAGAAGCAGCCAGCACTATTCCTCCCATTTTACAAATGAATTAATTGGAAGATTGCACAACGGCACTTTTTTCAAACCTGAAAATAGAGCACAGGTTTCTAATCATAGAGAAACCAGTGTCATCCATGCAGCTACACTGCCTTTCAGATCCAAGTACTTGACTAAACTGTCTGAAACCACTCTGCTCTAACCACTGGGCCACACTCCCTCTCAAAGTCAGGAATCCTGATACTCAAATTTCTGTTGCTAGCTAGCAAATGGCTGTTGTCTAAGCCACTGGCAAAATGAGTAACACTTTACCCACTACTGGCTGTTCCACCTGGAGGATAGCACTAAACTGAGGAGCTGAAGGTCCCTAGTTTAAATCCTACTGTTAAACCACATGCCGGGGTATGACTATGGTTGCCCAAGATGGAATTTGTTTTTCTAATTTTCTATAGAGCTAGCTTTTTTAATTCATACATCTCATTGTACAAATCAATACATTGCTAGGTCTCATTGGGGATAACTAATTCAGTTTTGTATTAGTAAACATTCATAGCTTCATTTCTTCTTTGCTTTTGTTTGCAAATCTCTTACAAAAGTTAAAGATAATGTAAACAAAAGGAGGGCTTTTCCCAGTAAAGTTACAATTTATTAATCCTATGCTGCTTGATTGCTGAAGGCTATATTTCTTTAACACATCAGTGTACAAAAAGAGGAACACTGCATTGCAATGTAAGCTGCATTCAGTTGTCAAATGCTATTCAATTGCGTCTCATTGCATATTCCCTTAAAAATTCTTTATTCCCAGATGCCTCCAAATGCAAAATGTGATGTATCTGGGTAAGTCAGAATGCTAATTCTATTTCAAATCTTTCCTCCCCCCCCCCCCTTCTCTCACTACAGAGAAAAACCAAAATATATACATTACAAAAGAGGATAGCTTCAAGTACACTTATAAAAACTGCATTCCCAGGTCTGCCTAATGGGTGGTCTAGTATTATGCATGCAGCAGTGGCCTGCACTCAGTAATGCAGGGGAAATCAATGCCTCACACATAAGTTTGTACAATTGAATAGGTGAGTTATTTGGCAAAAATTCCTCTTCCCAAACTCTGCAAGAAAAATATGACACGGAATTACTGGGTAAAATTGTATGGCTTGTTATATGTAGGATGTCAGACTAGATGGTCCCTTCTGGCCTTAAAATCCATTGTCCCGTGTCAATTTGGATGGAGCTTCTATCATGGTGTATATCATATTTATTAATATTTCATTTGAACTTCTTTCAGAATTGTTTTTTGGGACTCATTTTCTTATAGAAATGAATTCTATGAATTTACAACAGTAAAAGATTTGATCCTGATTCCATTTAAGTCAATGGCAAGACTCCCACAGACTTCAATATGGATTAAAAATATCAGGCAAAGAAATGAATGGTAATAGGACATAAAACCATATGGGGCTAATCTTTCAATCAGTTCAGACAAAACTGACAATTATTCCAACGGAATGTTTGCATGGGTAAATGCTGCAGAAAAAGATCACAGAGAAAAGAAATCTGCATCACTACATTCAGTTGCTGAAGAAATTACTGTGATGCCACAAAAAACCTCCCAAAATTAGTGCATACCACTATAAATAACATGAACACATACTTTTCATTAAAACACGATCTTAGTTTAAATTGTAATGAATAATGGGAAGAATGTACAAAAATAATACAGAAACAGGTTTTTAAAATACTCATCACCCAGTAGTTCTCATTTGAAAATCTGGCCACTTCGTTTCAATGCCTAATGGGAACTGAGTTGTTTTGAAAATCCTGTCCCAAAAGTAGGTACTGAGCACTTTTGAAAATTTGGCCCATGGTTTATAAAGCACAACGGTTTCTAAAAAGAATTTTTAAAAATAATTTCTCATGCAGCTTTAGCAGGTCTTTAATGGGCTCAGAGTAAAAATTAATAACTTTTCATTGTTGTGAAGGCTCTGTGAGATGCGGACTACATTGTCCAAACTTTTGCAGCTCTAATTTTCAACTAAGATTTTGTTTTCTTTCCTGAACATAGAAAGAAGGAGCTAGTTTTAATACTTTCTAGGTGACAGAAATAAGCTTCAGATTTTAATTTGCTGCTAGAAATACTTTCTGATGAGCTCAGAACTTGAGCTTCAAATGAAGATACATCAAATCAAATCAACTGAATATTACACAGTTTATCATTCAGGAACAAGTATGGTAAAACTATGTTATAATTATATGCAAAATTCATAAGTCATACTATGTCAGAAAGCAACCTGCATTCTAAAGCCCTCCAATGAAAAAAAAATGGAAAAAGATACCAAACATAGTAAAATGACAACCACTTTCTAAAATAAATGCCACACTTTAGAATCACCATTACATAAAAAAATGAAGTGTCTACCTGGTCAGTTAAAATTCAACATTTAAGGCAATATGAGTATCTGATATCCTGTCACAAAAATCTTGTATCAACAACAGATTGCCTACAATAAAACAGGAGCATGGTTTTGTCAACCTCCCACTTCCTGCACACCTCCGTCTTCATATGCCCAAGCAAAGAAAACTGCCTACACGGATAATGTATTATGGACAAAACTGAGCATGTACCAAGAAAACATTGAGGGACACATATTGGGAAAAGCTCTGTCGCCTGTAGTAAAGTGTAAAGTAAACCACTGCTTTGCAGTTATACTTATGTTATCAGGTGCACGTGCATTAAATGGCATTTCCAATGATACGCTATCTACATGCAGGATTTATTTAATCCACCACTGAACATGTTATTCAACTGCCTTTGGGATGAAACATGGCAAATGTTTAATATCTCACAGCAATAGTACTACTACTATCCAGCAAGTTATCTTTCATGTGCTTTAAAAACATTGATTAATCCTCACAAAATCCCTGTGATGTTGGTAGGCAGGCAAGTATCTTTTATTCCTTAATTTTACAGATGGGAAAACAGATGCAGAGAAATTAATAAGAAAATTACGAATGTGGATATCCAAAGTTAGGCACTTAAATCCATAATTAGGCCTCTACACAAAAGTTGCCCAATTTTCAGAGATGATGAATTTAACAGAAGCTGTGGGTGCTCAGGACCTCAAAAAATCAGGCAATTTTTATTTAGGAGTCTAATCCAAGTTTGACAATTTTGGCTTAATTTTTTGTTTTTAATTTATTTTATTAAATGGCTTTCCCAAGGCCATAGATTGGGAGTGAGCATCAGAGTCAGGATTAGTGTGGAGTTCCTGTCCCCTAGTCCTCTGCTCATTTCTCTAGACCATGCTCCCCACCACTCTCTGCTAAATTTTCATGAATTTAAGCTGTGTCCCAATATATCACACAACCATACATGTTGGGGCACTGGTACAAAAGTAACAAGAAATAGAAATCAGCTACTGAATCAACACCACTTTCTGTAGTACTTAGATGAGATGCCTCTAAGGAATGCCTAAGTACTGACCTGGGCTCATTTTGCTGTTTGTGAAATCTGACAAGTTGACAGCCTGAAGTGAAGCCCAAGCCCGCTCTGTGAAGACATTTTTAAACACAAACCTATTTTATACATCACTGCTCTTCTTTGGTTATTCTGGTATTTACCACAGGAAAATGAACAATGTGTCCTGTGCTCTATTGGTCTGGTTAAATGCCTACCAATGAATGTATAGTTACTCTTAACTTGACTTCCATTCCTTTTTAGGGCACCAATGATATTGCTTCTTTGTTTCTTTGCCAGTTAATAAAGTTCTCTGATATGGCATTTTATCTGCACATTTTGAATCTGTAGAATAAGATCTTGTGACATCACTTTGGGACGGTGCTAATATTATCTATGGGGCTCCTATTCTCTTGCTGCAAACCAAGATTTCATTACTACAGCTACCAGAAAACAAGAAACTTGTGTCTTACATTTATCCATGGGATTTGATGATCTAGATTCTAATGGCAAAGGGAAGTAAATGTGTTCCTGCAGCTGTCATGTGTGACAGCATGCATATCCACAATACATATGTATTTCTATATTGAGTCAGATTCATCATTTATATATTGGACAGATTCACCCCAGTGGCAGAAACTTCATTGAGGAAGAGCAGGAAGGGAACGGAGCTTCCACAGTGTAAAGCAGACACCCCTCTCCACTGTGGGGAGGGGGAAGAGGTGATGTCAAAAGGGGCCAGTGCAGCCTATATAATGGATTTCACTGGCTGGGGAGGGAGCAATGGAATGCTGACCAAAGGATGCTCTGATTTGAAGCATCACCTGGCGTCCCAGCCAAAATTAAAAGAATAGTTATAGCTGTTTGCATTTAACTATCCATAGGTTTTCTGGTTTTAAAAGGAATAAAAAACAAAACAAAACCCAGAGATATTCAGCTTGCAGAGCTTACAAGCTTCACCAGCTTCTCCGGTGACATTTGTAAATTCCTTGAGTCAAGAAGCATACCATATATTTAGATGGATACCTATGCACAGTGTATCTACGAATAATGTCTTCACAACTGCATAGGATCCACTAGCACAACTCAGGACAGGATTTGGTCTGGGGAATTCCGCACTGGGAATACCAAAAACTAACATTAAACTTTAGACAGGAGAATTTCAGAAAAATGAAGCTGTTCAAAAGGGCTTTCCAGTCAAAAGTTAGAAAATTAAAACCCAAAGACTTAACAAGACTACCACCTAAGCAAACATAATAGAATCACAGAAGTATGTACGCCCTTAAACAAAAAGTTAAGCAAACAGGCAAGAAATATACCAATTTGACTAAATGGCAAGATTCAAGAAGTTATCAAAGGCAAACAGGTATCCTTCAGAAAAGAAATTCAATCTTAGCGAAGCCAGCAACAAGAAGTGTCATTTGTCATTGTTCAGTAAAACAAAAAATTGAAATTAGGAGACCTGGGAGGACATCTGAGGAGCAAATAACCAGAGTCATATTAACAAGTAACAGGTTCTTTGAATACTTCATTAACAGAAAGCCTACAAAAATCATTAAATCTATTACACCAGGAAGAAGTAAAGGTAATAATTAAGAAGGATAAAACTATTTATTTGTATCAGTCTTCACCACAGAAAACATTCCTACGTCACAACTACTCTTCTCAGGTACAATAGTAAACATGATTATTGAGGTACCAAAAGAGGAGCGGTTGGAACAAATTGATAAAATTATGGATCATCAAATCATCAGAAGTGAATGGAAGATATCTAATATGAATAAGAATGAAATGGTTGAGCTACTAACAAAAATATGTACTCTATACAATACTTGGAGACTGGACAACAGCAAACCTTATACCTATCTTTATAAAAATTCAAGGGGTGATTTTAGAAATTACAGATGAGTGAGCCTTACTTCAGTACCATTACTACTGAATGATTACCACAGGAAAGCCTGCTACAAATAAATAATATAAATAAATAAATAAATAAATAAATAAAGAATAGAACTATGAAGTACCTATAGATGACTATGATGATATAGGGACATATCTTTGCTTCTGTAAACAGACTCTATGCCTTTCTAATCTACTAGAATGCTTTAAGAAGTTAGCAAAATAATGGGTAAAAGAGAATCAGTGAGTCTGCATTTGGAGTATTGTGTCCAGTTTTGGGCCGTCCACTACAAAAAGGATGTGGACAAGTTGGAGAGAGTCTAGCAGAGGGCAACAAAAATGATTAGGGGGCTGGAGCACAAGACTTATGAGGAAAGGCTGAAAGAACTAGGCCTGTTTAGTCTGCAGAAGAGAAGAATGAGGGGGGATTTGATAGCAGCCTTTAACTATCTGAAGGGCGGTTCCACCGAGGATGGAGCTAGGCTGTTTTCAGTGGTGTCAGATGACAGAACAAGGAGCAACGGTCTAAAGTTGCAGTGAGGGAGGTCTAGGTTGGACATTAGGAAAAAGTTTTTCACTAAGAGGGTGGTGAAGCATTGGAATGGGTTACCTAGGGAGGTGGTGGCATCTCCATCTTCAGAGGTTTTTAAGCTGAGGCTTGACAAAATCCTCGCCAGGATGATTTAGCTGAGGATAGTCCTGCTTTGAGTAGAGGGTTGGACTAGATGACCTCCTGAGGTCCCTTCCAACTCTAATATTCTATGATACAACTTGTTTGGACTTCAGAGCGCCTTTGACAAAGACCCTCACATGAGATTACCAAGGAAATTAAGTAATCATAAAGTGAGAGGTAAAGTATTGTCATGGATTAGAAACTGGTTCTGTGACAGAAAAACAGGAATAAATGGTCAATGTTCAGCATGGCAAAATATTAATAAAAGGCTAATCCAAGGTTCCATTCTAGGACTAGTGCCTTTTAATATATTTATTAATAATCTGGAAAATGGAGTGAAAAGTGAGGCAGTAAAATGTGTAGATGCCACAATTTATTTAAATTAATCAAGATTAGAAAGACTAAGAGCCTTCAAAGAGATCAAACAAAGCTAGGTGAATGAATATCACAAGAGCAGATGAAATTCACTGTTGACAAATGCAAAGTAATGTAGGGAGGAATAAACAGTTTGAACTGTAAGTATATATACACACAATGAGGAGTTCCAAATTAACAATAGTCAAAAAAAGAAAAAACTGGTTCTCTCTGTAGACAGCTCAATTTCCAATCAGTCTGAAAAGGTGATCAAAAAGCAAACAAACGTTTAAGGTATATAAGGAACAGGATAGAAAACAATACCAAATATATTATAATACCATTCAATTATATAAATCAATGGTATACCCTGGAAAACTGTTTTCATTGTTTGGTCTCTCTATTTCAAACAATCACACCAAACCAAAACAAAAAAACATAACAGAAACAGAGGAGGACCAGAAGTCAGTAAAAACTATTACCAAGGGCCCAAAAAGACTTTCATATGAAGAAAGACTGAAAAAATTGAGGCCATCTATTACATAGAAGAGAGGACATGATAGCATACGTAAAATAAT
Organism: Mesoclemmys tuberculata; assembly: GCA_007922155.1. Taxonomy (NCBI): domain Eukaryota; kingdom Metazoa; phylum Chordata; order Testudines; family Chelidae; genus Mesoclemmys; species Mesoclemmys tuberculata. The sequence goes on from ML675613.1 coordinate 41,162,325, forward strand.
GACGTACAGAGAGGGTAAGTAAGGTGCTCCTATTTATCCCTTCTTAAAAATCAAGAAATAGGTAACATTCAATTCAATTGAAAGCAACACATTTCAAATGGGAAAAAAGTTGTTTTAAAAAATGTGTGGAACTCATTGCCACAAGATATCATAGAGGCAAAAAGCTTAGTAGGATTCAAAAAAGGATTAGAAAGATTTATATGGATAATGAGAACATCCACACTTACTTTAGGTAGGTCAGTTTTGTCACAAAGAGATAGGAAACCTCATGCTGTTCAGAGCATAAGCCACTGTAGTCATTAAATCCCATGGAACTTTTTAGAAAAGTAGGGAGGTTAACTAATCAGATTCCAACACCAGTAAATTACATTTTAACTAAATAAAATGGCCCTGTAGTTTCACCTGGACAAGATATTTCACACAGCAATTCAGGACAGAAAAAAATCTAAGTGTTGCTATGTGCTATTTAACGACTACACTTCAATGATGGTTGGAATGATCCCTTTGTACAAACATATAGTGTGTAATATGCAAAGTATGTCAAGTGTTTTAGGACAGCTGAAGGAAAGGCACTACATAAATGCCATTTCTTTTTTGCAGATACATCCTCACATTTTAAAGAAATCAATTTATTTGATAAATTCCTCCTCCAGAATTTGAGACATTACATATTTTACTTACTTCCTATGGCCTGTTTGTCTTGAAAAAAGTCTATCCAAAAAACTGTCCCCAAGCCGAGTGACTGCCTGCCTTTATAATTCCACGTGTACAGTGGGAACAGAAGTACTTTTACCTTAAAAATTTGAAATGCTAAGCAGTACTCCTGTATAATTAAATCAAACTTTTTTAAAAGGGTATTGGCAATTATTATTGCGTGACTTTCACATATAGCCAAAAGTAAGTAAATGTTTCATATCCAATCATATGTGATTTAGTCATTTCAAGCAGCATCATAGCCAATGCAATGAAGGCCCAATATTTTCTATGTTTGGCTCATGTAAGGGCTTCCATAAAGTACCCTTAAATAACTTTTTCCTAATGGAAAAAACAACACACATCATTCAAAACAGTTAACTATGCAGAACTTTGGGAATTTGCTTTTGTCAGTTTATTTAATTTCTTTAGCAGAAGAGAAATGTGTGTCCTTTTCTTAAATATTAAAATGCTGGGAGTATATACACAATCATCATTCCTATCTGATGTGTTACAGCACCACACCACAATCTAGCTACCAGTCTGCATGATTATAAATAGGCTGCCAATCCAGGCAGCAACAGCAGCAGCTGTCTCCTATCATTCCACTTTCTCTCTCCATTTCTATTAGATTTCTAACATGATATAGTGATTTCTGCATATTTTCTCTATGCCCTGTAATAGGTATGACATGCACAAGCACAATTACATTTGTTTTTAAGATTATTCATAGCAAACAAAATTCCATACTAATCTGCCACTGTTTGGCTTATTTATATATGTACAGATTAAACTTGCAGTTTCTGTTGTAAATTAAACCCTCAGAATTATAATTCAGTACTCAGTCACAGCCAACCAAGACATTGCTTTTAAAAAGGCAACTGGGCAATGTGTTCTTTCCAAACACAGGGAAAATCACTATAAACACCTGAATGCTAAAATGTGCAGGAAAAAATAATCACAAGATACTATGACAGCTTTTATGCCTTTAACGTATAAAGGCCGCAAACCAATCAGCTAAATGTGATGTTTAAGATTTTTCAAACACCATTGTAATAAAGCCAAGTGCTAAAGCATTTTCCAGTTCATATTTCATTACTAAAGTACTGAAATGCAAAGCTCTGATTAAACATGATTTGCATCCTGCTTTATGAATAGAAATATCTAAACTGCCCTACTAAAATGTGTATTCCAGGACATCCATTTTAATGAATGATTCTTGTCTTGTTTTTATCTCAATTTCAGCATATAATTCATACAATGAAATACTTAATAAGTAAAAGTGGTCTATATTTTATTTTCTTGTTTACAGCACATTAAGTCTTGCTACTTGGAAATTTTACTCCCTGTGATTGTTAGGTGTTTTTCTTGGCCATGGAAAAGTTACCCTTACTGCCAGATAAGCATTAGTTTCATTTCACCCTAAAAGCATAAACATGTTATGTTAGGACATTACTATATCATTCAACAGGATTACTACAAATAATAGCAAATGCTGGGAGTTCAAGGACTCTGTAAGCATGGGTTGCAAATCTTCTAAAGGGCTTAAGGGGAACAAGAACAATGGTTACAATCCTCTGATGTTCCCTCTGATTTGGAACACACCTGAATTTCACTTCATTCTCCTCAGATGTATAACTTTCAAGTTTAGTTGGTTAGTGACAGTTTTCAGTACAGGTACATTATTTCATTTTAATGTACACACTCAATATTACCCAGCCTGTAAACTGAGAGAGCTCTCAGTGGGATCAACTATGTAACGAACTGCCTCTTCCACTCCAGACTTCTCCCTGAATATTGAAATCAACAGGCATAATAATGCAGCTACTGGTTCCCACAATAAAACTCAAGAGAGCTGGAGACAAGGTGTTCTCACTGAAATAACCCAGGCGTAGAACTCTCACAGATCAGTATGAATTTGTGTTGCATTGTGCTCTAAAAGAGGCAAGACTCATTTGTTTGTTCTAGCTATTCCTCAGTAGAAGTAAAGACTCTGGCCTGTTAGCTGGAAGAAGGGGAGGAAGGGTTATACAGATTAAAACAAACATAAATGAAAATCCAAGAGCTAACGCCTCTCTTGAGGATGGACAAAGAACACAGCCCCACTAAGACCATGCTGAAGTTTAAAGTTTGTGAATTGTTATTTAAATGAAACAGTAACCAGAGCAATGTAGGTTAGACAGACAGGCAAACAAATGAGAGTTGGGCTTTTTTCTTACCTCTCAAGTGTTTTGTCACTATCAACTTGTAAGGTATTTTCATTATTGTCCACTCACTTACTGAGTGACAGCACATTTTGCTTTAAATCTATTAGTAACCTTGCATAAATACAATGTTGGCTATACTGTCAGACATGTTTAAACAATTTATGAACCTGAAAAAGAGCCATTTTTACAGCATTGTTATTATTTGTTTGTGACAGCACCCACAACATACTAGGAACTCTCCAGACATTCAAAGAGGGATGGTTCCTGTGCTGAGTAATGCATAGTATATGTGGACAAACAAATAGGCGGAAGTTAGCAGAAGAAGGAAAATAAATATGGCTGTTTTTGGTTTTTAGTTTGTTTTTTTAATACAAGTCAACTAGATTAATTACTGGCAGTATGGCAGAAGTGCGTCTTTCAGGGTATCTCTACACAGCAAAGAAAAACTGACAGCTGACCCATGCCAACCAATTTGGACACTCCCTCCCCTACATGTCCTAGAGCCCAGGATCCAGCCCGAACCCAGAAGTCTACACAGCGGTGAAACAGCCTCGCAGTCCAAGCCGCACAAGCCCAAGTCGGCTGGTGCAGCCAGCCATGGCTTTTCCTTTGCTGTGTACACATACCCTAAGAGAGGCTTAAATGTGGACAAAGTAGAGGCCTTGTGGGTGAGCTCAGGGAGGTCGTGCTATGCACAAGGGGTAGAATGGAAGAATGTATGGTGGCAATGGCGCAAGAAACTGAAAAGAAGAATGAGGCTGGTAACCTTAGAGAAGTGGAAGAGGTGGGGAGCAATATAAAGCAAGGCGAAACTTGACGAAAGAAGGTAAATAAGAATGGGCAGAACTATACAGAACTGTAAAGATAGTGACAAGAAGCTAAATCTGATACAATAATAGATAGGAAGTCAGTAGTGGAATATAAAGGGAGGAGTGACAGAGTTAAAACAACAGTAAAGAAAGTTTACTTTAGCAGCTGCATTTTGTATGGACTAGAGGACAATAATTCACGTGTCCTGGAGGCCTGAGAGGAAGATGTTGTGGTAGTCAAGACGGGATAAAATGAAGGCATGAATGAGTCTTAGCTGTGGAAATACAACAAAGGGGACATGATTTGGAGATGCTGTGGTGGAAGGAGTGGCAGGATTTAAATATGGCCTGGATGAGTAGAAGAGGTAGTAGTTAAAAATAACCCCAGATTTTGGGCCTGAATGACAGAGGTGCTGGCAGACATAGAAAATTAGATGAGTGAAGAGGAATTGGGACAGAGGAGAAGAGGCAAAATCCTGCCCCACTGAAGTCAATGGCAAAACTCACATAGACTTCAATGGGGTCAGGGTTTCACTCAAAGAGTTCGGTTTGGCCATGTTAAGTTTAAGCTGACAATTTGACATCTAAGATGAGATGTCACATGTGTGACAGGTAGATGTTACACCAAATAACCGATCTGAAGATATTATGATAAAGAAAGAATTAGAATAAAAATGAAGTTTATAAATACATCTAGATTAATTATGGCCCACTGCAATACTAGTGCGAAATCAAGGTGCTAACTAAGGAGCTAAATGCCCTTCTTCCTCCTATAGCTATAACATTAGATCTAAGGCAATTTCTGCATTTTATGTCCTGACACATTTTTTTCACTGATTAATCCTTCTTGATATTTATTTAATGTTTCACAATGTTTAGAAATAACTTTGTATTTCTGGCTACAATATGAATATTGAAAATCACATTCTATCTTATACTCTTTTCTGCAAGAACTCCAGAAACTGGCTGTATTTTACATATCTTCTCCATGCTACTGTTAGGAATCAACATCTACAAATTAATTTGAATACTACAATAGATTTTCAAAAAGGCTGCAGTGACTTTGTAGTCTAAGTCTCATTTTCAAAAGTGACTTGGGCATTTAAAAGCCTAGGCCTCATTTAAAGTCAATAAGACCTAGTTTTGAAAATGAATTATAGGTGCCTTTTACGTCTGGAGTCTTTCTTCAAATATTAAAAGGGTCATAGCAAGGTATATCAAAGCCCATAATATAGTTTATGTAAAGCAATGTTTTTAAAAAGATTAACAAATCTTTCCATGATTTAAAAACAAAAAACAAAAAACACCCATTAAAATGTTTGTTTGTACATCAACTTTTCCTAACAATATTTGCAATCCAGACATTACATGAGAATTAATAAAACTGAGAAGTTAAAGCTAAACTTGAACATACTGCACAAAGTAAGCAAAACACACAGTAGTGAAAAATGCAGTTAATTTTTTTTAATCTTTTGATTTTAATATGCTACAGGTTGTTGTTAACAATACCTTCAAGGAACTTTTTCATTTTTAAATCCGTGGGCTCAACTTCTGTAGTCCTGACTCAATTTTTACTCACTTTTCAGCTGGCCAGAATACTCATTGATTTCAGTGGGTACTTGCCCAAATGCTGGATTTGGCCCTTAATTTTTAACCTAACAGTGTCCTTTTAAAACGCCAATCTACTAAAATCCTGATAGTTTCCATTTCTGCTCTGAATTTCCACCTGCTGATGCAACAAAACAGTTTAATATTGTGTCTACTTCCATAAACAAATACTCTGCATACTTATACTAATTAGATAACAGCACTAGATAGCTAACTATATTGCCTTTGTTTTTATATTTTAAAACCAAACTGTCAAGTGCCCAGTTCTCTTAAATCTAGAGAATCTCTTAAATCTAGACTATAAAACATAAATTCAAACATAAACATAATGGGTATATGTATACAATAATCCATTAAGATTCATAAATGTCTTTAGACTGAACACTGCCTGTGAATGCTGTGAGTTTAACAAACAAATGTGTTAACTTTCCATTGTTTGACAGCATCCTATCAATCTGGTATACAATTACTCTTCATTGTTTAGAATCCTATGGTTTAGAACAGTCTTGCCCAGTGTAATGGGGTTTACAAACCCCTTACTAAGCATAGGCAGAAGGGAGGAGAAAGTCTTCCCTGCTTACAGGCAATCAGGCAGACCACATCTCCATACAGCTGCCAGAACAGCCAATCACTGAGGCATGCACCACAGCTGTGACCAATAAAGAAAACAAGCCCATCTATAATGGAGGGAAAATAGAGTGGGAAAGGGAGGCAGAAAAGCCTGGGATAGCAGAGATGCAAAAGAGCCGGATGGAAGGGGACCAGTCAGGAGAAAGCCAGAACCCCTTCAAGAAATTACACCAAGAATAAGTGACACTCAGTACACACAAAGATATGACATGCTTCTGCACTCCATTCTTGCCCATTGCTACTGCTAGCTAACAAAAAGCAGATCTGAACAAAATAGGAAAGCTTACTGATTTCATTATAAGGGGAGACTCTCAGTCTCCTTGTTCTAAACATTCCTGATATTCCCTGTTATAAAATTTATCATGTACTAAGAACTAAGATTATTCTATAAGGGCTTGGATCCTGCTCCCATTCAAGTGAATAGAAAAACTCTTAAGTATTTTACTACATCAGAATCAAACCTTAGGATAGTATGAACTGCATTCTGCTTTCAATAATTAATGAGCCCCAAATACACACTTTCTGAAATTTATATACAGTTTAGGCAATCTTTTTTTCTTTAGTTTTAAATTGAAGTGTATAAATATCTAGGTCAGTTTTCACATATCCTTTTTATTTTAGTGCTTTTATTAATCTTTATCCTTAAATATTGCTGAATCTAATAATCCATGCAGATTTTAAAAAAACATACACTGCTCATTTTTGCTATTAATAACCAAGTTAGATATAAATGCTCTGGTACTAATATTTGTGAAGTTCCAAGGCCAGTGTCATGTAATTTTGATTTAATTTATTTTACCTTCTATTATTTATGCTTCTTTTTAGGAAACCATGAGAAGAAACTTTTCTAAGCAATTTTTTTCCTCTTTCCTCTGTCCAGCATTTCACCCTTGTATTTTGAATGGTAATAAAATTAAACTGACTATTTTTAACAAAAAGTGAAGGTTACTTACTGTAAGTGGAGGTTCTTTGAGATGTGTGGTCCCTATCTGTATTCCACACATGGGTATGAATGTACACCATGCGTCTGAGTCTGGAAATTCTTCAAATTAGTGTCCCTTGACCCACACACGTGCAATAGCTCCCCTCATGTTCCTGCCCCAGGGTATAAGAGGAGGAAACCAAACAGGAACTAAAGCAGAGGGGAGGGAAGGCTGGTAGTGGAAAACAGAGAGGGACCACATATCTCAAAGAACCGTTAATTACAGTAAATAAACTCCGTTCTTCTTCGAGCGATGGTCATTATGTGTATTCCAGAGGTGGCTGATTGGCAAGCAGTGTTCAGGCTGGACATCGGTGTGAAGAAACCAGTAGTAAAGATGCTTGCAATAATGCTGATCCCACTGCTGCATCAGCAGCTGAAGTATGAACTAGAGTGTAGTGTGTCACAAACATGTGGAAAGAACTCCAAGTGGCTTCCCTGCAGATGTCCTGCAGCGGGAAGTCATATAAGGATGTCATGGAAGTGGTTTATGCTCATGTGGAATGAGCTTTGACACCCTCAGAGGGAGGGATGTTTGCTCTCTTGTAGCACTCTAAGATGCATCCCAAAACCGTCGTAGAAATCCTATGGGAGGTTACAACTTGGCCACGCAATCTCTCTGCTATGGCAATAAAGACTTTTGGTGATTTTCTAACAGGCTACGTTCTTTGCAGGTAAAACACCAGGGCACACCAAACATTGAGGGAGTGAAGTCTCTTGTCTTCAGAGGAAGCATGGGGTTTTGGAAAAAATACAGTATGTATTATTTGATTGATATGGAACTCAGACCACAATCATGGGAAGAAATTTGGAAAAAAACCTTTTTTCCTTGTGAAATACTGCATAAAGAGGATTCACTATGATGGTTCAGAGCTCATTGACACTCCTGGCTGAAGTGACAGCCACTAAGAACGCCACCTTCATGGACAGGTAGGTCATGGCACATGTCGCCATGAGTCTGAAAGTCGCACCTGTGAGTGTTGAAGGACGAGGTTAAAGTCCCATTGAGGTGTAGGTTTAAGCACTGGTGGGAAAGTCCTCATCAGACCTTTCACAAATTGTACTGTAGAAGGGTGAGTAAAGATGGAGCATCCTTACTGGAGGGAGGAAGGCCCTTATCACTGCTAGATGTACTCTCAGCAAACTATAATTGAGATCTGAAGTCTTCAAGGACAGGAGATAATCTAAGACAATCAGGATGCTCAGAATGTCTGTAGAATGTTGTTGAGTTGTGCTCAGGCTGAACAGTGTGTCCACTTGGCCAAATAGTAGGTTCTAGTAGAGTCCTTTCTACTTTGGTTAAGGATCTTCTGAATGGGGGCAAAGCACGAGTGTTCTATTTCCAATGCTAATGCAAACACCAGGCTGTGAGATGGCATGAGCCTGGAGTGGGATGTTTGATTGCTCGTCCTCTATCCCCCCAGTCCTGGATAAGGATATCTAGGAATGGGAGGATCCTGATTGGTGGGCAGACATCATCAGAAGTTCCCTGAACCAGAACAGTTTGGCCCAGCAGGGTGCTAGGAGAATGATGCTGGCTCTGTTACAACGTATCTTTCCCATGACTTATGGAAGTAGGGGAATGGGAGGAAAAGCATATCTGAGGCCATTTGTCCAAGACAGCAGGAGAGCATTGCGCTGAGAGTCTGGAACAATTAGGAGGGGGAGGGCTTTCTGTTAATTTGAAATTGAAAGAGGTCCCAGAGTGGAGTACTCCACTGTGTAAATATCTCACTTAGGACTGTGTTATGATTGTCCCACTCATTGCCTGCTGAGAAGTTTCTGCTTAGTTTGTCTGCAAGGGAGTTGTGAATAATAACATGATCCAGTTGCTCATGCACCAGTTCCAAAGTCTGACTGCTTCCAGGCACAGGGGTTGAGATCTTGCTCCTTCCTGCTTGTTTATGTAGACCACCATGGTAATACTGTCAAACTTTATCTGTACATGGAGTGAGCATATGAGTGGAAGGAAGGTCTTGCATGCAAAGCAGACTGCCCTCCCTTCTAGTATGTTTATATGCAGTCCAGCCTCTCATGGGATCCAGGTACCCTGAGCAATGTGGTTGTTCAGGTGAGCACTGTATCTCATGGGAGAGGGGTTTGTCACAATGGTGGCTTTGGTGTGGGAGGACTATAGGAAACCCCCACCATGTCCTTGACCATCAAGTGAGTGAGGTAGTCACAATGTTGGTTCCAACCAGCTGAGTCCTTGTTTAGTCAACAGATTCAATGGAACCAACCTTGCAGACAGCACAAGTGGAGTCTGGCAATGGCCATGTGACCTAATAGTGAAGGATACTTGTGACCTGTAGTTTACAGTCTGCAGGTAGTATGTGAAATAAGATTGCTCATTACATGAAACCTGTCCGCAGGGAGGAACGCTCTTGAAGAAACTGTGTCCAATCTCACCCCATGAAGTTTATTGTTCTTGTAGGTACAAATGGATTTTTCTTCATTTAAGCAAACGACAAGGGCTACCATAAGTTGCATGAGAAACCTTGTCACTAACCTGATATCCTAATGAGACTGGCCTACAAGAAGCCAATCATCTAGGTATGGAAATACATTAGAGCCCTGGCATCTCATCTGGGCAGGTACCACAGAGAAAATCATAAATACTCTGGCTGCAGTAGTGAGCCAAAAGTGGAGGACCTGAAACTGGAAATGTTGTGGGCCAACTGTAGGATGGATGAATGTCCTGTGGGATGGAGAAATGTCCTTCATGTTGATAGCTGCAAACCACATCCCTTCCTGAAGGGAGGGGATTACTTATACCAACATTATCTTCCAGAATTTCAATCTCTGAATAAAAAGGTTGAGTTGCCTGTCCAGGATGGGTCTCCATCCTCTGTCTTTTTTAGGGCTTAGGAAATTATGGGGAGTAGAAACCACCCTCCCACCCCCCATGGTAATGAGTCAGGACATGCCTTCTTGCCCCTCGGTGTAAACAGGATTCCACCTCATATTGAAGAATCATTTTGTGAGAGTGGTCCCTAAAGGGGGAACAGAAAAGGTGACTGTGAGGCGGAAAAAAAAGAGACTCTATGAAATATCACTGATGGATAATCTCCAGAACCAACTGTCTATAGTGATCTTGTTCCAATTGTTGGTGAAGAGTATAAGATGGCCCCCAAAAGACTACAGGGGAGCAGATGGGTGGCATCAGTGGTAGTATGCAGGTCTTTATTAATATGTCAAAAATGATTCTTGGCAGCCAGTTGAAAGAGAGCATAGGTTGTGGCAGTATTGGAGGCCAAGAAGCAAGGCCTCTGACTTCTCTGGCATTTGTGCAGAGGCTTGTCTGGGCCCTAGTAATAAGGTACATGAGGAGAAGGTAGTCTTAGTCCATAGGGTTGCCTCTAGTGTTTCCTCCTGGTGCTGGAGTATAAATCTCAGGGAACGTAGAGTTGATCTCAAGTCCTTTAATGAGTGCAGGGACACCTCTGTTTTCTCATTAAAGAAGTTGGTCTCATGGAAGGGGAAGTCCTGGGTTTTGGACATCCCTAGCACCCTGTCGATTATAGTCAAGAATCCCTCCTCATGTCTAAATCAGTGGCAAAATTTCTGGAAGCTGTGTCTGCAGTGTCCACTGCAGCCTGGAGGGATACTTTTGCCACTGTTGTCAGTTGTTGGCTGCGTGTGTTCTCCCAGCATGTATGTTGTCCCAGCTCCATGCAGATAGCCAGTACAGCAAGCCAGGATTGGATTACCCAATAAAACCAGAGATCTGCTTCTGTAATGAAGGCAGCAGGCCAGGTTTATTTCCATTGAAGCACGGTAAAATGTACCCTATGTACGCCACAAGCACACTTAATACATGTGTGACTGGGACAATGGACCAGCTTAGTAAACGGCAGGACTTTCCATTCCTCACTCGGCCAGACAAAGACACTCCCTTTGAGACTCTCTTTTATACATGGATACAACCAAATTGCTCATTGCCCCTCCGATGTGTGTAGCTGACATCCTCTGACATGTGTGGCAAACAGCCAGCTTCTCCCTAGTGGGTCTCGCACTTTTGCCTCTTGTAGTGGGCCAGGGCGTCGCCGGTTACCCCGTCTCCTCAGGCCTGCCCGTTCTTCCAGGTCCCAGCCCAGGGGCCCTATGAGTAGCAGCTATGTGCTGCTGGCACCGAATTTGCAGCTGCAGACTTTTCCCCTGGGCTATTTTCCCCTGTCCTTCTGGCTTCTTGAGCCCAGTACCTTCCTCAAGACTCCACCTCTCTTCCACACACCACTGTACTCCGTTCTGCTCCTCTTCACAATTCCACACACCACTATACTCCATTCTCCTCTTCACAATTCCACACACCCCTCTGCTCAGTAGCATTGCACACTTACTGCTTCAGCTCATATGCTGTCTCTCAGGCGTAGAGGGTTTTTATCAGGAACCTGGGTGGGGCCTTAATTGGTGTCAGCTGACCCTAATTACCCTCTAAAGACTCTGGCTAGTCCACAGGGAATAAAGCCCGGAACATTCTGGCATTTACATACAGCACTTCTACTACTCTCCTACTGCCCTGTGTCCTCACTATACCACGCATGGTAAGATACCACCCTTTACCTTCTACCGGATGGTTCAGTCAAAACATCTCTATTCATCATATTGTCATTCTGAGGGGTCAGTATACCTTTGTTATCTTTGAGGAATGATCTTGTATCATTCCTGGTCTCAGGATGTTCTGGTACCATCTTTCTGGAATGTGCTTGCATGTTAGGTGCCTATGACTTCTCAAGGAATGTGTGTTTTTGCAATACCAGCCCTGTTCTAGCCAATTTCTGTGAATCTACATGCAAGTTCACAGCCTGACTTCTGCTAACTATGCTTTATAATAGCAGGGCTGGACTATTACTTTAGTTCAGGCCCAGGCCTCATACCTGGCCTATTATATTAGGCCTCATTTCTCAGGTTCTTACTTTCTACTACATTCACTAGCTTCCCTTCATTTAAAAGGTACAAAAATTGGGCCCTGTCCTCTGTGAAATGCGTACCTCTGAAGTCCACAAGCCTGAAAAAGTCATTAAAGTAATATTTTGCTAACCAAACTTGGTAGTTAGCAACACAAAATTGCAGGCCTACAGAGGAGAATACCTTCCCCCTTCAGGAGGTCCAATCTCTTAGGTCCTTCATATGCCAAACTGGCCCTTTGATAATGTGATCAACCTCTTTCTGTAGCTGCCTGTACCACCACCGATTTGGGGGCAGGATGGGAAAATAAAAATTCAGCTCCTTTAGCAGGAACAAAGTATCACCTCTTGGCTCTTTTTAGTGTAGGAGCACAGGATGATGGAGTGTGACATGCCATTCTTGTCAGTTCCAGTATGACTTCATTGTTCAGAAGGGCCACCTTACTCAGTCCCTGGGGTTGCAATATGTCCAGGAGCTGTCATTGAGAGTCCTGGACCTCCTCTAATGGGATTTATAAGTCATTGGCAACTCTTTGTAACAGCTCCTGGTCCTGGTGATGGTCATCCAGCAGAGAAGGTGAAGGAGTGTCTGTGTCCTCAAGGCTGCATTTTAAAGAAACCTTACTGAGGGTGAGGGTGCATTCCGACGTGCAGAAAGAATAGGAAATATGGCAGGTGACCAGCTTGGCTTAACAAAGAAATCTCTGAGGCGCTTAAACACTAAAAGGATGCTTACAAGAAGTGGAACCTTGGTCAGATGACTGGGAGAATTATAAAAAATACTGCTCTACCATGCAAAAGTGAAATCAGGAAGGCCAAAGGACAGCTGGAGCTGCAGCTAGCAAGGGACATGAAGGGTAACAAGAAGGGCTTCTATAGGTATGTTAGCAACAAGAAGGTGGTCAGGGAAAGTGTGGGCCCCTTAGAGAACGGAGGAGGCAACCTATTGACAGATGATGTGGAAAAAGCTGAAGTATTCAATGCTTTTTTTCCCTCTGTTTTCACAGACAAGGTCAGCTCCCAGATTACTGCACTGGACAGCACAGAATGGGGAGGCGGTGAGCAGCCCTCAGTGCTGAAAGAACAGGTTCCGGACCACTTAGAAAAGCTGGACATGCATAAGTCAATGGGGCCAGAAACAATGCATCTGAGGGTGCTGAGGGAGTTGGCTGATGTGATTGCAAAGCCACTAACCAATATCTTTCAAAACTCATGGCAATTGGAAGAGGTCCCAGACAATTGTAAAAAGGCAGATATAGTGACCATCTTCAAAAAAAGGAAGGAGGAGGATCTCGGGAACTACAGAACAGTCAGCCTCACCTCAGTCCCCAGAAAAATCATGAAGCAGGTCCTCAAGGAATCCATTCTGAGGAATTTGGAAGAGATGAAGGTGATCAGGAACAGTCAGCATGAATTCACCATGGGCAAGTCTTGCCTGACCAACCTGATTGCCTTCTATGATGAGGTGACTGGCTCTGTGGATGTGGGGAAAGCGATGGACGTGATATATCCCAACTTTTGCAAATCTTTTGATATGGTCTCCCACAGTACTCTTGCCAGCAAGTTAAAGAAGAAATTATTCTAAAGGATATTGAAGATGCTGTCATTGGAACAGTCGGTACCTGTGGCTCTGTTTCTGGATCTTCCTCCATGCACACAGACAGAAGAAGTTGGCGAGAGGTAGAGGGGCTGCAGGACTTCTGAGAAAGGCCCAGATACCTGCCATAAGGATCCCCCAGATACCAATGAGGCAAGAAACAGGGACTGATCTCAAGGGAATCGGTACCAATAGTCCCTGGGTGCTCACGCCCAGGGAAATGATAAGTGTAATTCTTCAACTGTCCGTCGGGGTTCAAACGTCTCCATGGAGATACCAGTATGGCTATCTCCTCTGACTCATCCAAGTCCAAGAACAGTTCCACTAGTAACAGCTGTGCCATTGATACTGGGTCACTTCTGCCAGATGGTTAAACATGGAACTACTCCTGGAACATTGATATAGACTTCTCCTCCAACGTAAGGACATCACTCAGGAGGGTAGGACCAGAAAGAAGTTGAGATTGTGGATCAGGAAGGAATATATCCTCCGGTGTTTATGTATGTTTCCGTATGCCCTGTTGTCTGAAAGGTTCCAGCAGTCAAGTCTGAAGGATCTGGTGCCTCTGGGGCTGGCAGACAGTCTTTAGATGAATGAGGCAGTACTGACGATGGTTCCAGACCAGCACTCATAGATGGAACCAGTGAACATTGTCCCTAAGTTTCGGTAACAAGGGTGACCAATAGAACTGGTGGAGCTTTCTTTTTATGCACCTTGCCCACTAATCTGCGGGTCTTCAGTGGGACTAGTTACTTAGATTCTATATGTGAAGTCTCACTTGCCCTAAACAGGCTCTGGGAAGAAGCGTATTTCTTATGGACAGTCCTCAAAAGGGCTTTGTCCTTGTGCCCATGACGGTGCCCTCTATTTTCATGGGGAGCCTTAGAAGGCTCCACTCCAAGGCACAATGCATGGAGTGGCACTGCTGGTCAGTTGAGGCCTATGTATAGAGGGGTCTCCTGGGCCAAGATCAGAAAGGGGCCTCATAAACCTTCTCCATTCAGTGTTCCAATAGGCCAAGCTCCTGGGCTTCTCAAGTTCCGGGTTGGAAGGAACAACAGATCCTGAACTTCACAGAGATGTGCACCTCACTCAGACAGCATTGATGTTTATCTCCGATGGACCAGGATCACAGGCAGGAGACTCAATTCTTGAATCCCGAGACTCTGGGCATTGTCCTGCAGCTGGGGAAGCATTCCCCAACCAAGGAAGGAAATACTATGCTAACTATAACTTGAACTAACTAACTAACTAAATTACTAAACTAACTAACTTGAACTAACTAAGCTAAATATAGAACTATTTACATATATTTTCCTTCTTTGTAGGTTATACAATGGAGTGAAGGAGGATACAATTCTGACTCAGGCCAAGCGGAGGTAGGAAGGAATCGGAGAGGCATTGATTTGCATTGCCTCTTATACCCTCATTCAGCACAAGGAGATCTGCTGTTCATGTGTGAGCCAATGGACACTGCTTTGAAGAATTTCAGGTCTTAGGCACTTGGTACACATGCATACCCACATATGGAATACACAGAGTCCTGTACTTGACTTCTTTTCATAATATTCATTCAGTTTAGTTTCTGCAGTAGAAGCAGCAGTATTGAAAATGTCAGTACAGCTGATAGGAAATAGTGTTTAATAGTTATTGATGCTACTTAGCCAGTAGAGGGAGCCCAGAATAGCATTGTTTGTGAAATAGATATAATTAATGTCTCTTTTCTAGATAATGTGACACAAAAAAAAAGATTTTTGACTTTCCTGTCACATACACCAATACTCAGAAAGGTCAGAACTTCAGATTTGTAAACGTTACCAGTGTCCCTTTGCTTTCTATGGCTTTATCACTTTGAGGTTCACTGAACTCTAGAAAGCAACAAAATTCCTGAAGGAATGGTGTACAATATCCACCCACTAGTTAGCCATTTAAATACTGTGTACAATTAGGTATTTAATTTTTCCAATAGATGTATTGCTCAACAAACTGAATTATCTAAAAGGATTCACAGTCATCCAAAGCTTAACAAAAGAAAAGGTGGGAAATGTTTATAGGTACACAGAGCTACAAGTCATTAAAATCAACAACAGGATGTTACGTCCAATGCACTGAATGGACAGAATGTAACAGTCACCTTCTTTCCTGCTTCTACTTTTCTCCCTGCCTTTCTCTTCCTTCTTTGTCACATACAGAGTGGAAAGCATTGCCTTGTAATAGTCAGGCAACTAAAATCTACCCAAAGGTCCCTCTTGTTTTCTTAGTTTTCCTGGGCTTCCCCTATATCAAAGACAAAGGAGATTCCAAGAGAAACAATCACCAGAAAAACAGTGAAGGATCATAGACTATCAGTGAAAGAAAGGACAACTGTACAATCTGAAAATTTCTAGCATCCTTGAAAACCGGTCACTAACTTTTATATTATTTAAATATGTTTGTGAGGTTGAAGAGGATCAAATGTGAATCTATCTATGCTTCCTATTTCCTTTTTTTCCTATGACTTCCACATAGTGAATGAGAAACATGCAGGCATGTCCAGACTCACAAGTTAAAGATGATAGACATTCTGGCCTTTTCAACACTAGTTGCATGCTTATGGACCTACCTACACAACCAAATATACCATGCAGGGGTGAAGATGGGTTGATCATTATTGCACTGTATTAAACTAACTATGTTTATAACACAATTTGCTTTGCCTGTATATGAGGAACCACACTGGGTTATAATACTGTCTGATCTCTTCATTATATAAAGCACTTAACATCTTCAGAGCACTACACAAACATTCACTAATTAATCCAGACTTAAAAAAAAAAAAATTATTGCACAAAGATAAATTAATTTTGTGTGTGTGTTGGAGCAACTTTTTTTGAATTCCAACAGTCCCCCTGCTTACTTGACTCCCTATTTTATACACAAATGGCTTCTCCCAATATAATTACTTCTGGATAGGCCAATCAGAGCAAAGTCAGGGCTTCTCTACACAGGAAGTTGGGCTGAGAAAGCTACAAGAAGGATGTAAAGCATAACAGATATTCTACATTAATACCCTCCATGTGGACATGCTTTATTCGGCCGTAAATGTGCCTTTGCACACTTTATCTTGGTCCACTTTGAAGGCACTCTTACTGTGGAAGCATGTCCACATAGGTAGTTAGTGTGGATTAGCTACTGCACTTTCAATTTACATCCTAGTTTATTCTTAGTTTAACTTAGATCTTTGACGGTAAACACCAACATAGGAAATTCCACTTGTAAGCTCACTGGCACCCATTGCACATTCTGGAGGACTAGTGTAGTGAGCTTTCAGTGTGAAACTTGCTTACTAAATGGGCTGCTGCATGCTGCACTGTCTTCAATTCCTGAATGATCTCAATGGATAGCTCCATACAGAGCACAGTACAGAAGTCTAAACTTAATTGACAAAGGCCTAGATCAGGGGTAGGCAAACTTTTTGACTCACGGGGCCACAATGCGCCACAATGCGTTCTAAAATTTGACAGAGGGGCCGGGCTAGGATCGGATGAATGGAGCACCCAGCACCCAACACAGTGCACCCCAGCAGCCAGCACTTCAGACCACTCTCCGCCGTGAAGTTGACTCGAACTGGTCAATTTCCGCGGCGGACCTGGAATTGCAGGGTGCAGTCTCCGCCGTGAAATTGACTCGTCCTGGTCAATTTCGGCGGCGGAGCTGCAGGAGCTACAGACTGGGGGCTCACGCTGGGGAAGAATTTTTTATCTGGTCCCCTAGTCACTAGGGGATCCGCGTTCCGGAGCTGCTGAAGAGCCACATGCGGCTACGGAGACACAGCTCGCCGCAGCTGAAGAGCCGCATGCGGCTATGGAGACGCGGCTTGCCGCGGCTGAAGAGCCACATAGCCGCGGCTGAAGAGCCGCATGCGGCTCGGGAGCCGTGGTTTGCCGACCCCTGGCCTAGATGAATGGGCAAGGCAACTTTCTCAGACAGAATGGCTGTGCTTTTCTTACCAGATGCAGCTGAAAAAAAGGTCTCTTGGCCACAGGCATGATTTGGTCATCCAAGAACAGTCCTGCCTCTAATGAACACACCTAAAATTCCATATCTGTTTTGCAAATGGCTATTGCAGTCCCTCAATTAGGGGAGCTACTATAATTTCCCCAAAATGGATCATCCTTCTGACTGGATTAAGTTACAGACAGCCCATCCAAGCTTTCTCTGAATACAGACATATGTATATAGCTATATATTACCAAACAATTCTCCAGCCCCAGTAGCATTAACACATAGCAAAGTGCCAAAAGACCCATTTAAAAAAAAAAACAAAAAAAACCTGACCCACTTTCAAAAGTCAGTAGCTTTTTCCTCCAGGTGAAGTATGAATATTTAAATCAAAAGAGCAAGGAGCAAACATTCCATCCTGACTACCTATTGTAGCTCTTCAGTGCTGCTCTGATATAAAAAGATCCTGCTACTACACACCAGCACTGACGATGTTTCGCTTAGTCTCAATGGACAGTTCTCTAATAATTTCATCAATTCTCAGCCTACAAATTGTGGAGGAAGTGGGGGGTGGAGGAGAAGGAAAGGTTGTGTGTGAAGAAAACAATGAAAGATGGATCTCTGGTAGAACTTACAAATTTACATTTCATGATTTATATGAGGCATATTATTATTTAATCTGAAGTAGAAAAATGGACTGGAGAAGTTTGGATTTGCGGTTAACAATTGTAAATTTGTTTCTATCATTGTCATACAGTAACAATGCTTTACAGATTAGCTTTATGTTTTAGGCAAGGATAAACCTATCATAACATTTTTATGGAATCCTGTTCCAAAATGAGCATTGTTGGTAAAACAAACTGATTGTGGTAACTATACAGCATGCGCCAAGAAAATAACCCAAGAAACATTGCAGTCTGCAAAACAAACCCACAAAGTCCTACAGGGAGATATTCTTTCTGTGAAGATCATGTCATAATAAGCCTCTGTTAAACTGAATAACTAACTGAATAGGCTAACTCCTATTTGACAGTTTCTGATCATTTTTCTCTGAACTGGTGGTACTGTGCATGAAATTAAACAGAATTAAAAATCCCCTAATTTGATAATCTAGAGGTGGGTTAACTGAAAAACACACACTGTTAAAACCTTATATTCAGTTTTGTTTGATGTTCTAATTATTTTATGATAATCTTTAATTCCTTTTTTCTTGTTCTATTTATACTAGTCAAGTGACATGACTCCTAACCACTATCTTACACAAACTGCCTAGTGAACAAACTTTATTTTCAAGAAAAAATACACATTGGGAAATAAAAGAGGGACTAGAATATGTCTGGAAAAAATCATCACTAATTGGAAGTACATTCTTAAAACTCTAAGAGAATATCTGCAATAAAAATTAGAAGACAGTTTTGGACAATGGTTATCTACAGCCATGGTCCACATTACTAGCTGGGCCTTTCTGATGACACTGAATACATGTGCACATATGAAATAATCAAATCACCTCATTCTCATGTAATAATTAATAAAGCTTAGCATTTTCCATTCTACACACTTTATAGACATTAACAAACCCTCACCATTACGTTGAGGAGCGAAGTATCATTATTCCCACTTTTTCAGAGGAAATCAGATATAGAGGTGAAGTACAACGCACAAGGCCACCCAATGAATAATGGAAGAACTGAAATTAGAATTCAGAGAAGCTCCTAAGTCCAGCTTTTGACCACTCTGTCTTCTCATTTAACACAATGGACTGCCAAGTGCCCAAAACACAGAGAACATGGCGAAAAACAGGGAAATAATATACAGACAATATCTTTTCCTCTTATTTTAAATAAGTATCAAAAGCTTCAGCAGCAAAAATGGCCAAAAACTGTATTTTCTCCCCATATCTCTATCAGTCCTCCCCATTCTCCTTCTCCAAGCCAGCTGCTGGGCTCTGCAGGTACTTGGGCTTTTTCAGCATTTTAACTTGGTATAAGAAATGGATGTCTGAACAACAGAATATTCCCTTTTTTAAGTACAATTAAATTTTAAAGCAGCCTCATTGCCATTAAAATGCTGCTAAGAACCTCAGCTGGGCTGGAAGGAAAGCCTGACGTTTTTATTTGAAATTTGGACTCTTATGAAGCGCTGGTGGTCAAAATTCCAAGGATATATCTTCACTGAAGAGTTAGCTCAGGTGATCAGTACTTTTGTCTCTACACCCAAGCTGAGACTAGCCCAGGTGTAAGAAGCCACACTGAAAAACCATATCCAGGATACTGTGTCATCCCTGGTACTGTGCTCCTCCCTGTCAGTCGGACTTCTGCACCATAGCCCATGGTTCTCTTGTGATGCAGAAAGCTGAGGGGGTCTATGTTTCTGTTCCAGTGAAATGTTGAAGAATTTATCTGTCCTCTGGGCACACAGAGGGAATTGTGGGAAGACACTGGAGGACCACCAGCACTCAAATAATGCCTGCATCCTCACTGCACAGTGAGTAGGCTACTAGCATCAGTGAAAGGAGAACCCTGGCTCTAACCCAGACCCCTAGCCATGCAAGCTAGTTGAAGCTGAAAGCACCATTTAATTCAGGTACAAGATTTTTGTGTGTGAATGGGAGGAGGCTCGGGGTAATACCCAGGTAAGGGGCCAGGCTACAGAGGACATAACCCAAGAGAACAATCACATTTCTCCACCACTGTGGAGCTTGGCCTTTGAGAATTTTAACTGTGACATGAAAAGTTGCTGATGCCTTGAGGTTGGTTAACTGGGATTTGTTTAAGGGATTTTTGGGGTTGTTGGTTTGGTTTTTTTTGGGGGGGGGGGGAGAAGGAGTTAAAGATTTTTGTTTTAAAACATGAAATGTACAATTATGGGAGTCCTATTATAACAACAGTAAGCCACATCTGCTTGTGTATTTCTGAGCCACTGGGGGATTATCAGGTAGCTGAAAGCACTTAAAACATGCCAAAGGCATGCACCAAAGGCCCAGGAATTCTTGTTTATTATGGCTTGTTTCTTAAGGAAATAAAGCAATGCATTAGAACTAACTAGCTTTTGCCCCACAAAGATATGCCTTTCTATGGTTTATTGTTCTGTGCAAGATTCCCAATTTTTGCACACACTGGCATTCAGCATGACTGATTACCAAGCCATGGACTGCCCTATCTTTGTTTTCTGTTTTTCTTTGATTTTTCCCCCTTCTGTGTGTGCATGTGTATGAGTATATGTTCCTCACTAAATTCACACACATCATTGAACAGCAAGTGTATAAATCCAGATGCACAGCAGGGTTTTAATTTACTATACAGAGGACAGAGCCATCTCTGGAGCCACCTTTCCTATCGATATGGAGCATCAACAAGATTAATAGTCAAGGAAAACCATTTATGAATACTGTAAGTTTTCCACCCATCCCCATTTAAAAAAAAATCAGCAAAGAAAATACAGGCTTCACAGATAGCATCAGGTTAAGTTTAACCAGGATAGACCTCTTCTCAACCAGTGGTACTGAAATACTGAATTTAAATTTTTGTTCAGGGCTTGAATCAAGCTTTACAGATAGACAATTGCAAAGCTGACTAGAGCCTACATAAAAGATACCAGGGTAGCTCCCCTGCTGTTAGCAATGATTGGGAACACCAGAGTAGCCTGGGCATTGTCTACCTTTGTTAAAGCAAGATTAGATGACAACACAGGAAAAAAGAAAAAAAATGGCTGCTTGCTTACAGTATTGCTCCCATTGTTGTTAGCACCAATGGAGTTGCACCAGAACTAAAGTAACAGTGGGAGAATTTCAGAAAATCCTCAACATGAACACGACTTTAGGAAGGGGCTCTTGAAAGAACTGGTGGGAGATTCACTCCTAGGCAAAGAAAACAGGCTTCCCAATTAATAAAAGTGAGATTACACTCAGACTGGTGGTAGATAAACTGAGTGCTGACTGGATCTTTGCATAGTGGAAATGGAGAAACCGAATCACTCATCCCTTTCATTCAAATAATGCAAATCTAGTACTGTTTTCTTTTTTAGAAAGTTGGTATCAGTATCCATCCAGGAAGAGCACATGGACTACACTTTGGCAAAGGTTATTTGTTATTAGGTGAATATCACTAACTGCACTTTATAAACTAATAATGATGCTATGTGCCATGCACAATGGGTAGACCTATAACCATGTCTTAAACTTTTCAGTCTTTTCTGCATCTCTCTCAAATGTTTCTACAGCAACACACTCTTTGAAGAGTGCACACCATGCAGTGTACAACCTTCCAGCATCGCAAAGGGTCAGATTCGTGATAGGCATGGAGAAAAAGAAAACAGAATCCTAAAAATTTATTTACACACTCCAAAGCAATATGAGACAAATGACCAGAAAATTTAGGAAAAAACATAGGATATGATCTAAAATAAATTATCCACATATTTCTGAAATACATGAGTACAGGATAGTTATGGATCAGGCTCCATGGTAGGCATGCACAGTCTGAGGCCATAGAAGACCCATACAAATTTACCATATTACAAATAATGGTGGGGATAGCCCAGGGGGTAAGGAGCTCCCATCACCAATGCTGTAATAATCCTAACTGTCAATCCACATTTGAGACTTTATATCCTACAGGAGTTCATTTGGATTAAACACTGAAGTCAATCTGATGTGTAATTATAGGAGACATTAAGGACACTAGGCCCACTCCGTTACCCAGAACTGTGTTTAAAAAAGTTACCTGGAAAGTCTAAGACAACTACGATGTTTCCTATTTCCTCCATGTCAAAAAGGAGACTTCCTTTCCTCAATGTCATAGGAGTCTTTGGGAGATACTCTCCCATATTCAAATACAGTCCATAGGATTAGGGGGCACATTCCCCTTTCTTTTAATAAATAGTTTTACTCTTAAAATGTTTAGGGTTTTTTGCTTTTTAAAATCAGGCTCCTTTCTCACTCTGGCTGACCTCCAGAACAGAACTGTCACTTAATGACAGCCCAATACTTTTAGGCAACTGCACCTTTAAATTCTTCCTGGCTAGCAGAGTGTCTGGGAAGAACCTGCCCCATATTAACATACTGTAAGAAATTTGCTGAGCATGCTCTATGAAGTTTTTCTGACATCCTTCCCTAGAGTTCCATTACCATATAAAGCAAATGAGCTGGGCAGAGGAAGAGACTCCATTATTTTGGGGGAGAGTGGGGGAAGGAGGAGAAAAAGGAAAATTCCAAGAACATTATAAACCAGTCCTGGGATGATGCTTGATGTACCATATCTACCTCTGACAGAGACTTAATGTGTTTATCTTTTTATATTTTGTAACACTTGTATAGCTTGTTCTGACACATATTAAGCAAAATGGCACTGCACAGTTGTTAGAGCAGGACAATTCTGCCCCAGAGTATGAAGGAGGCCTTTTGAGCATGTGATACAGAGTATAATTTTGGCTAAATCAGACCCCTCACTTCTGTCATTGATTCAGCTCCACTCTGAAAAGTGACTACGAAAGTATGGTTTACTTTACGCCACGGATCTGCCCCATTTATCTCTCCTGCCTGTTTATTCTAGTGACAGAAATTAGTTTTTATTACTTTTTACTCCTGTTAGCTCTGCAGGGCTGATGGAACTAAATTCTAGTCTGACTCATACATAATTAACAGATTTGTTAACCGAATTTCCAGAGCTGGGCAAACTCAGCCCTTGGTTACAACTGGGTGAATGCACTGATGACAATGGCAGAAATGCCAAATCCAGTGTTTTTCCATGTAGATATGCATTTTTAGCCATTTCCACTGAGAAAAACCACCTCACCTCCCCCAAGTTCGGCTTGTTTCAATGATAAATGTTGAAACAGTATCTCCTTTCTGCCTGATTTTCAAGTTAGATTAACCAAATCCAACATCTCAAACTCACAAAATAAATGCTCAGAAAAAAAATATTTATTTCAAATGTGCACACTCAGCAGAGGTACTACTTCAGTTTGAAATTTATTACAAGAAATGGTTAGAGCTACTTTGGGATTTTTCTGGTTGCTCCTTATCAACAAGCAATCCTTTGCAAAACATTGGTTTTTTTGATCCCTGTCTTCCCGGTGTACAAACTTAAGAAGTCATTACCTTTACCAGTTCCTCAAAGAACACCAGTAGAGAATTGTTTCAAATGGTTTGATGTTCTGGGTTTCCTTTTGACTTTTTTTTGTATTAAATAAATGAAAATTAAACATGAAGTAAAATTACAACCTCCCTTTCAGTCTTCCTACAACTTGTCAATATGAAAGGAAGTAGGAATATTAGAAATATAGCAATTTTTTAAAATAAAAATTACATTACTTGCATTTATAAATTACCTAATAAACCATAATATATTTTTGTTTCATATGTTCTCAATCACACACAAATTCTCCCTCATTTATATATGTATTACATAAAAACCCTACATTAAAGGAACAGTATTTAGGTTGCAAATTCAAGCACTCAAAATTTGAGAAGTGCCAGATCTATACGGCCTATGCAACTTTAATTCTATGTATTTGTACATCCAAGCTGTACACTGAATGAGAGGGGGTCCTGTGAAAAAAACTGTATGTGATCATGTAATTAAAGACTGCAACATAATGCTATTTACACACAAGGAGGAAGAAATAAGATTGCACAGCAACCAAAAAACTAGCATTTCCTAGCTTTCCAGGGCTTGACATTGAAATCTAAATGTTGTATTAGTTTAGTTTTTTGTATGCCATTTCTTAGGGTTTTTTTTTTTTTTAATGGAAAAAAAGTAAAAAAAAATTATAACTAACAACCTCGTTCATGCATGATCAGCAGGGTTTGAACCCTGACCTCTCAGTACTGAAACACACTTCTACCCTAGAGCTAACGACTACATTAACAATGTGCAGGAGAAAATTTATCTCTGAGTGATAGCGGTGGGGAGAACAGGGAGTACATTCCGATCTAGCATTCTCCCACATACCCTCTCTCTCCACCCTGGCAGGAGTTGGGAGCACTCCTGCCTCAAGTGATGCCCCCAGAAAGGTGGATGGGCTGCTGAGGCCAAGTGCTGTGTCTAAGTGGATTCATGAGATGGATATAAGCTCAGGCCAGTTTTATCTCCCCACACCATAGGAAGTGGTTCCTACACCATTTGGTTTCTCTGGCATGAGGGGCACGAGCCACTGAAGCCATCAGTCAAGTCCAGGGAGTGGACACAGCCTGGCTCTCCTCACTTCCACACAACTGGTCCAGAAGCTCCCAGCTATTTCTAGTAGTGTGTTGTGACACTGCTGCTGTTTCTCCTCCTGTGCAGGGCAGAAGGACAGCAGTGGCTACATTAACTCAGCCTTAGAATGTTCCTGAGACAAAGTAAATAAGGTCATATCTTTTATTGGGCCAACTTCTGCTGGTGAGAGAAAGAAGCTTTCAAGCCACACAGAGCTCTTTTTCAGGTCTGGGAAAGGTACTCCAAGCATCGCAGCTAAATGCAAGATGGAACAGATAGTTTAGCTTAAGTGGTTAGCACATATTGTACGAGACCTTTCAAAGGCAGAGGGGCCTGTTAACACCTCTACAGTCATAAGACAAAAGGGAAACTGGTAGGTTACAGAATGTTGTAATAAACCATAAATCTAGTGTCTGTTCAATTTTTTGTGTGTAGCAGGATTATGAATTTAAGCTCCCTTGCTTGTCTTTTGAAACCACATGTTGCAATAGGCATGTGTATTATCCATGGATCTTGAAAGGTGTATTGGGGGGTGATGATCATTGTGGCTGTGGAGAAATGTCTGCAGGTTTTGCATCTGTTGTGCTGGCAAAGTCTGGTGCTGCTTTGAGTTGGTATGACTGTGGGGAGCTTACTTCTGACAATGAGCTTGGGGAGGTTAGGAGGCTTTTTGAAGCCAGAAGAGGGGGTTCGGGAAAGATTTCATTCAGGATGGGGTCACCATCAAGTATGGGTGGTAGCTGTTTGATAATACCCTGTATGGGTTCTGGGCAGGAGGGAGGGAAGGGCACAGGCGACAACCAGGGCTGGGCTTAATGGAGCGGGAGTTATTTCTGAATTGAAGCAGGTTCTCTCAGGTTATTTGGGTGATTCATTCCATGATGCGATCTACTTCTCTGGTGGAGAGTGCTTGTTTGAGTGAATTAAGGTGTTTGTCCCCAACTTTCTCATGACTATCACAACATGTGGTATACCTCATCCAGTGCACTAAACGTCCCAGTAACAACTATATGGGTGAAACCAGACAATCACTGTGCTCTCAAACTCACGCAGGAAAGAGATAAAAGACAAAAATACCCTATCACCTGTGGATGAACACTTTTCACAAAGCTATCACTGTATATCTGACCTATCAGTCCTCATCCTCCAAGGACACTGAACTTATGGCTTATTACAACAATTTGTAACCCACTATCCTCCCTTTTTGTCCTACGACTGTAAAGATAGTAATGGGCCACTCTACTTTGAATTGTTCCTTAGAATATGTGCTAACTGCTTCTTCTCTGTCTTTTTCCATGTGGGGGGCAGAGAGGACAATGTCTGTCATAGGGCTTTGACTGGACCCATAATAGCTTCACTGAGGGGTAGGGCCACCTTCAACAGGACTACCACAGTCAAGATGTCAATCAGGCTGTTGGAGGATTCCTTATCTTCCTCCACTTTCAGCCCTAGGTTTGAGGCCACTCTGTTCAATAGCTCCTGGTGAGCATTGAAGTCATCCTGAGACATGGAGCCACCCATCTCAGACACTGCTTCACCAGGGATGGGGCTGGGGGCTAAGCCTGCACCATCAACGGGCCCGCCTCTCTTTCTGAACTGACCAGATCCCACAGCTCCAGATTCTAAGTATCAGTACTGGGCTCGGTAATAGTCTGAGTCCTGTGCCAGAGAAGCCCTTCTCTCTGACACCACTGAGTAGGTTGGAAGGTGGAGCTGGCCTCAGGGGAAACTTCCAAGGATTCTAAAATAGCTGTTGCATTTCCATAAGCCACTGTCCACGATGCCATGCCCGTGGAGGGATACCCGCACCAGGATTCACTGGAACGTAGGGCTGACTGGCTGGGTACTAGTACCGGCCCCTCAGTTGGCTGCACGACTCCAGTGACAAGTCATACTGCAGGGACCATGGAAAGGCAGTACCCATCAATTCCACCAGCCAATGTCAAGGGTCTGGGGAATGGTGCCAGAGCAGGGAAGCCTTAGCCAACATCAGCAGGGTCGGTTTTTAAATAGGACCTCAAGGCAACATGCTTTCTTCTGCACGTCTCCACAGCCAGTGCTGGCTCTTGCATTGCCGGAGAAGGCAGTATCGAAAGCATCATTAAGTCCCTAGCCAGAACAAACATCTCTGGGGTAGACAGCACTGCAATCCCACTGGCACCATGATGTTCCCCTGCTGCTGGCAGCTGATACTACACGGGACTCAACAGTGCCTGTGAGAAGAGCAGAATCGACGGTGCTACCTGCGGGGGGTGTGTGTGTGTTTTCCCTCCAGGGTTTCCTCGTCTTTCTGGCTCAAGATACACTCCCATCCCTATTCTGATCCAAGTTAATTGGACCCATCTTTCAGCATAACGCACCAGTGATTACTCTGAATCTTAGTGTAGAATTTTAGGAAATGAGCCTAGGGTGGCTTCTCAGAGGAGCTTGCATTCTAGTACAAGGGCTGAGTCTTCCACCATCTTACACCACTCCTTGCGGGAAACTGAACTTTATAAACTTATAACACTAATTTCCAAAACACATCGATACAAAGGGTATGTCTATACTGCAACTATGACACACATAGAAGTATCTGAGCTAACATTACAAATAGCAGTGTAATTATAGTGGTACAGGCTAGCCACCCAGATCCTTGGCAGAACTGTAGCCGGGCAGGACTGTACTGCAGTAACAATGCTCTTTTTAGTGAGCTAGCTCAGGTATATCCACATATGTTGCACTCTCATCTTCCTACTGGAATTGTAGACTTAGTCTAGATGACTGATTAAAATAGTCACTCTGCATCAAATACTAGAAGAACTAATTGCAACAAACATCTGAATAAAAGACTAATCCTACTGAACTGTAGCGTACCAAATAGGAAGACTGACATCCTGGAAAAAAACAAACATATCTTTTGCTAAGTGAATTATTTGAACCATAATACCGTAGTAGCCTCCTTTTTGAAGTACGTTTGTTGTGTTTTTAAAGGTTTTAATTCAATATATATATAAAATTATTCAATGATTTCTTTAAAACAAATATATAAATAACTGAGAAATTAAGAAGCTCCATCAAAGGAGGACAGAAAAGTAGAATGTGTGCAATTAACCTGTGGTGATAAGGGACATTGCAAAGCCCTCTGCACTAAGTAAGCCCTGCATGGGGGATATGCTAGGGACTAGAAGTAGATTGATAATACAGACCTTCCTGAACAACTCATATGCACTGTGGATAGAGTTTCTAGGCCAGCCATGGAGTAGAAAACAATAATCAAAGTGGACCAGCAGGGCCTGCATTTTCACAGATAATGGTCTTAGTATCACGTGTGCAAGTGTCACAGAAGATGTGTGACCACTACTCCAACCTTTGTGCTGGACGGCAACCACATGGGGGCTATATCACAGCCCTGTACCAAGGTCGGGGCTGGATTTATGCTCCAGCCTCATTTCTCCCAGGCAGAGTTTGGTTACTGGGATTTTATGTAAGTGAAATGGATTTCACGCTTTAAAGAGAAGATTCTACTTCAAGAGGTGTTAGGGATTTGTTTGGTTAGTTACATGCAAGACAAATTCTGTAAGCTAGAACTAGTAAAATGAATCTCCATCTCAGCATTTTCTAACCTTCATCAGTGTTTTGCATGAGCACAACATTAATATTTTAAGGACAAATAAAGAATGTGATGAATTTTTGGACACATCTGACCTACTAAAATGTTTTTGAAAGCTAAGGTTTGGAATGATTGTTTATACATCAGTGAAATTGGTCTCTTTCTAATACAGGAGATGGTAGGAAGAGAAGATAACACTAGCTGTTTAGTGCCACGATCCTTTCATTATTTTTTTTTAAATCTTCCTGCAGAGAGAAATATAATAAAGAAAAGCTAATAAAATAACAGTCCTTTAATTGTAATTAAAAGTTGGGGGGGAAGAGCGATAGACATCTTTCACCAGCAGGGTTTCAAAACAGGTCAGTGACTTGTGCAAACCAATTCTGTTTAGATGCACCCACAATGACTCCAGAATAAACACATCAAGCTTGCTTCTGTGTGTTTCACTCTGACTGCTGGCATACCTACCATGCTGTTCTTAAATAAAATAAACTTGTACATCACTATCCCACTCTTAACACACCATCAGAAAGACAGGAATGGGGGAGGAGTACTTACTCCTTGCCAGAACCATCCCTAGGGTATGGCGAATTGGGGCGATAGCCACAGGCTTCGTGCTTTGGGGAACACCATGCTTCGACATCAGTGTCATGTTGTCTCTCTTCTGATGCATGCATCAGCAACCCTCCCCCATTCCCACCCCGAGGAAGGAAAGGGGGAGAGTCTGTGCTGCAATGCACCTGAGCTGCACCGCTCCCCCAACCCCCCCCATACATCACCCATGGTTCAACAACGCGCTACCGTGTGCTTCCCTCGCTCACCTGGACCCAGTGGCAGGACCAGCCTGGCTTGGCTGAGACTTGCAGCCCATACAAATCAGGGCCTGGGGTGTGCAGCTGCCAGTCAGTCATCCCAGGTGGGAGGGGGGGGAGAGGGCTGTGATTTGCCTCAGGCCCCGCACGTCCCTAGGGACAGCCCTGCTCCTTGCCTTTTATAAGTGCAACACAAATATTATTTTATTTGTATTACAGTAGAACTTAGATGCTTTCACTGAGATCATGCCTTACTGTTTTAGGACCTGTAATACACAAATAGTAATCATCAGTCCCAGCTCTAAAGAGCATATAAACACTATTTTTAAGCTAATCCAAAAAATAAAAATATCAAGATGAAAAAAGCAAAGTCAATGGAGCTATACCAATTGAGGATCTGGGCCTCAATTTTAAGAAAATTATATTTTCATACTTAAAGAATACAGACAATAGAACAGTATTTATTTGGGCATCAGAATTAAGGTTGCCATAATACAATTAAATATGGTATTTCACTTGTTAAGAATAAGAATAATTGGCACAATTTATCCATATGCATCCTCTACCATCGGATTGCTGGAGCTTGTGCTTTGGCTACCATTGTTCCTAGGAGCCTTGCAAAATAGCCAGAGACTGGCCTGAATATAGGGACAGCCTGGCCCAACCCGTTCCCTCCATTGTCTCCCTGCCAAATCACAAAAAAACACACAATTTGTCCTGCATTTAGCTGGAAAACCCCTTAAAGCCTATGTCTGTTTAGCCAGTGCAAAAACACCAGAGCATCAGTGAGTCAGGCCCAGTGTGTCTAAAGTTTATTATGTGAGGAGTCTAAGATTTATGTCCTCAGCTATTCATTTCTTTGCTTTTAAGTGCTTGTGTTTTGAACTTGAGGTGATAAGTGAGTATAGCAATTTTTAGGGGGTTTGCAAAGCAAAGGGATTTATTTGGGAGAAATTTCCCAGGTGTGGGGTTTTAGGGGTTTTTTTTTTTTAAACTTACATGAATATTTTCTTTGTGTAGGCAAATGAAGGCACTTTTCTTTAAAATTTTAAAATATACGGGACAAAGAGCTCTTCAGTTTATTACAATAAAAGTGGTGAAGGGCACTATCCAAGATATTAATAATGGCTCCAATCTCATTCAGGATTTAATCTAGCCAATTAAGTCAATGGAAAGATTCCAATTGATTTTGATGTTTGTTGAAGGCCTGATCCAAAGCATCTATGTCAGGATAAGGATATGCGTGTTACTACACACCTAAGTTAACTATGTCTGCATACACAAACCAGTAGAAATAACTTAAAAAACAAAACAAAACAGGCCATAATTGAGCAAGGAGACGACAAACTTTAGACAAGAATTGTGGCTGTAATTAAATTTTTTTTAAAAAAATAATCAGATCTTTTCAACTTCACAGAAGCACTCCCTGATTTTCAGCGTAAATCTGGGATTTTTTAGGCCAAATATTTTTTTAAAGCCAAAGCTACAGGAATGCTTGAATGAGGTTTTGTAATAGAAGCTAGTTGCAATCTTAATTACGGAGAGGCCACTGTCTCTCTAATAAGAAGTTCTCTATAGAACAATATTAAAACTGTAATCAGTTCTGCGATAGTAATGGCTTGATGGATAATATCTTAAAGAAAATTAATAAAAAAAATCACACAAAAATGTCCAGGTTTTATTGGTACATGTCCACAAGTAGGAATTATTCTGATTTGCTTCTGAAATAGAACTCCAAGAGTTGGAAGAAACAGGACTGCTCTATTTAAGCACTTAAGTTTATTTAACTGGGAAACAATTCTCTAAAAAACATGGCCACTAAAGAATGGGAAAACAGGCTGTGATGCTAGAAAATCAGGTGCCAACTCTTGCCAAGTCTGTCTGGATCAGCTGAGCACTGACACACTCACAGCTGGAAACCAAACTAGCTCATTTGTACATTACTTTTGTTCAAAATAAGAATTAATCTTATAAAAACATATTTAGTGTTTTCACTATGAAATGCTTGTAAATTGCTGCACGCATTAATCTTGCTTATAATATGTTTTTCATGCTATAAGGAAATAGGTAAATTTTGTTTTATAACTTGGAAAATGTTTGCTCTGAATTTTTGAACCCAAGTACGGGATTCATCCTCTCCCCTCCTCTCCCCCACTCCATTCAAAAGGCCTACTGAGATTAAATAGGCCATTAAGGAACATGATACAAACAAAGATTGGTCAATGGACCTATCACACTTTGGAAATGCTACGTGCAAGGGAGTTCATCTCATGGACTGGAAGGCTAAATGTAAAAGATAACACAGGGTCACCAAGAAAATTTTTCATCTCTGCTGTTTGAATTCTCACAGGAACAGTAAAATAAGGCAGAGATCCCCAGGGATTACCCCTGGGTCCACACTGAAAGACATTTTGAATTGACAGATTGCAACATCTCTGTCATGTTTAGGAACCATAGATGGTAACTTAATTTGTGTGTGTGTGTATGTTTGCTTATTTTAACCTGTAAATAGCTCTCTAGTTTCTTTTTCCTAATTAATAACCTTTAGTTAAATTTATTACAATATTGGCCACAGGCATTGTCTTTTCTGTGAGATCTAGGTTACAAATTGATCTGAGATATGTGGCTGTTCCCTTGAGACTACAAGGAACCTAAAGTTTGTGTGATTCTTTGTATAGGTGACCAATTATCAATAAATCCAGCTTGCTTGGCTGGCAAGATAGTTTGGAGAGCCCAAAGGCACTGTCTATGACTCCATGTAAGACTGCTACAGTGATGTAGGAGTTCACATTTGTTACTAAGTTGGTGAAATCTAATTATAGAGCTTACCACCAGTTTGGGGTTTCAGCCTTGCTTTTGACAGTCTGCCTTGATGTTGGCACTCTCGGTCATGAGCCACTCCAGACAGTGTGACACAGGCAATAACCACATATTTGGTATTTAATGATCCCTAGAGGAGACCATTTCCTTCATACTACATATTAAGATGCGACTCTTTAGCTAAGTCTACTGAAGGAACTTTAACACCTGGAAGATGGAGAGAAGAATCTTCCACTATTCTTCTGAAGTGGATAGCTTCAGTGCTTTAACATGTTCCAGTAATTCTGCCTGATGAACAGAGTTGTCTGAGGTACCTCCTCTCATGAACCAGTCTTTAAGTATAGTATTCTGGTACACTGTGGAAAGAGGACCTTAAGAAAGTAGGTCTAGAAGGGAAGGTAGGATGACTCTGGCCATCAGGGATCCCAATCACTTGGAGAAGGATCAACGTCTCTTTGTCCACCTTCACCTTTTGAAGGGAGAACATTGACTATTGTGGTATAGCAAGGGCAGAGGGCAATAGGAAAGTTCTGGAAGGGCGCTATGTAAGTGCTAGAATGATCCAGGCTTTATACCCTATAGACTAGCCAGAGTCAATAGAAGGTAATTAGTGTCAGCTGACACCAATTAAGGCCCCACCCAGGTGCCTATAAAAACCCTCTACTCCTGAGAGTCAGTGTGGAGTTGAAGGAGTAGGTGTGTGGTGAGCAGAGGAGTGTGTGAAGTGGAGGAGAACAGAACGGAGTACAGCGGTGTGTGGGAGAGAGGTGGAGTCCTGAAGAAGGTACTAGGCTCAAGATGCCAGAAAGACAGAGGGGGGAGAGTGGCCCAGGGGAAAAGCCTGCAGCTGCAAGTAAGGTGCCAGCAGCACATAGCTGCTACTCAGAGGGCCTCTGGGCTGGGACCCGGAGAAGCGGGTGGGCCCGGGTCCCTACCCCCCTCCCTGGGAAGACGGGGTAACCGGCGACGCCCTGGCCCACTACGAGAGGCAAAAGTGCGAGACCCACTAGGGAGAAGCCGGCCGTTTGCCACACTATACATAATGCAATTTCAGGAATCTGGTGCTCTATTTTGGGAGCCTAGAGTTCTGGGCTGTTGTAAACAGATTCACCAAGAATTAACCAAATCCTTCATATTGCCTTGAATATCTGACATGCTTGTTCAGTTGTCTGAGATCTAGTATTGGCCTCCAATCCCTGTTTTTCTTTGGTATTAGAAAATATTTTGAATAGAACCCTTTTCTCCTGTGATGAAGTGGGAGTGGCTTCTAGACTTAAGCAGCTGATTGTGAGAGGGATCCCTGAAGAGGGACAGTAAAAGGGGATGGAAGGGTGGGATGGAAGTAAGTTGGACAATAACCTGAAGAAATGGCCTCCATTTCCCATTTGTCCAATGTTATAGCCTCCCATGCTTCATGAAATAGAGAGGTGCCCCCAAATTGAAGATGAGGGGTTGTGTTGTGCAGCTGAGAGAACCTGTTTATTGGATGATTTCTCTTGACCAAAACATCAAAACCTGTGTTTGGATGATACTGAAAGTGGGAAGATGCAGTCAAAGTAGGCGTAGGCTTTTTCTTTGAAAATCTTGACCTCTTAGCTGGTGGCTTCAGTGATTCACAAAAGATGGAAAATTGAGCAGAGTGGGATCTATGCGCCAACTGAGATTAACTAAAATTTTCTCTTATTTGCAATTGCATATATCCCTAGAAAATCTTTTAGTGTGTGAAGTGAGGTATCCGTGGAATCTGCAAAAAAACTTC
The DNA here is from genome assembly GCA_007922155.1 of Mesoclemmys tuberculata. NCBI lineage: Eukaryota > Metazoa > Chordata > Testudines > Chelidae > Mesoclemmys > Mesoclemmys tuberculata. Next base: position 41,195,921 of record ML675613.1, read on the forward strand.
TAGCCTTCAAAAGCCAGGAAAGCTTGCCTCATCCGTACTGCCATGAAAACAGACCTGGCTCAAGTGTCCACAGTATCTAGTGAAGCCTGCAGTAAAGTCTTTGCCAAAAGTTGACCATCTTTTATTATGGCGCTGAATTGTTCTCAGTGTTCCTGTGGTAAATATAAAAACTCATCATCCCTGACCAGGACATAGTATTTTTTAATCAGCCCTCTTGCACATGGGAAAGTAGGGGGGCACTGATGGAGTTGGCAGGCTCAAGGAGGGCTTCAATAATTAGCAGTACCATCTGTGGTGAGGTAGGTGTATGCAAAATGTCCAGGAATTTGTGATGGGAATCCTGGACTTCCTCCAGGGGAATTTGCAGGGTATCAGCGACCCACTTTATCAACTCCTGGAATTGCCTAAAGTCATCAGCTAATGATGGCGGTGATGGCATTACTGCCTTGCCAGGTGATGATGAAAAGATGTTTGTAAGGGGGATAGCCTCCTATGCATCTGGTTCCTCAAAAGTCTCCTTGGGTTCAGAATAGGGAAGAGGGATGGATGGTATCGAGGAATTTGATCTTCTGTGTTCCCTGTGGAGCTGAGTTATGGTTCTTCAAAAACCTTGACCTTACTGGGATTCATGGGTAAGGAGGGAGATCATAAGAGATGGGGCATGTGGGGGGCAGGGAGTGCAGCGTAGCGCTGGTCCTCCCAAGTGCTGGAAGGCAGGGGTCTGGCATCTTTCCTTTGTTACATCTGCAACAGAAAATGTTTCCTAGAATAATTTGGAGATCCTTGAACTGAAAGTGCCGAGTCTGAATCAGAATGCTCCTCCACATACTGTGTAGCAGGTAACAACCCCTCTTCGTGGATAGCTGAAGGAGAAGACTGAGGTCTCCAGGTAACTGGATCTTCTTTGAAGAGGAACTCTGATGTTTTGTTGCTCTTCTCCCCTTCCTTATACTTGGAGTGGGAAATGCTCAGTACTGGTGATACAGTTACCTCAGTCAAGGAAAGTGTTGGTAAGCATGGTCTTGACAACAAGAAGACAGACAGATGAGAAAGATCCCTGTACAGGAGAGTTCTCTGAACCCAGGTCCAAAAATGGCCATAAAGCTTGCTCTATCATTAAAGTCCATACTTGATTTCCCTGTTTTTATGGACTCTTCCCAAAAGGACGAGCAGACTTTACATTTGCTAGGAGTGTCAGAGTCTCCCAAACAAAAGATGCAATGGGAGTGCCTGTCACTAAATGGGATTGCTTCTCAACATCTTTTGAACCCAGGGAAGCCCAGCAACCCCAACAGAAGAAAAAAAAAGTTACTCAAACCCCTCAACACAGGAAAAGAAAAAACAAAAGAAAAGGGAACAAACGTTCAACTATAAGGTATTAAACCTACTCTAAGTAACTATACAGCTAAATGCTAATAAAAGAGGCAAATAGGCACATGCTAGACTCCATCTCAGGCCGAAAGAAACTGAGGAAGAACTGAGGGCAGTTCACCCACTCAGCCCTATATAATCTCAGTATGGGATGTGAGGATGTATAAGGCATGGGTGCATGTTGAACAGGCACTGCTACCAAAAATCACCAATCAAATGCGCAGAGGCACATGTGCACCTGAAGTGGAGTACCACTGGGATACTCCTCAAAGAAGAATGACTTTTTTGTTTCAATCTTATAACTCAGCTAAGTTTCACGGGACAAAGAATTGGCACTTTTCTAACTTAAGGGCTTTTTCCCTATACAAATTTCAGATACCTACGGCAAACAATGAAGATATTAGAGCACCTTGAAAAAACTGCAGGAATCCTTTACAACGGAAAACATTAAGCAATCTAAATATAGGGGACACTACCAGCCACCCCTGCAATAGACATCGAGACAGTCTCATGAATAACCCGATATACATAGATAAAGACAGAAGAGACGACCGATCAGCTGCTCTGAACTTCCTGCATAATACGGGCCATAGAACTTCCCTGAATTAATTCCTATTTGAACTAGAACGTATCTTTTAGAAAAACATCCAGTCTTGATTTAAAAATCGCCAGTGAGAGAGAATCTACTACAGCCACTGCTAAGTTGTTACAATGGCTAATTACCCTCACTTAAAAATGTACATCTTATTTCCACTCTGAATTTGTCATCTTAAACTTCCAGTCATTGGATCGGGTTATATTTGTTCCCCACGTAGATAATTAAACTGATCAAATAATCTCTTAGCTTTCTTTTTGTTAAGATAAATAGATTGAGCTCCTTGAGTCTATCACTATAAAGCATGTTTTTCAGTCCTTTAATCACACTGTTCTTCTCTGACCCCTCTCCAACTTTTCAACATCTATCTTGAACTGTGGACACCAGAACTGGACACCACACTCCAGTAGGGGGATCATACCAATAGCAAATACAAAGGTAGTGTAGCCTCTCTAAATCTATTTGAGATTCCCCTCTTTATATATCCAACAATCCTATTACAGCAGTAACCCGTTTATCCAATCTAATTGGGACCGAGGTCAGATCGAATAATCAAAAATTCGAATAATCCAGAAAATGGGAAAGTTAGAGGCTGCAGTACCATCTAGCGACCACAGGAGAGATCACCCGCTTCTGGACCTGTGTGCATTGGTTGTTTAGTTAATATGGCGAGCTGGATAATGGATGGTTGGATAAATGGGGTTCTACCATAGTCCCTTTGCCACAGCTTTTCTTTATTTCCCACAGAGAAAAGCAAACCAGCAGAGTTGATGCACTAACCTCTGGGGTATTGACCCAGCACAATTCCATGGCACCACTTCGTAAAAAAAATTACCTAGCAACAAAAATTAACTCTTCAAAAGTCCCTGCCAGATACCCACACTCCCCACTGCCCAGCCTTATCCATTACCTATCTCACTATGCTTGAGAAAGAAAAAATGGAACCTTGCAGCATACAAGACAAAAACTTGGACCCTTACAAAGGAATGGGGTAAGAGGCAAGCAAGTTCCAAAGGCTTGAGGCCCCTGACGGAGAACACTTGCCATCTTGACTGCCGTCCTCTCTCTACTGTACCAATGGAGATCCAGTCAGGTGCATTTGCTAGAGCAATGTGACACTGGGAGAGAAGTGTCTCTTAGACAGGGTGTGCTAGCCTTTTAGAGCTTTGTAAGTCAAAACCAACATCTTATAAATCAACCCTTAAACCAACAGGCAGCCAAAGCAAGTTTTGGAGGCACAGATTTAATATGCTCATGAAAAGAAACACTGCTTAGCAAGCTGCCACTGAACTCTGGACCAGCTCCAGTTTCTGAATGGAGTGTATTTCAATGGTCTAATCTTGAGGTAAAAAAAGCATTGAAGATAGCTTCAAAGATCCATAGATGGAAATAAGCTGATCTGGATGTAGCTACTACCTGATCTTCAAGTAGCAGGGGTTAATGTATCTTTAAAATGATATAAGTAGGTACACCAAAGCAAAAAAAAAAAAAAATCAACTCAGCAGACAAAAACTAGGGCAGTGACACTCAGAATGAATAATTTCTTCCAAGGGAGGGCTCTCTTCCTCTACCGAAACTCATGTGATTACAAAATAAAACACAGTGACAAAAACCCCAAAGATGCAAGCAGAAACATGAAGATGACCAAAAAAATTCCAAAGTGGAGTGCAATACTGCACAGGGCTTATTGCCACCTACCCTTCTGCTTTTTTGTATCTATGACTAAAAATGTAATTTCAAGTGAAAGAAAAGTAAATTGAAATTAAAGATGAAGATGTAATTGCTTGAGCCACCAGCTATATGTGGACTACAAAGCTATATGTAGTCTTGCTTTGAGCAGGGGGTTGGACTAGATGACTTCCTGAGGTCCCTTTCATCTCTAATATTCTATGATTCTATGACTCCTGGCAAGGCAATAAACAACTGGGGAGTTTTATGGAAGAGAAGGGCACGCACACATGAAATATATTCCACAACTAGTTATCATTTGCCTGATTTATTATGTGCTAATTATTATGCAGGATCTGGAAAAGAGTTAGATATATAATGCCAAGGTCTAAACAATAAGTCCACACAATTAAGTCATTCACTTTCCTTCATCCCCACCTGCTTATAAAGCTAAACCTACTGAAAGAACGCCACCACCTCCTCACGGCCAGTAACAAAATCTTCCAGGAAAAAAGATAGGTTTAATACTTGCATACAAAGCATGTCCCTTAGGTCCTGGGAGACTGCAAGATGAAGTGAATCCTAATATTGAAGATGCATCTGAAAACTTACTTACTTACTTACTTGCTCCAGGAATTCAATTCTGGGGACAGATGGCAAGAATGTTCTGGTTGATCATAAGGGCCATGATAGGTTATATGGAGTGTTAGTGTGAAGGTAATATGAGGATGAACTCAGAATAAGGCTGATGTGCTTAAGATGGAGACACAGAATATACCCACTAAACTATGTAGGGATTGATTTTACTATCTGTCATTTTACTTTCTCTGATCATTGGGAATTAAACTAATTCATCTCAGTTAAAAAAAAAACCCCAACAAGTAATAAGAGTGATTTAAAACCTGGAAAAAAAAAAAGGAATGCAGAGTTAAGATTGGGTTAACATGTCGAACTTTAACTCACTCTTACACGTATGCACATACCCCACAATTATATGAATTACAATGCCAATATGCCTAATATTACCAATACGTAACCTTTTATTTTATTTAAAGTGTATTCAGTAATGTTGTATTACATCATTGTGGGTTCAGCTCTAGTGGCTATAGTTTCAAGCTCAGAGAGAAGGTCACCTCTGCTACTTGCTTCAGATTTAGAGCCTCTAGGAACACAAAGACCAAAGATAGTGACAACAAATATATTCACAAGTACAATGTCTAGTCTGTTTTACAAGTTATTAAAGTTACAATTAAAGTTACGATTACTCAAGAATATAGAAATCCTATGAAGACCTAGGCACAAGTTACAAATCTAGTCATATTCACTTCCATCAGCAGAGGGATGGTTCCTGCTGGAGTTTTCCCTTAGGGAATTCATTTTACCTCATGGGGAGCCCACTTTTATCTTGTGATTCTGATTACACCTAACACTCTGTGCATGTGTATGAAGGCGTCCACCTTGTTTTCCCTTATTAGTATTATGTACCCCAGTATTCTTGGGGGGGAACAAGTTGTTTGTCATAGGTTGTTTATAGTTCCTTTTATTCTCATTAGCATTTATGCACATTGGTTAGGGCATATGTTAGGAAAAAATGTGACTATCGGGCATCTTGTAAGCCAAAATTAACATTACAGTCAATTTTCCACAATACCACCTACTGGCACATCTTTTCCCATAATGGCATAGGGTCATTGTTTGGTCACTGACTTATGTCAAGCATTTCTTAAGTTTATAGCCTAGTATGGCTAAGCAAAAATCTTACAGGCCTCAGCCTGCAGGCCTTGCATTTCAGCCCTACTTACTTAGATACTTAATACATACTTATCACTTCTAAATACTTATCAGTCTTATACGTCTATAATCCCACAATTTAAATCTATTTAGCATACAATGATTATGTATGACATAGCATATGAGTTAATTATAACAACACACAATAAATGAATGATAAAATGAACTAATTGGCTACAGACATCACAACTACTTTTACTGAGCACTAGGAATGTAAACGTCAAACACAAACAAGATCTAGCTGCTAAAGAAGGGATTCTGCTGTTTGGTGTATGTTTCTTTGTTCTTTTTGTAAGAAAGAACGTCAAGAGGCAGAGCATTGGGATTGCACCTGTCACCGTACTCAGTGCTGTGCAGGAAGATGGGAAACATTTCTTGAAGTAAAGATTTCAATAAAACGTCCTGATAGTGAGTTCCCACCTTTAGGTCTCATCTCCCAGTACAACATGAAGCATAACTGGAGTACAGTGAATGTTTCCATCTTTGCCAGGTCTCCTTCCCTCCTCATCTAGGCCAGCCTTATATCAAATAGCCCAGCTTGCCCAGTATATGACCAATTGAGGATAAATATTTAAGTCCCTCACACTGCATTTTCACTTAGCTTAGGGTCTTATGTCTAAAGTACAGTCATCTTTTCCTCTTGATGATAAGTTTAAAAATGTAAGGACAACAAAGCATTAAAAAGCAGAGATTGTTCTACAACAAACCAATCTTTGTATATTTGCCAAATGTACTGTTATGAGCAGGCCCACTCAGCTTTTACATCCAGTTTCAGGCCTGACAGGCCCAGCTAAATTTTGGAAACTGAATGGCTTGAGACCAAAAAAAACCTCCAACCAGTAGAGAGCAGTGGGCAAGTAAGATTAAACTGGGGAGGATAATTTCCTTTGTTGTCTTCTCAGACAGAAAGGTATTTGAACTTTGGAAAGTCAGTCTCTTATGTGTCCAAACAAAATTCATTCTGATTCTCCTCCTCAATATCTCCCACATCCCAAACAGGTGCAACAGATTGCTGTATTTATATGAAAAATAAAGCTGTACTACTGGAGAATGCTTCAGCATCAGCTACATTGAAACCAACGTAAGCAGCAGCAGAAATGTCATCTGCAACAGCACTGCCTCCAGCTACATTGAGGATAATAAGATGGTTACTAATCTGTGACTCTTGTTCTTTGAGATGTGTTGCTCATGTCCATTCCATGTTAGGTGTGTGCATGCCCACGTGCATGGATGTTGGAGATATTCTGTCTTAATGGTATCCATAGGACTGGCTCTGGCATCCTCTGGAGCCCCGTACTCATGTTGATGTATATGAAGCATTGCCAGCCCTAAACTCCTCAGTTCTTTCTTGCCATCAACTCCGACTATAGGGTCACGGGGCGGGAGTGGGAGGGAGGAGGAGAGAGGGGCTGGTCATGGAATGAATATGAGCATTACATCTTGAAGAACAACAGTTACAGAAGGTTAGTAACTGTCTTTTCTTCTTTGAGTGCTTGCTCATGTCGATTCCATGTTAGGTGACTCACAAGCTGTATCCATGGAGGTGGGCTCAGAGTTTATGGAATACTGCTGTACCAAAGCTGGTATCATTCTGGGCCTGTTGTGTGATAGCATAATGGGACATGAAAGTATGGACTGAAGACCATATGGCAGCCCTGCAAATATCCTGGATAGGCACTTGCGCCAAGGCGGCCACTGATGTGCCCTGGTCAAGTGAGCTGTTATAATCGCTAGTGAGGTACTTTTGCTTATTCATAACAGAACTGAATGCATCCACAAGGAGATCCTCTGGGAGGAGATTGGTAGGCTTTTCATCTGTTCTGCCACCACAAGAAAAAGTTGTGTCAACCTCCAGAAGGGCTTAGTTCTATTGATGTAGAAAGCCCACCTAACATCTAGGTGTATGCAATCTCCACTCCTCACTTGATCTATATGGCTTGGGTAAGAACAAGGTAGGCATATATCTTGGTTACTGTGGAACTGTGACACCACTTTTGGTAAGAAAGCTGGGTGGGGCCACAGCTGGACCTTGTCTTTAGTAAACGCCATGTAAGGTGGTTCCAAGGTGAGGGCTCTGATCTTGGAAATCCTTCAAGCTGAGGTGATCACCACCAGAAAGGAAATCTTCCACAAGAGTATCCATAGGGAACAAGCTGCTAGTGGCTCAAAGAGAAGGCCTTTTAGTCTTGCAAAAACTAGATTCAGGTCCCAGGAATGGGTAGGATCCCTGACTTGTGAGTAGAGCCTTTCCAGGCCCTTTGGGAACCTGACTGTGATGTCGTAGGCAAAGGTTAACTTATTCTGGATTGGAGGATGGAAGGCCGAGATGGCTGCTAAGTGTACCATAAACAATGACAGGGTTAGGCCTTGATGTTTGAGCTGTAGCAGATAGTCCAGTATCCACTGTATTGAGGCTTGGTGAGGATCAAGGTTTTGATCTGAGGCCCAACAGGAAAACTTCTTCCATTTGGTTAAGCATGCAGCTCTAGTAGAAGGTTTTCTGCTGCCTAAGAGGACCTGTTGGACTTGCACTGAGGAACCCCACTCCTCCACATTTAGCCATGCAGCAGCCATGCTGTCAGGTGCAGGGACACTAGGTCCAGATGCAACCGACAGCCTTGGTCCTGAGACAGAATGTCCTATGAAAGAGGCAGTTCCAGTGGGGATGTTATTGAGAGATCCAGCAGCATGCCAAACCAGTGCTGTTGAGGCCATTCCAGGGCTATTAGAATCACCTTCGCTTTGTCCTGTTTGATTTTCAACAGAACCCTGTGGACCAGTGACTCTGGGGGGAAGGCATACAACAACGTTCCCAGCCATGGAAACAGGAAAGCATCGGACAGAGAGCCTCTGGCAAGCCCTCGGAAGGAACAGAACTGGTGACACTTCCTGTTCTGTCTGGACACAAGATGATCCACCTGGGGAGTCCCCCACCTTTGGAAGATCACGCTGGCCACACTGCTGAAGCCATTGACCTAGCTGTTGAATCAGTAGCATCCAGTGCCATTTCAAGGGAGGCTCTAGCCACTGACTTGCCCTCCTCCAGGATGGATGTGAATTCCTGCCTAACATCCTGGGGCAGGGACTCTTTGAACTTGGCTACTGAGTCTCAAACATTGTAATTTATAGTTATATCTCCCAAGCAACACTTGCTGATTGGAAAGTCTGAGCTGGAGGCTGGCTGTGAAAAATCTTCTTTCCAAACAAATCCAGCTTCTTGGCCTCCTTATTTTTAGGCATCGAATTTGCCTGCCCTTGCCTGTCCGGGTCATTAGCTGCAGCTAACTAGAGATCCTGGTAGAGGCTGAGAGAACAGGTATTTGTAGTCCTTAGCCTGAACGTAGTATATTTTCTTGGCTCTTTTGGAAATAGGTCGCAGAGAGGATGGAGTCCGTCAGAGATCTCTGACCACCTTTAGCGCCCCTTCCTGAACCAGCAATGCAATTCTAGTCAGAGCCACAGCAGCAAGGATTTCGAAACGGTCGTCTGTGGGCTCCACAAGCTCCTCAGCCTCTAATCCTAAGTTGGATGCCACCCTTTTAAGTAGCTCTTGGTGAGTCCTAAAATTGTCCACTGGCACTGGTGGGCCCAGGTCAACCATGTCCTCATCTGGGGACAAGGAGAATGACGGTAGTTTTGGTGGAGGGAGCGAGGCCTTCTCCCCCCTTCCAGGAAAGCTAGTTCCACCTCCAGGTACCACTGCTCAGTGCCAGTGTCGGAGCCCGAGTTCAGCTCCCACACCGGTTCAGTAGGTGCTGTTGAACCTGAAACAGCAACAGAGGACAGAAACGAATAAGGCCCTGGTGCCATTAGGATCTCCCACAGATTCCAGTATGGCCACTGGGCTGGCCATTGTCCCTGAGGCAAGACCCCCATGAGTAGACCTGCACCAAATGTCAGTGCGCTAAACAACTTATGTTCTTGGGACTGGTGACTGGGCTCTCTTTCTGAGTCTGCGGAGGAGCGTTCCTCCCTTGGGGACCATGGCAGTGCTAACTGTGGTTCCTCCTGGTGGCTGCAGTGCAGTACCAGGGGGATTGTATACCTTGATAAGATTCCCCTGAATGGTGCTGTGTGGAACGCGAGTGATGCCCAGATAGCAGCGTCCAATTGCGCAACGGGCTTCATGGTGCTGGGGACTGGTGCTGAGTGTCTGGAGACTGACACTGTGCCAGTGAACGGTGCCATGGAGGCAACGACCAGTGCTAAGGAGATGGCGATCAATGATACGGTGCTGATGAGCCTCTTTTTTGTGACAGGAACAGGAAACGTGGTGCCAGAGATAGTGGCCACGGTGTCGTGGATTGGTTCCTGGATGGAAAGCAATGCCTATTGAATACCCAGTGCAGTGGCCCAATGGCCCTGTAAATGGACACCTTCACCAGCTCTGCTGCAGAAGATAAGGCCAGCGGAGTAGGAGGCACAGGTACGGTCATCAAGGCCTTGGCCGCCTGAAAGGCCTCTGGAGTTCACATCACTATTAGACTGAGGGGCCCTTTTCCACCCCCACAAGATGGGGGTGGCTCCCTCAGGTGGCTTCCAGCCGTAGGTGTGGAGGTTGGTTTTAGCCGCTCCGGAGTCAGTTATTGGTCCAACACAGTCCTTTGCCTGACTCAGCCTTCCCATCCTTTTTTGGTGCAGGGCAGCAGCCCCATTGTTTCTTCTGTCACTTCTTCAGCCCAGGCGATGGTGAGTGGCGTCGCAAAGCGCTCGATGCCGATGGGGCATTCCACACCAATGCTGAAGTGCTCGGTGCAGAGTCCAAGTGGGAAGGCTCTGTAGTCAGTCTGAGTGCTGCCTCCATTAACAGGGTTTTCAGGCGAATATCCCTGTCCTTTGTAGTCTGTGGCTTGAACCCCTTGAAGATCTTACACCTGCCCCTCACGTGTCTCTCTCCCAGATACTTTAAGCACTTACCAAGGGGATTGTTGAGCAGAAAGAGCTTCTGGCACTCAGTACACTGTTTGAAGCCCAGGGACCGAAGCATGCCCCACCGCTCGGCAACTGTCCCCAAAAGGATCAGTACATTTAACCTACAACTAACTTACAAATTGAATAATAACTATTTACAAGGACTAATTAGAATCAGCAAAAAACCACTAGGCACTTGCAAACACAAGAGAGAAGAGCCATTCCAACAACTATCATAAGCAGAAAGAAGGAACTAAAGGGGTGTTGGGCCAGTGGTGCCTCATATAGCACAGCATGAACATGGGGCTCCCGAGAGCACCAAAGACAGCTCTATGGATAGGACATAGATGCTCTATGGATGGACAGCTCAAAGAAGGACCTGCAGTTTGGGTAACCGCATTAACATGATCATTGCTCCCATGATACTGAGGATCAAAGCAGTCCAGGCATTGGAGTGGTGTTTCAGTTTGCCAAGTCTGGTGTATTGTGCAGAGGCCTTCAACGTGATTGAAGAAATGTGCACTGAATTGTCAGACAATATTTTCCTGCTCTTTTGTTTGGATTACCAGGCTCATGTATCCATGCAGACATCACTCAAAGCATAGGCAACTTGAGGCTTCCCAGGAACGTGCCTCAGCCATGAGCAGAATGCACCAACCATGCCTTGGTGCAAAGTGAGAACAGTACTAAGGAGAAGGTGGTGCAAAGTCCAGGAAGGAGTCAACGGAGGAGTTGGTATCCAGCAAGGAAAGTATATAGAGGCATCAAACGCAATGAACTGTCAACATGACCCAGGAATACTGGCATATCATGTCATGCAGGATCACAAAGCACAGGGCAGACAGCAGAGAACTTTATGAGACAGCTAAATGATTTCATAGCTGCCCTCTAAGCAGGAAATGTTAACACAGCATCTCACTTTTAAAATCCAGAATCATATAAACAAAGACTTCTCTATTTCAAATAAAAGGATCCAACCTGGAGAATCTGGGGATGTCCTTCAATCAGATCCTTTACCCTCAAAAAAGAGGGATTACTCCCCCTTGCAGAGAAGCATCCTTCTTTAGAACTGCCTGGCTACTACTGAAACACTATAATGTGCTGTCAGCTTTTCACTGTGTGCTTTTTGGATAGTAGCTAGGTCTTTAAATTTAGCAGACAAACATCTGTAGCTCCAAAGTGGACATTTGGCAGCTGATTCTCCTTCCCTTCCAATTGGTCAGTGTTCCTATGATATTTTCACCTCTCTCATCATTGACATGACGACACATCCTCACAAAAAGTAGATTCTGCTTAACAACCACCCAGATTAACATCTTCCAATTAACAGCAACACTTTACTGGGAACCAATCCCATTAGCTTTAATGGGAACAGGATTTGGATATTGGCAATGGGATACTGCCTATTAAAAACATTTTTGGAAGAAAGGGCCTAGCTGTACGCAGGTTTCCAAGGCTGCAGCCAGGGAAGGTAGTGTTGGGATGTGTCTTCCCTGGCAGCAGCCCTGTAAACCTGCCTGCAGCCAGTGCTCAGCTTGTTCTATTGCTTCTTTCTGGGGATTCAGCCCTGCAAACCTGCCTGGACAAAGATCACATAGGAGGTGAGGGGCTAGGGGGTGGGATGGGAGGTTGTGGGTATGGCAATAGTGGGGAGAGGAGTTGCAACAGCACACATGCTGGAGTTGTATAGTACCTCCCCCTGTGCTCTCCAGGCTGCACCCTGCCAGACAGCTGCACTCAGGGAAGAAAACACTGGGATGTGCTGAGCCCTGACCCCCTGCTGTCCTGCCCGCAGGCAAATTTGCAGGGCTGCAGCTAGAGAAGACACATGTCCGCCCTTCCTTCGCTGGCTTCAGCATTGCAAAACTGCCTCCCTCTATTGGCAACTACCAGATAATTTCAACGTTTTGCTGGCAACTGAGGGGTTGCTAATAAGTACAATCTACTGCACCTCCCAATAAGAAGAAACCTATTTCCCTCCATTACATATTGACTCAAAGACTTTAAGGTCAGAAGAGACCATGATGCTTATTTGGTCTGACCTCCTGCATATCTCAGCCCACAGAACCTCACCCACACCCTCCTGTAACAGACCTATAACCTCTGGCTGAGTTACTGAAGTCCTCAAACCATGTTTTAAAAACTTGATGTTACAGGGAATCCACCATTTATTCTAGTTTAAATCAGCAAGTGATCTGTTCCCCATGCTGCAAGAAAATTCCTTCCTGACCCCAAATATGGCAACCATTTAGACCCTGAGCATTCCAGCAAGACCCATCAGCCAGACACCTGAAAAAGAATTCTCTGTAATAACTCAGAGCCCTCCCCATCTAGTACCCCATCTCCAGTCACTGGAGATATTTGCAACTAGCAGTTGCAGACGGGCCACATGCCATTGTAGGCAATCTCATCATAACATCCGCTCTATAAACCTATTAAGTTCAGTCTTGAAACAAGTTAGGTTTTTTGCCCCTACTGCTCCCCTTGGAAGGCTGTTCCAGAACTTCACTCCTCTGATTGTTAGAAATCTTTCTAATATGAAGATTAAACTTGTTGATAGCCAATTTCATATCCATTTATTCTTGTATCAACACTGGCGCTTAACCTAAATAACTCATTTCCTTCCTCCCTTTGATGTATTCGTAGAGAGCAATCATATCTCCCTCCTCTCAGCCTTCTTCAGGTTAGGCTAAACAAGCCAAACTCCTTGAATCTCCTCTCATAAGGAAGGTTTTCCATTACTCAGATCATCCTAGTAGCCCTTCTCTGCACCTGTTCCAGTTGGAATTTATCTTTCTTAAACATGCGAAACCAGAATTGCCGACAATATTTCAGGTGAGGTCTCACCAATACCTTGTATAATGGCAATAACATTTCCCTATCTCCACTGGAAATACTATGTCTGATGCATCTCTAGGATTGCATTAGCCTTTTTCATGACCGCATCATATTGGTAGCTCATAGTCATCCTGTGATCACGCAACTCAGGTCTTTCTCCTCCGTCACTTCCAAATGGTATGTCCCCAGCTTATAGCAAAAATTCTTGTTAGTCCCAAAGTGCATGATCCTGCACTATTGAATTTCATCCCATTTCTATTACTCTGGTTTTCAAAGTCCTCTAGATCTCCATGTATGATCTTCTGGTCCCACTCCATACTGGCAATAACTGCAAACTTTGTGTCATCTGCAAATTTTATTAGCACACTCCCACTTTTTGGGTCCATGACATGAATTAAAATATTAAAGAAGATTGGTCTCAAGATCAATCCTTGAGGAACTCCACTAGTTACTTCCTCCAGGAAGACAGTTCACCATTCAATATAACCCATTGTAGCCTCCCATTTAACCAGTTCCTTATCCATCTTTCAATTCTCCTACTGAGAATAAGTCTGTATTTTTATAATGACTTCCAAGACAATGTATTATTTTGAACTTCTATGGCTGGAATTGATATTGTAACAGCTTGGCACTGTTTTGTCCAAAACCCCACACTGCTAACAGGTGTTGATCAGACTGGGAAAAGATTAAGAGGGTTCTGTTTACTCACTGAGGTGGATGACTTATCCCACCTGCACATAAAGAAAGTAGGCATGTCTGTCTAAAAAGATAGACACTTGGGCTGAGCAGCTATCATGAAGGAAGCCTAGAAGTAGCCAACCCTGGGGAGACTGTATAAGCTAGTCTTTGTTTTATATCTTACTCCTGTGTTCTTTATTATTAAAGCCAAACCATAGAAAACTAGTGAATAGCGACTTTTCATGCTGTGTGGACTGTGTTTAAAAACAGATTAGGAAAGGTGTCTGCTTACAACCACTTGGTAATAGTTGTTTTTATCTTTTATATTATTCATTCAAAGGGGAGATGATCTATGCTTCGTACAAGCAGTCCCAGATCACCAAAATAAACCAACAGTCCCTGGCACTTTTTTTTAATGTCACAATTATATTCATTACCACACATTCAAATGGTGTATCTGCACGTTTCCTTCACTGGCAATAGAAAAAGCACTTTAACATGCACTTGGATTGGGTTTGGTAGTATATTTTGTTTGTTGGGTACTTGGGGCATAATTTACAAAATTGAGAGTGAAGTGGCCTCAGTTTTCAGAGATTCTGAGCATCCACATACCAATGGATGTTCCAAGGTACTCAGGATATCTGAAAAACTGAGCTCTCATTTAGGTTCCTAATTATGAATTTAAATACCTAAAATATAAGCACCTAAATCCATGAACGTTAGCCTATGTGTAGCCCTACTATGCTGGAGAAATCCTGGTTAAGATGTTGCCCAATCACATTAGCCTGCAATGCCAAAATCATTTTGGATCACCTGCTGTGCAAGGACGGTACCTCAATGAAAGAAAGTTTTTGGGCTTATCAAAATTTACATACCTTCCTTTTCAGAAATGCTTCTGCATAGTTTATGAATGTTTTTTGATTGCTTGTATCAGTTTCTCCTCCTCCTATGTTCTATGGCCTTTCTTGAGCTTTCTTTCCTCAACAAAATCCATTTACCTGCATACCCAGTGGAGACCACAAAACATGTTATGAGTGAAATATGCTGCTATAAGACAAACTGTATAGACCTTCAAGTGGGTTTCATGAAAATCTCACTCTACTACTAGCGCTCAGTATGCAAAATGGGCAAAGTCCTGGGATACATTAATGCACCCTTCAATTTTACAATACTTTGCATGTTGATACGATCCCTCTAATAAATTTTAAAAGTAATTCATGATACAGTTTTGAAGACTTCAGTTACGGCAGTTTTCCTTTGTTACTTTAGTCATTTGCTTGCATTTATTCAAATGCATATCAACTACTTATTGCTATAATTGTGGCTAATTATTCATCATTACTACTTTTATAAAAAAAACAAAAAACAAAAAAAAAACCTTTTATCTCATTCCACCCAACTAAATAGCAAGATTGAAGAGATCTTGGGGAATCATAAGCAAACAGAATGAAGACTGATAATCTGAGTTATCCAAAAGGGCTGCCTAGAGTTGCTTTAAATTCTAAACATAATGAATAAACTTTCCAGTCCTGAAAAGACAAAGCAGAATGGTTTGCTTTTGCAGTGTCTGTTCTCCACGGCAAAACATGTTTATTAGTAGGAAGGAAAAATAAATAAAACAATAAATAATCAAATAGCCTGACATCACTGGGTAGAAAACTACTTTTTGTGCTTTTCAATATAATTGTGTTCAGCACTTAGATACCGAAGTGATAAGTTCATCAAAAACCTAGATATCTTCTGACACAAGTTACCTGTTTCCAGCATTATCCAGCTTATGGAAAAGGAGCCTCTCAATTCCTCAGTGTCAGTGCATTGTTAAGAAAAACACACTAAAGTACAACACAAGTAAGAAAACAAATTCTGTGAAACCTGTGTGACACTGTCTGTCACACAGGGGGGCCATATATGACATTATTTAACATCAATATTTCAAAATTACAATAATTCATATGAGATATGCCATGTCGGGTACCACTAGAAAGGTTATAATTTGCTAAGTAGGGTGATATTGTTTATGTGCATGTGTCCTATTTGTATTGTAAATTATGGCAATGTTTAATAGATCTGTATTTCAATTTGTGCTGTTTCTGGGGGGACACCCCAAACAGAATGGCAGCAGCACTAAGCTTCCTTAATGGTCTATTAAGGGAACTCACAGGTACAATGAACCCAGGGAAAGAACCCAGGGGCTACACTTTATGAGTCACCAGGACTTGAGCAGGTGACCCTGGACTCCATCTTATTTCTGTAAATTTCCACAAGCAGCATGGCAAAGAGATATAAAAGGCAGCTGAACCACAACCATATTCTCTTCAGTCTTCATTCCTGGTTCCTACCTCTGGGACCAACTCGCCTGCAACTGAAGCTATGAAACAAAGGACTTAGACCCATCCAGATACTGGATGTACAACAGAGAGACTATACAAGCCTGCAAACTCCACAATTCTACTGAAAACCTGATGTACATGGACTTTCAAATCATTGCATGTATGTGATTATTTTAATCATGTAACACCTCTCACCTTGTTTGTTTCTTTCCTTTTATAATAAACCTTTAGTTTTAGTTACTAAAGGATTGGCTGGCAGTGTGGTATTTTGGGTAACATCCAGACCTGTATTAATCTGGTAATGTGGCTGATCCTTCGAGGTCAGGAGAAGCTTTTTGGTAAAGAGCATAGAGTTTTAAATAACTGGTCTCGTTACTGGACCTAGTGGCTGATTGGGAGCCAGAGACTGAAATGCAGTAAAAGGGGCTGTGTGTTTTTTGTTTTAGCTTCTTGATAACCAGTGTAGGGAAACAGAAGCATGGTTTGTAGCTGGTTGGGGAGTCTAACTTCAGAGTTACCCAGCAGTGCTGGGAGAATCTGCTCTCCTTTTGCAGCATGCCCTGACTTTGGCATTTTCAGGTGGTCCACCCTAGGCATGAACAGGTCACAACCTGGACAAATAATTTAATTTGACTGCTATTTAATTACAGAAAGAGTACTCTTTCTGCTTTGTTCTTGTTTGAAAATAAGGCCACGTAATGAGATTTCTGCTGCCAAAATTATTATGGGGTAGAACCCATACTAAAATTACCTGTTAAATGGTTACTGGGGATTTGATCAAGATGGTAAGATGGGGAAGGAAAGTGATCCACCACCAAAAAAAGGCCCAAGAGCATAGAAACATGTTCAAGGGAGCCAAGAACAATGTTCACAAAATATGTAGAAACACATTATCCTATTATCAGGAAACCATGGCAAGCTCCCCTAGGGAACAGAGATTTTGCCACTTAGTAGTGAAAAATTAGTAAAGATTAACCATCTCTTTTATGGTACAAAAATCTTAATATCAACTGGGATGAAAATGCAAGTTAACAAGTAAAAAAGTTTTAAAAGGACAATTAAATCTGGCCCCAAAATTAGACTGGGTAAAAACTGCCTGTGCAAAACCTAAGAAATACTGCCTTCTTAAAAATTCCAACTTTAAAAAAAAAAAAAAAGACAAAACACACTCTTCTGCAGTGGTTTGCAGCTGAAACATTGTAGCACTGAAATCACTAACCTTATAACAAAAGCCAAATTTACCTCACTTATTTTTTACTGTCCCAGATGAGAAAAAAAAAACTAAAGTGAATTTTCAAATTTTCAGTATTAATTATTTAAAGTAAAAGCAATCAGGAAAAGAATTGTTTTAAATTATTTAAAATTTACTCTTCCCCTCTAAATGAAACGTTAAAAAATAAGTTTGTTCCCTTTTTAAAGCTGCCTTTCATGTGACTCAGTGAAACCTACAGTGTGCACAGCTTCCTTATTTCCCCAGTGAAACTAATCAAACCATTTACTTTTACCACACTTTACATTTCAACAAAATGAATTTATGGCATGCCTTTTGCTATACAGCTTAATTCTGCATCAACTAACCAGCTTCTCTTTTTAAGTTTATGCCTACACATGATACAGACTACTTGCTTTCTCCTTGTAGATTGCCAGGTCCCTTCAATTTCACAAACTTCTGAACAGAGCTTTCATTATTAATTCTCAGCAAGAAGCCAGAACCACTATGAATCACTCCAGTGACAGACAGCAAATTCCAGCTTATTAGCACTACTCTCACAATGCTTCAGAATGAGAGAGAAGTTCTACAGCAACTGGAAGCCTTGGCTAAAAACTGCCTCAGATTTGGCACGTGCACTTGAAGGCTTTGTGCATCTTCAGTAAAGGAGAGAGCAAAGAATGGTTTATAACATTTCAGCAACAATAATAATGTATTTAATTCAATTTTACAACTGTAAGTTCTCACTCTATCCTCAGACATAAAAGGGGGGACATTCTGAAAGGCAGAATGTTATACACCTCACTTCAGTGAAAGCAAATTAAACAATGGCAAATGTGTCCATAAATTAAAAGCTGAACCATCATCAACCCAGAGCTGTGGTCTAAATTAGATGCCCCATGGATCTGCCTATGGGGAATGAGAGCTAAGTCCCCAATTCTTGGGACAGCAGAAACTGGGAGCCTTGATTTCCTTCTACTCAAAAGCTCTAGAATTGAATCTCTCTAAACTAAGTATATACTGCCACGCAATCCCTTAGCCAGAGGAAGTGAGTTAGGCATAACAGTAAAAAGTGCTTTAGCAATGTATGTAAAAGATGTGAGGAAACAAGAACACCACACCATTTTTGCTCATAAAAACCAATTTGGAAGTTAGCCTACTGGATGATATTTTTTCCCATACACAAAGGTCAAACCAATATTTTGTCAGTTATATTTGTTATAAAGCAAAAATAATGGAGAGAGAACAAAAGTAAATACTCCATCGAAGAGACAGTGTCTCTCTCTTAACATGCTGCATCCTTATGCCTTACAAAATCACAGCTGTCTGCAGACTCACAGAAACATAAAGGGCCCTCCCCAGACACTCACATACTACTGCTATATAAACAAGAAACATGTCTTTTCCTCATGTACAAATGTATGTTCAGTTTAAAAACAACTTGATAGAATCCTCATTTTTGCAGCAAAGCTATTTTAAGAGGGTCATTTTGGGGAACACTGGCAGCTCACAGACCCAATGGTAGAGATGATAAAGCAGTTTACATCCTATTTTAGAATTGTGATAATCACAGGAACATCACTGTTCAATACAAAACAAACAATAGGGAAAAAAAGTAGAAAACTGGTTTACAATTTAACACTTTACACTTCCTGTGTCAGAAATGAAGTCCCTTTTCATGACTACTGGCAGCTGACAAGCCAGAAACTGAGTTAATCAAAACTTTTAAAATACAACTCATGCTTTATCACATGACCAAAAATGCTTCACCATGTGAAATTTTAAAATGCTATGCTGAGCAAAAAGGGTGCAGCTTCTCTTTAGATGAATGTCCCCACAAACAATGATTAAAGAGAAAACGGAGCCAAAAGCAATGATCTTATTCTCAACTGCAGGCAAGATCTTCTGTTCAGTTCTTTATAATGTAACTTTAAAGAATATCAAATCAGAATTATAAAGTCAACATAAGACAGATGTCTATGTTCTTCTAAGCTTTGAAGTTCCTCCTCTCCACTTCTAGTACCTCACCTCCTATCCGTGCCTGAACACGTAAACTAGTAATCAATATTACTCATCCTCATCTTCGAGTCCACAGCAGAGGGGATGGAGAGCAGGATTGGAATCCAGATAGGGAACCACACATCTCAAACAACTCTCAGTTACAGTAAGTAACCTCCCTCTCTTCTTCGAGTGCTGATCCCTATGTGGATTCCATGCATGGGTAACCTAGTGAGCAGTATTCAGTTAGGAGACAAGAACAAGGACTTAGTGGAAGTAAGTGCTTGTAGCACTGTCTGGCCAACTGCCATGTCTGCCACTGCCAACTGGGAAAGGGCATATTGGGTAATGAATGTGTGGCTGGAGGACTATGCTGCTGCTTTACAAATGTCCTGCATGGGATGTTGGCGAGTGGGGCTGACGTGGTCACCTGAGCTCTTGTAGGGTGGGCAGTGATGCCCAGTGATGGAGAGACTCGTGAAAGAGAGTAACGATCCATGATGAAGTGGGAGATCCATTTAGATAGGCGCTGTGAAGAAAGAGTGTGACCTCTACAGTGTTCCGTTATAGCAATAAGGAGTCTCAGTGAGGCTCAGAAAGCACGGATACGTTGGAGGTAGAAGGCTAGCACAAGGCAGACGTCGAGGGAATGTAGGGAATGTGCCCTGGTGAAGGTGTGTGACTTACGGTAAAAGGTTGGAAGATGGATGACCTGACTGGGGTGGAACGGTGAAGCCACACTGGGGAGAAACTTGGGTGTAGTCATAGGGAGACGACATCTCTATAGAATATCGTGAATGGCAGTTTTGGCATCCATGACGGCAGTTCACTGACTCATGGGGTGGAAGTAATGGCCACTAAGAAAATCACCTTCATTGATAGGTGGGTGAGTGAACAAGTGGCCAAAAGCTCAAAGGGTGGTTTGATGAGTGTGTTGAGAGGACACGATTAAGGTATCACAGGGGAGTAGGTTTCCTAATCAAGGGGAAGGTACTCAGGAGGCGGCAGTGGATAGGTGGCTGAAGACCAAGATGCCGTCCACCGGTGGAAGGAAAGCGCTGATAGCCGCTAGGTGTAGTTGAATGGAGGAATGGGCGAGGCCTGAACAGCGAAGGTTAAGTTGATAGTTGAGGATCGTTGATATGGATACTTTGTGATGTTTACATGCTGCCCGCTCCATGAGGCTTGGCTTGGTAACATGCCCTGGTGGAGGGGCGTTGACTATCGATAAGAACGCTTCTTACTTGTATAGAGCATGCCCTTTCTAATCACAAGCCCCATCCAAATACCAGGCTGTGAGGTGAAGAGGGTTTGGGTTGAGGTGGCAGATTTGGCCCTGTGTTGTGAGAAGGTTCAGGAGAGGAGGAAGATGTATTGGTGGGCAGATCAAGAGGTGAAGAGGCTCTATGAATCAGTACTGGCAGGGCCAGTAAGGGGCTATGAGTATGAGCATTGCCCGGTCTTGCTACACCTTGCAGAGTACTTGAGGGAGAAGTGGGATGGGAGGGAAAGCATAACACAGGTCTAGCATTCAGGGGAGAAGGAGAGTATCCCCATGTGAGCCCTGTCCAATGGCACCGATGGAGCAGAAGAAAGTAAGTTTGTGATTGGTGGCTATGGCAAAGAGATCCCATTGCGGTGTGCCCCAAAGCTAGAAAATGTATTAGAGAGTGGAGTTGTGCAGTTCTCGCTCATGGTTGCGGTGAAAGGGGTGGCTGAGGGTATCCACAAGGTTGTTGCCTGTCCCTTGTAAATGTGTCACATGAAGTATGACATGGGCCATAGGCACCAATTCCAGAGTCACACAGCCTCTCGACAGAGTGTAGATGACCTAGCGCCTCCCTGTTTGTTGATGTAAATGACTGAGGTCATGTCCAAGAGAAATTGTATGTGTTTGGCTTTCTTGAAAAACAGAAGTGCTTGGCAGGCACGTTGGACTGAATGAACTTCTAGTATGTTGATGTGCCTCCATGATTCTCTGGGAGACCAGACACATTGGAGCACTGGGCGCTTGGGACACCTGCAACGAGCATGTGCTGCGAGCCTGCGGAATCAGTTGGCACTACTCCCGGCTCATGCAGCGCCTCATGGTGTCGACACCATCTGATGGTCCAGGGACATCTACATGGAGCACATCACTGGACACCAGCAGTACTGAGAAGAACGGGCCAGAGCACCATCATGAACTGGCAACAAGATGGGAATCGAAAGCCTTTCTCTGATAGATCGTATGTACTGAAGGATTATCTAGACCATAATTCTCACTCAATGAGGGTCAACCCGCTTTCATTACCATATCTACTTCCTATAAACCACACTTAAATGTAACTTTTGTATGAGCAACGTACCCTCTTAGCCAACTGCTTGTATTTTTAACCATCAAACCTATTATCCTCCATCTGTGATAATGCAGATTATGCTTTCCTTGTACTCTCCAACTTCCAACCAAACTCTACCCACTGATAATCTGTACATTATGCCTGAATGTCCAGAAACACTTTTGTTTAAAATTCTGTACTTGATCATTTTTTAAACATTATCTTTAATAACATTTTTTATCTGTGTTGAGGTGCATCCGTGATTCTCTGGGGGGACCAGAAACCCTGTGCTGTATGACCTTGTATGTGGGCACCCCAGCCTACGAGGGAGGCATCCTTGGTCAAAGTATGGGTTAGGAGACAGAGGGGGTGCCCACCATGACCTTGGATGGGTCATACCACCAGTACAGTCAAGCTAGCACTGGGGCAGAAGGAGGATCTGTTTGTTGAGGTGGTCCCTTTGTGTGTCATACACCAAGCAAAGCCACAACTGAAGGCATCTCATGTGTAGGTGGACGTATGGTGTGAATGCAGTGCACACCACCATATGTCCAAGAACTGATAGGCAGTGATGGAGGATCATGCGGGAGTGGCTTCGGAGTCTCATGATGAGGCTGTGAGTGTGGGAAGATAGTCTTGTGGAAGGAATGCCCTGGCTACACAGGAGTCCAGGCAGGCTTCGATAAAGGTAAGAGTTTGGGTTACTATTAGGGTGGACTTTGCCTCATTGACGCATATGCCCAGACTGGCCAGGAGTTCCCACAGCGTGCAGATAGAGGTAAGGAGGAGGTTGTGTGATGTCGCCACCAGGAGCCAATCACCCAAATAAAGAAAGAGTGAATCTGTGCTGCCACTCCGGTAAAGACCTTTGTGAACATAGGACGGGCAATGACAATCCCGAAGGGGAGTACTCAAAACATGTATGGAGAAATTTTCAGTGAGTGAGGTGGATGTCTACGTGGATATATACATTCTTCATATTGAGAGCTGCGAACCATGCTCCATGGAATGAGGAGGATATAATTTGGGGAAGAGTCAACATGCAGAATTGGAATCTTCAGATAAATTGGTTTAATGCCTGCAGATCCAGAATAGGGTGAAGGTCTTCTCCCTTTTTTGGTATGAGGAAACAGGGGGAGTAGATCCTGGATCCAATGACCACCCTGAGTTTTAGTGTTTCTCCGGGAAGGGTGGAGCCATTGGGACCAATGGAGCTAGTGGTGCTGAACCCGTTTACGTCAGTTTTACGGGCCTTGTTTGGGACGGTTCATCCGCTTGAGAAGGAGGCTGCCCAATCTCCAACAGTCAGTACTGCAGTGGGGAGCTATCCAGTGGCTAAAGCAGCTCTGCTGTGGGTGTCAGTGGTAACAGTCTGCCAGGTGTATGAGGCACTGGGGGTGTGCTTGTGTCTACCAGAATGGGTCCGACGGACCTGGTGGAATGGATGGGGCCAGAGTGACCAGTGGCGCATTGGTTGAGGTAGTCACCAACTGTGGCCTGTCCAAGTGTTTGGTTTTCTATTCTGCCTTGGACCTTTTCAGAGCAGGTGCCTTGAGGTCAGTGCACAACTTCTCACCGGGCTTATCCCAGCTTGTGGAGGGTACACATCGCTTGGGGCCCATCCAACACAGGGAGCTTCCTTTATGCTTTTTATGGGCCTTATAGGTTTTCACTGGAGCCATTGGCACCACCGGAGATGTACCAGTGGGTGACAAACATACTGCCGCCACAGCACAGCATTCAGGTCTGTCAGTGCCCCTTTGGAGTGCACATGTGGACACAGTGCCTTTTTTATGAGGTGTCTGCGGAGTCTCAATTCTCTAACTTTGCAGCTTCACGTTGGGAAGGATCGGCAGATTGAACTACAACAAGAGCCTCAGACAGTACAGGCATTGCTGATGTTCCTCACTGACTGAAAAGGAGCATGGGCAAGAAACACAGTTCTTGAACCTGATTTGTTGGGGCACAGTCCCCCAGAACGAGTAGGACTCCCAGAGAGAATCCAAAGACAATGGCTAACTATACTAACAATCTTACTAGTCAACTAACACAAAACAGACTATGTACACTATAACTAACTCACTCACTCTTTTTGGGGGGAAGGGGGAAGGCTTGGGGTTTTTTGGGGGAGGGGAGCGGGTTGCAACGCAGATTTCAAAAGCAAGAGAAGTGTTCTGACTTTGGCCATGTGTCAGTAAGAGGGAACTGAGTGGGCGTCGACCCGTGCTGCCTCATAAGACCATGGACGTAACCACGTGGACCACACATGGTGCGTGGGTCAACAGACTGCTACAAACAGTTCCAGCTCCATACATACATGCATACACACCTACATATGGAATCCACATACAGACCAGCACTTGAAGAAGAACCAAGCTTCTGTGCTGATTTTAGAGGGAAAAAAAAATCACCTTCACAGGAGACAACACAAACAGCAAACTTCATTGTTTGTTTTCAGTCTTCCAATTTAAACTCTTTTCTTCATTATATTGATAATTTACTCATTAAAATATTGCACTACATTTTAGTAGTTGGACAATGAGTTAAGGAAACAAAATGTGAAGCTGCATCTTCAAACAAAGTTTAAAAAATAATGTTGATTGATTCCTACTACCTTCCCTTTGAAAAGACAGCTCCTGGAAGTAAACTTTTACTTTAATAGACTATTTTAATTCTTAAACAGAATATATGCAGCACAAGGTCAGACAAATACAAATGCAAGAAGATAGGTGTGATGTGGGATACAGTTCTACACTCTGTTTAAACATATTTTAAACTATTTTTCTTCCATGCAGGAAAAAAAAAAAAATCAAAGTCCGTAGTGGATTTAGGCCATAGTGACCAAGAGCTGGCTTGACGCACTTATATTTTCATGGTAATATTACAAACATGAATGGTGAAATCAGGGGGGTTTGGTTAGGGTTATATTAATAATGCATATGTCAGCAGAACTATGTATCCCATCACAAGAAAACCTAAATTCTAATAGTTACTCATATGTCTTTCCAAGTCCTATAGACATTCTATAGGGCAATCATCTGTCTGAAAATGCTGGTCATTGACTGTCTACATATGGCGCAATCCTCCACCAGGTGGCTAATGCCATTAGCAGTTAATTGTGGAGCAGTCCATTAGAAACCAAGTGGCAATGAAGATGAGCAGTTACCCTAGTAACAACTAACAGACTGGATTCCATGGACTAAGAAGTTTCCAGTGTTCAAAGAGATGAATCCAGAAGCCCTTACTCAGTTTCTCAGTCCATAATGCATAATAGACATCAGAACAGTTTTGCTTCAGTAAGGACTTTTTGGTTTAGAATAAAGTGAGTGAACTTTAGACTAACTCTGGTCCTCAAGTTCAAATCACTGTGACAAATTGGCAGTCTTCTCCCACTTCTGTTTCATACAAGGTAAAATATAGTTTAAAACACAGAAGGCTTTCTTTCTTTCCACATTTATCAATCCAGGCCATTGGATATACTAGTCTGATTATTCAAGCTCCATTTATTTGTCTTTATTTTTTGTTTTGTTAGAAATTGAACAAAAACACAAAATATCTAGCTGCCGACACTTACCCACACAAAGAAATTTAGCAGCTCTCTTGGAAGTTGAGAGCAGACATTTCTTTAGAACACTGTTAAAAATATCCCTGTTTCCCTACCTGTTTCTCACTCAAAGCTGTGATTTTGGCTTGGAGTTCATGAAGCTGTTTCTTCAAATCAGCATTCTGATTAGAAAGAAAAAATATCTGTGAGAAAGATATTCAATTTGTTAAGATAATAGTAGCAGGAAGACTTTTTGCATAGCATACTACAAATAATAAAGCACCTCTGGATGTACAGCCAATCAGATTATCCAAATGGCTAAGCAGAGACTTATTCAAAAGTCACCCAATGCAACAATCATTAGTGGATCTTTCCAGTGTTCAGAAATATGTTTGAGGGGGAAGGAAGAGATGGAGCTCAGTTTGGAAGGAGTCAGTTAAAATATCCATGGGCGCTTCACAATATACTGTAATAAGGTTAATTTGTATCTCACTGTATTTTAAGGTCAGACAAACCAGAAGAAAGTATTTATCTTTGGGATTTCTACATCCCACATTTACTACTACCTAAAGCATTGTCTCATTGCCATTACTTATTCAGGGACACAGACAGACATCATTTGACTATCTAGGACATCAGTGACAATATCTATTAGTAGAGGTGGAATATAGCTACTTGATCTTCCTCCCCCTTTTCACTACAATAGTGTATGTCTTTTTAGAGCTTAGTTTACACTTAGAAAACTTGCAACAGTTGCAGCAGCCTTAACAATGCATCACTTACATTAGCTATTTGCCTACAAGGGCATTTTCTTAAGTTTAAAATTTTGAGAGCCATAAACAGCTCACGTACAAGATGTGAAAGGTAACTTAATTTTTATTTACTAAATCTAATAAAAAACAAAGCTTCAAGAGCAATTCCAAATCTTTGCCCTCATTCCTCCCTTGCTTTTCTGATACTGGGCCCATTCACAGCTCTACAAAGAAAACTTATTCCTGACCTGCAGTATCTATAGCAGTAAGACAGAACAGAAGGTTATGCACTTGGTGCAGTAACTGAGGGTCTTTGAGATGTGTGCCCCTGGGGGTGCTCCACTTTAGGTGTCGGCACATCCTCACGTTCTCTGCTTGGAGATTTTTATGGCAGTACTCGCCAAGGTTGCACATGTGCAGCTCCTTTTGGCACCTATTTGGCATAGACCCGACCCCCTGTGTTCCTTCTCCACTGTAGAGTTCAGCATATGAACTCTGAAGTAGAAGAAATGAAAGGGGGGGGTAGTGGAGCACCCGCAGAGAACATCTGAGAGAACCACAGTTACTGCACCAGCTGAGAAACCTTCTCTTCTTCGAGTGGTGTCGCTGGGGGTGCTCCACTTTAACTGACTCTAGAGCAGTGCCCTTTGTTTGGTGGAAGGGACTTCGAAGACTATTGCTTGGATATTTGACAGTACTTAAAGTCCTATGGCAGCATCTTCTCTGGATGCATGATCAATAGCATAATGCTTCATGAATGTGTGTGCTGAGACCCACATAGCTGCTTTACATATCTCTGGGACAGGGACATTGTTAAGGAATACTACAGAAGTGGACATTACCCTAGTTGAATGTTTTAGTCCCCCCTAAAGGAGCTTATAAATTGTTTAGTTGGTAGCATGAATGGATGTACCCTGCTATCCATTTTGATAATCTCTGATTAGATATTGATTTGCCTTTTGTGCATTCCACCATGAGAGAAAGAGCTTCTCCAGTTCCTCAAGGGTTTTGTTCTGTATAGGTAGATGGTTATTGCTCACCTTACGTCTAAGATGTGCTACATGGCTTCCTGCACGTTACAATGAGGCTTAGAGTAGAAGGTAGGCAAGTGGACTGGTTGATTTATATGGCAATCTGATACTATTTTTGGAAGGAACTTAGAATGAGGTCTGAGTGTGATCTTGTCCTTGTGGAAAATCATATAGGATGGGTGGGCCATTATTGTTCCAATCTCTCCTACACGTTGAGCCGGTGTAATAGCTACTAGGAAGGCCATTTTCATTGTCATATGTAAAAGTGAGCATGTTGCTAATGGCTCAAAAGGCGTTTTGGTAACTATCCATAGTACTTAGGTTCAGATCCCATGGTATTGTCAGGGTGCGTATATTAGGGTATGCTTCTTTTATACCTGACATAAATCGTTTCACTGTTAGATGAGTGAACACTGTTTTATCATTGATTTTATCGTGAAAAAAGTAATGGATGTGAGATGGACTTTTAGTGAGCTAATTGATAATCCCAATTTCTTTAATTCTAGAAATGTATTCCAGTATGGTCAGAATGGGTGCAGCTGTGGCAAGGATGTGTCCATTTTGCACCAGGCCATGAATTGACACCATTTTTGAAGGTAGGTTTTCCTTGTCATTGGTTTTCTGCATTTTAACAAGATGTGTTTAACCTGTTCCAAGCATCCTAGTTCTTCTGTGTTGAACCATTTGGGAACCATGCTGACAGGTAAAGCTTCTGTAGGTTTGGATGAAACATCCAGCTGTTGTCCTGAGAGAGAAGATCTTTGCAAAGTGAGAGAATGATCGGTGTGACCATCAATATTTGAAATAGTTGGGAGTACCAGATTTGTCTGGGCCATGTGGGCATTATCATTATGACAACTGCTCTGTCCATGAAATATCTTGTGGAAAAATCTGGGTATCATAGGAATGGGGGGAAATGAATACAGAAGGTGTTCGCTCCGATTGATAGGAAAGGGCTCAATGAGGGATATGTTCCTCATTCCCGCTCTTGAGCAAAATAGGGGGCATTTGTAATTTTTCGTGTTCACGAAGAGGTTGATCACTGGTTAACCTCATTGCCGGAAAATGTTTTTCAGAACCAGTGTTCAACTCCCACTCGTGGTTTTGGCTGAATTGCCTGCTGAGAGCAACTGCTGTGGTGTTTTGGCATCCTAGACACTGCTGCTATGTTGATATTGTGTTTGATGCACCGATTCCATAGTTTTATTGCTTCGGTGCATAGGGAGTGGGATCTTGCTTCTCCCTGGCAGTTTATGTAAAACATGCATGCAATATTGTCTGTCACTATCTTTATCGTTTTGTTCTTTATGAGTGGAAGAAAATGGCAACATGCATTCCAAACTGCACAAAACTCTAAGAAGTTTATGTGCAGATCTTTTTTGGTTTTAGACATCGGCCTTGAATTGTCTGGTCCCGCATATGTGCTCCTCAACCTATTAGGAATGCATCCATAGTAATCATAGTCGAGGGTGGTTGTTGTGCAAATGGGATTCCTGTCAACATGTTGGTGGCTTGGGTCCACCATAGTAGTGATTCTTTGATCTTTTTTGACGTGATTAGTGTTCTGTTCAAACCGATTTTGTATGGTTTGTAGACAGTTGATAGCCAGCCCTGTAGACATCGCATGTGAAGTCATGCATGTTGGACTACAAAGGTTGAGATTGCCATGTGTCCTAGTAGTTGAAGGGCTGTGCAGGCAGATAGTGTTGGGCTGTCTCTTATTGAGAGAGTGAGGTCTATTATGACCTGGAACCTTGGTGATAGTAACAATGCACTCACTGTTACTGAGTTCAGGCCTGCTCCTATGAAGTCCAATTGTTGTGTTGGATTTAAAATGGATTTCTCAAGGTTTATCACGAGTCCTAGGCTCCGAAGGAGTGATAATGTTCACAGTGTGTCTTGGATGGCTATGTCTTGTCTGTGTGCCTTTAATAGGCAGTAACCTAGGTAAGGGAATATTGTGATCCCTTCCCTGTGCAGATGTGCCTGTTACTAAGGTAGCACCTTTGAGAAAACTCTTGGTGCTGTAGAGAGGCCAAATGGTAGTACCTTGTATTGATAATGGTTGCGTGCCAATGTGAATCTGAGGAAGCATCTGTGTGCCGGATGGATCGTGACGTGGAAACAAGCATCCAGAGGGCCAAGGGCTGAAAACCAGCCCCCTTTTCCAGTGCTGGTATTATGGTGGACAACATGACCATCATGAATTTTTGCTGTCTTACAAACTTGTTTAGTCTTCAAAGATCCAATATGGGTCTCCATCCTCCATTCTTCTTTTGAATCAAAAAGTAATGGGAGCAGAAACCCTTTCCTATGTGTTGTTGTGGAACGTGATCTATTGCTCCTATAAGGAGAAGGTGGTTCACTTCTTGCTGTAAAATTTGCATGTGAGATGGATCCAAGAAAAGGGATGAGGAGGGGGGCTGGATATGAGGAATGTACGTAAACGGCATAGTATATCCACAACGTATGATTTCTAATACCCACTTGTCCAATGTTATTTTTTGTCCATTTGCGTTGGAAAGATCATAGGCGGAGCTCAAAATTGGTAGACGTTGCTTGTGGCAACGGATAATGAAAGAGGTCATTCAGACCCTAGGCCAGGACCTCAAAACGATTGTTTTGTTAGATGTTGGATGGGAGGTTGATGGCACTTGGTGATGTTGTCGATGTCTTGGCTGTGCCTGTCTGTTTCTTTGTGGGTCACAGTGTCTATGGTGAGTATTGCTGATACCTACTTTGATATGCTTGGTACCTGAATTGTTCTCTTTTCATTGCAGATGTATAGATGTCAAGTGTGCATAATGTTGCTCATGAGTTCTTCATCATGTGAAGCACCTTATCCGTTTTTTTTTTCTGTGAAGAGTTTGGATTTATCAAAATGTAAGATCTTCTGTCCTTGCCTGCAACCCTCTGGGAAGGCCTGCAGACCGGAGCCAGGATGCCATGCACATAACCACCACCATTGCTGTTGTTCTGGCGGATGTGTCCACCACATCAAGGAAATCTGACAGAGCTGTTTTTGCAATGAGCCATCCTTCCTTTATGATTGCTCTAAATAGGTCTTTTTGTTGTCTGGCATGAAACAAATAATTCAATCCTTTTTGTGTAGTTATTGTAGTCATAATTTGATAACAGAGCTGCATAATTGGCTAATTTTAATTGAAGTGTCTCTGAGGAATATACTTTCCTCCCTAGTAGAGCTATTCTCTTCCAATCTTTGTCATGAGGTGTTGACTTGTACATGGTTTTCTTGGCTCTCTGGGATTGGGGGGAGGGTGTGAGAATAAAAATTCCATCCCCTTGGTCAGGACATGGTTTTTCTTTTTAATCTGCTCTCTTGCAGGTAGGTAGTATAGTGGCCGACGTTTGCCAGATGTTGGTGGGTTCTAGTACTGCATCGTTAATGGGTAATGCTATTTTTGATGAGGTGGTGTGAAGAATCCTCAGTAGTTTATATTGTGATTCTGTGACTTCTTCCAGAAGGATTTCTAGATCTTCCAACACCCTTTTAAACAGCTCATGAAACTGTTTGAAGTCGTCTGCATTGGTAGGTGGCGGGGGCATTATTGCTTCTTCTGGTGAAGAGGAGGAATCCTGTGCAGGAGGCGTTGTGTCCTGTTCCACACTTTCTTCACCTTCATCTGCAGTCTCTGGCATTGATTCAGTGACTGATAGTGCCAATGTTACATAAAATTTAGATCTGTATGTACTACAGTTGGTGGTTTGCTAAGAGCCCTACTGCAATTCGACCAAGCATCCAAACCCAGCCATCGCATACAAGAAAGCAAGAGTAGTCCATGCCACGGTGGTCCGTACCATGAGTTTACATGTTGTCTGGATTGTGGTGTATGTCTGGGACCTTCCAAAATTGGTCCAGTAGGGGAGGAGGGAAGAGAATTTGCCTTTGTCACTCCCGCTGTCATTGTAGATAGAAAAGGCTACTGGTGAAAGAGATTCATCATGTGCAAAGTCTTCCTCTAGATCAGGTGATGATGTTAGTGTCCTCTCAGGTTGCTGGAGACATTTTGTTTTCTCTTTAGTACTGGAGCTGATGTGGGTGCAGCATCACGGCTCGGTGCCGTGGTCAGTGCCTTTGACAGTCCCGGCATCACTGGCGGTGCCGTGTCAGTGTTCAGTGCTGCTGTGTATATCATCAGTGCTGGGTTTTTATGGAGTGCCGTAGTTGGTGCCATGCTAGCCATCGGTTGCGTTATGCAGTGCCATAGTTAGCGCCATGCTCTCTGTCGGTACTGAGGAACTCTCGCTTGGCTGTTTAGCCTGCGATGTCTGTACCGTTGTTCTTGATGGTGCCATATCGGAGGAGGTCTGCATAGTCTTTCATCTTGACTCCACACCAGGGCATCGGGAGCCCTTAGAGTCTACAGCCCATTCCATACCCAAGAAGCCAGAAACCTCATAGGTACTTGGCTTTGGGGTTTTTATTACCCCTTGGAAAGAGGTTCTCTTCTTAGCTGGTTCCCTCCTAGGTAAAGTTGAGGCTCCCTTTTCTGAGGCTCTTTCTGATTGATCTGAGGGAGGATTGTCCAGTCCTGGGTCAGAAGAGGGTCTCAAAGACTTTTGCATCAAGATTAGCTTAAGTCTGAGATCTCTCTCTCTCCTGGATCTGGCTTTGAGCTTGCTGCAGTGCATGCTCTCTCTCTTTTTTTTTTTTTTTTTTTAAAGGTAAGATGAGTATGTACTAACTAGCTAAAAGGAATTAGAAAAAACATTAGTTTAGTCAGTAACAGGTAAAAGTAGAAAGATGAGTTTGATAAGAACTGCTGAGCTCTGTCTGGAACCACAGACAGCCGAGAAGGAACTGAGGGGGTCGGGTTGTGCTCACACCAAATAGGCGCCAACAGCACCGCAAGATGGGAGCTGTGCAGTGCCGATCGGGAGCTGTGCATGTTCCAATCGGGGAAAATCAAGGATGCGCCAACATCTAACGTGGAGCACCACAGGGACACCACTCAAAGAACTATCTTACACTAGTGTCTACACACCAAGTATATACCCAGGTAACGGAAATTATACAAGATAGCAGAAGTACATTTATTGGGCCCAATTCAGACACAGCAAAGCAGGGAGGAGGGAAAATATTTGCACCACTAGGTTAAGCACTGACTTAGTTTCTTGAAGTGATTTCAGGGCAAGCAGAAATAAGCCAGGTTAATAGCCCTGGAAACTAAAGTCCTCTATTTGCAGAAGAGAGAGAGCAGGAACAGCCTGCCACCTTCCTCCCAAATCTATCCCCTTGCTAACGTGCCTTAAACCCTGATCTTAAGAGACTATTGACAGTAATAGGAGAGGGAGTTTAGTGTGCATGGCTAATTTAATCATGAGCCTCTCTGATGAGATGACAACCAAATTCTGCCACCTTCAATATGCTATACTACTTCACCCTAGCCTTCTTTACTTCTTACTACTTGCCTTCTTGCCCCTTTTATGTATTCAAGAAAACCACCTTCTCACTGCTTTTTGTTCCTTTTCCATCCTGTTTCTTTCACAGTGTCCCTACACCTCGAACTTCTTTGCTCTATTCAAATGTCTCATTTCAACTCACTTTAGTCCATCAATGTACAGAAACTCACTTAAACAAATGAGCAAACAAAAATAGGCAACTATATATGCTAAGATAGCTTTTTCTTCTAGGCAATCAATGAATTGTGTCTTAATTTTGCAGGTTCCTTGGGACTGGAACCACATCTTCTTTATTACTTGTACAGTCTTAAGATTGTTATTAGTGCTTAAAACAGGTCAATTAGTGCCAAGTGTGGTGGTAGCATTTATTATGTGGAAAGGTATCCCCTAGCCACTGAACTGACACCAGTGACTCATTTCAAACAGGTCAAAAAACCATTAAATAATAAATTAAAGTTATTACTGACTTGGGTTGAATTTAAAACATTGGCAACATGGAGTTGAAAGGTTCCTTATCCTGTTATTAATCCCTCAGCTATCCAATATTCCCCATTTATTTTTAACACTTATAACTTGCAAAGAAAAAGAAAGCATTACTTGGGCATGGCAGTAGGTGATGAGCAAATAAACTGTGGCAAACAAAAGGTCATGGACTTAGTCCATCATATTTCTTACAGCTTAACTACAGAAGTAATAAAAGCAGCATAAAACAAAATTCATATTTTACCTGTGGATCTTGCTTCATTTGGGCAACCAGTTTCTAGAAAGAAAGAGAGAGATATCCATCAATACATTATAGAGTTCAATCAGGGTTGCAATCAGTTTATGCAATGGCCCTAATTAGAAGTTGGAATTTAAATAAGACATCCAGTATTTTTTTAAAAAAATTAGCAGGACTTAGCTCATTATGAACCCAAATTATTTTATAATTCACAGCAACATTGTCATTAATGTAATGAAACATCCCTAATAACACTATAGTCAGCCTGTCACCTTTCCTATTTAGATGAAGAATGTTACTACATTCCTCCTTTTTAAGCAGTTCCTACAAATAAAGATTCCCTTTAAGGACAATTTAAGACATCTGCGTAACCCAGTCAAATAGCGGTGTGTCCTCTAAAAATTCTGCCTTCTTTCCCCACAGCCACAAGGAATACAAAACAGATTGAAATACTTCACGTACAAAAGTTGTTTGTAGAAATCAAATGCAGCACATTTTAAGCAGTAAGGAAATACTTGTATGTTGACTTGGCCGATACCACATGGGAGACCCATGTTCAGAAGTGACTTTTCCACTTTCCCTAAATTAACAATGACTGAGATCATCATGGATGAAATAACCCCCATATCCAAGGGGAAGTAGGCAGATGGTTACCATTCACTGCTCTTCCTCCTTCAATTCCTTCAGGCAGTTGTAGGAGGGTACTATCTGTATAGCTAAGCAAGAGGTAAGTTATCAGGATTTTATAAGGAAAACCAGAAGCCCAGAATGATGAGTCAACAACTCAAACTCCTGTTTTAGTGGTGGCTAGTTCACCACATCAAATCATTCATCTGTGAAGCTGAAGGGGACATGGTAAAGTCCACGCTTGCTTCTCTATCCCCTTACCAAAAAAAAAAAAAAAAAAAGATGAGGAAAAAAGTCCAGAACATAAATAGATAAATTACTACACTGCATTTCACTCATATCAATATTGCTGGAAAAATTATGTAAATTAGTGTTTCTTAGAGAATTCAGCCTTTATTTGTAATTTATTAATTTTAAAGTCTCCTTTTATATCCTAAAAAAGACACTGATATCAGACATGGCACTTTAGTCATGCGAGAAGCTGATATCTTCCCAAAGTATTCTTAGCTAATTTTCATTAGCTCTTCAGTGCTCACTATCTCAGAGAAGGATATGTTAAAAAAAACTGTACAGCAATAAACAACAATGAAGCTTGCTTAACTCCATCTTTACTTTGTTACTGATATACTTTACATGCTGCTGAAAAAGTTATTTTTTATTTTAAAAAGGTATGATTAGTAGAAATAAGAATGAAAGCAAGAAGCAAAGTCCTTTAGGCCAATTTCTTCTTTTATGGAAAGATGTGAGACACTTCCAAAACTAAGGTTGAACCAAACCTTCTGTCATAATGGCACCTCTAACTTTGCTGAATCAAATTAAATTTGCCTGAAATCAGTCTTAGCTCAGGGTAGAATTTTTTGGAAAAGCCTAAGACAAACTGGACAAAAAAAAAAAAATTAGGAAATACATGGGTCCATTTAAAAAAAAAATTCTTTCTTCCTAAACATTATCCAACTTAAAAAGAATTTAGTAGGACTACACCTAAAAACATCAGTTCCCATTAAGTACTAGTACATTTGAGTAATTTGGTAAGCATTTGGAACATATGTAGGACACAATGCGAAAACAGCGTTCTGAACACTGCATACCAGTTGGCACATATTTTAAAAAACATGCACAGGCCTTATACATGCTTCAAAACCCTATATGGGCCATTAAGAAAGCATTCAGAACCCCAATACAAAACTTTATGAACTCCACATGGAAGATAAGGACCTTTACATTCCTGAGAGGCGCACAATACTAAATCTGCAATTCTGAAAGCTGGTTTTTGGCTTTCTTGAAATGATCCACCTGTTCCCAGTAAAAGGCCTCATGGTAGAGAAATGCACAGAAAACTAGAATACAGGAAAAGCTTGAGTCCTCTTCCAAACTCTTCCGTGTTTTGGTCTTAACACTTTGTAAACTTTATTCAGTTAGAGCTCAGAACATCCCTGTGAGCTAGACAAGTATAATCCTCATTTTACTGATCTATCCATTCAATTTCTTGTATTAAGCTCATCATGGAGGCTGAGGAAGACAGAAGTGAAGAGACTTGCCAATAGCAATTCAGTGTTAGAACCAAGTTTACCATTCAAGTCTCTTATCAACTTGATCACAATATCCCACACACATCTCATTTTACTCAGGTGTGTAACAGGAATAGCAATTCTCACATACCCCACAGAGCTAGTCAGAGGGTTAGTTGATTTTATATTAATACAGCCCTTTGAAAAGATAACACTGCATTATGGCAGTAACTCCATAGTTATGGTTGTGACTTTACTTTATATTTGAAGAACCATTTTGACACACCCTCCACTTAAGTTTCCCAAAGCTATAACAGTATAAAGTATTTACTGGCCTAAAGAACCCACTTATGGATAAACAGAAAATTTAAAGTATAAAGTTCTATAGCAATTTCAAAACTTAATAGGCTATTGCTATACCTGATCTCCTAGGACTAACCATTACTTGCACTAAAACATATGAGAAGAAAACCAAGAAATAAAGAATACAACTTACCTGGTGAACCTGAATTTCCACTTTCAGAGCCTCCTGTAGAGTCTGCAACTCCATTCTCTACCTTCTCACTCTTTCCAGCTGTCTCTTTACTAATTCCACAGTGCCTTTAGTCTCTGGCTTCGGAAAATGAAAGTTCCTTTTCTCCTCACTATTGCTTGCTGTAGAATAAATTGTTTATTTTATGGTTAGCAGAAGCCAGAAATTAGACGATTTTTAAAAAATTCTACTATAATAAAAAGCATGAATACTGAAATCAAATAGACCATCTTTCATAATAGCATCTTAGTCTAATATGCAAACGATCCTTGCAAACATAGGGAAACCTAAAAGCATCCCAAAGGAGGCTTTCCTTGTGAGCTTTTAATCTGACTTGGAACTTCGAGTGCCTGAAAATTGACATTCTTGCTTTCTATGTTAAAAGTTTGCAATCAGACACGTTTGCCTACAAACACTCTATTAATTTACATATTAAACTAGTACCGAATGTAGTTTCACAATGCTGCACGGGAAGGATTAAAACAGATCTTCCCATGACATTCTGTCAATCTTAATAACCTGCACAGGTCACTTGTACACATGAGAATAGTCCCAATTCAGCAATCTGTTGCACTGCACCAGTGTTGAGGACAAACTAAGCTTGGCATTAACTGAGCTGACTGGGGTTTTAATCAGGGTAAACCCAGATAACCTCAACTGATGCAAAACTTAATTTGCCCTTTTCTATCCTGAGGGATCAGCACCAGCACAGCTACACTAACTGCAGGCCACCAATTACTGAATCAGAGTTATTCCCATGATGTGACAAAACCACACTCTCAAATGGATGGATATTCATATTCTCGTCTTGTCTGATACAGGCTGGCTGGCCCTTTAAGAGACTGGCTCAGCCTTGCCTGTCATGGCTCAACTACCACTCCCCACCAGATAATCCATATCATCTGAGTCTCAGGTGACTCAATATAGTTATCACACCCAGCAGGAAAGAGTTGGGCAATTTCCATAAAGGGCTGGGAGAGCTCAGTTGGGAGAGAACTGCAGAAAGGAGGTTGCCTTTTGTGATGGCTCTGATTGGAGAAGGGAAGCAGGCTCCTGCGGAAAAAAAGACCAATCCCCAGGCAGATTCCCAGATGGGAATACAGACCTAGACTGGAGGAAGGACTGCCTGGAAGAAGCCCTGAGGGGTCAGTACTCAGAACAGGGCAGAAAGGTACCCCAGGACGAGCAGAAGACGCTTTTGTTTTATATTTTATTTGAACTAGAGACTTGCTACTTGACCACTCATCTGGTATTGAACCTGACAGTTCTGCTTTTCTAGGGTTTGTCCCCCTTCCAGTACTCAGACATCATTTTGTCTGGTATCAGACATGGATACCATTTTGAAGAGCATTCTGCTCCATCCCCACCAGTGTGACCTTGGACATAAGGTCACGCTGGCATGGACAGAGCACCATTCTCTTAGAAACAATGCCACCATGTGGTGTGACCTCATGCAGCAAGCATCTGAGGTCAACATGCATGGGGGGTGGCGGGAGCATTTTTCAGAACATGCCTCCTTGCTCCCTTTGTGTATCCAAGGTTATGGCGGCAGGGGAAGCCCCAAGCCATTCCAAGAATCACTGCAATGTCTGTTATTCCAGGAATGCATGAGTGGCTACCCTACATCTCCCTGAAAGAAGGTCAGCCTGTCACTCGCAAGACTACTGTGTGGACTAGGAGGGAAGACCCAAAGCTGTACCACCTATAGCAGGCCAAAAGAAGCACAGGGAGGGTGGTACTGCGATGCTGTTATAAAAATGTCTTGCTGTGTTGATGCATGCTGTTAAACAGATGACTCTGAGATGGGTGCATTTCAGAGGAAGTCTATGGTCCAAAATTTGTAAAGAATTGAAGGAGCTATACATTAAGATAATTAATAAGTATTGTACATCTAGCCCACTGTTTGTGTGAGGTTAAACGAAATCCTCCAGTACTTTCCAAATAAAATACCTCGAAGCAGTTTTGCAGAAGCACAGCTGAGATGTGAAAATATGAATTTTCAAAGTCTTTGCTGTGACTAGGCAGAACTTGGTAGCATTAATATTGCTTACTATCTTCAAAGCACCTTACAAACATGAATTATTTCTCATAATACCTGAGAGATAGGTAAGCATGACTCTACTTTCAGAAAGGAAAAAAAAATGAGACAGAGTTGTTATTTGCAAGACAACACAAAGTATCCAGTTCTGAGCCAGGATTAGGATTCCTGGATCATCCTCCCATGCTTAGATACAATGAAGGAATATCAGTCTTCAAATTACATGGCTTTTAAAAAATATTTTGCAAATATTTACCCTAAAATCTTCAGAACTCATTATGTACCCAAATCTTTGGAGCCATTATTGACACATCAGGTGTTACACACTAGAGAATTACTAGGATGTTAATATAGTTTGGATATATTTGAAAGGATTTTTAAAAGCAGAAAACCTTCATAATGGGACTTTTTAAAGGGACACTGTTAATTTAGCTTAGGCCATACATTTTGGCTTTCAAAAACACTTAAGAACTATTAACAGTGATATTTTTTAAATAAAAATTTTTAACTTTTCAATTTAAACTGGATTTTTCTAATTAAAATTAAATTTTTAAAAATAAATGTGAAATTATGACAACCTATGTTAAGTCCTAAATTTACTATAATCTATTTCTGTATGCAGTATTGTTGTAGCCTTATTGGTCCCAAGATAATAGAAAGACAAGGTGGATGAGGTAATACCTTTTATTGGAAGAAGGGCTCTGTGTAAACTCAAGCCAGGATGATTTAGCTGACGTTAGTCCTGCTTTGAGCAGGGGGTTGAACTAAATGACCTCCTTAGGTCCCTTCTAACTCTAAGATTTTATGATTCTATGAAAGATCGTCTCTCACCAACACAATCTGGTCCACAGAAGATACTCTCTCACCTGCTTTGTCTCTCTATAATCTATTATGACGATTTAAATTAAAATGAAAAACAATATTCAAGCAGTACATGTTTACTGCTGAAGTTTTGAAGAAAGTCAAACCACTGAACTAGTGGTAGTCACTGGCTCAGAACCTGAAATCAAAGTTTGTTGAAATGCAAAACCAGCTTATGACAGCAATAGTCTCTTCTGAAAGTGCAGGGAAAATATTTTCTTCACTTCAGTTTGACTAGTTAATTCAAAGTTAAGATACCAGTTGGAAGCTGAAAAAGCATGGAAGTTTGTTTTCCTTTCCCAATCTATGAATAAAAATGTGGTGTGACAGGGTGAGATTTACTAGTTCTAAAATCCAGAAGACATGGTGACAAGAAACAATCAGTTCAATTCACTAACTACAGATAATGCTTCGTTCAGTAAATCAGTTATAGTTTTAAATGCAAAACATAATTTTTTCTTTTAAAAAAGTTTATGTATTCAGCATACTTAAGGCCGCACTTAACGAATTAAAAAAGTTAAGTGTTTTAGTGCATTTTTAGTTGCATTCGAATTTCCATACTAGAGCCTGACAATCTCTCTCTCTCTCTCACACACACACACACACACACACACACACACACACACACACACACAC
>ML675613.1:41235312-41464750 GCA_007922155.1 Mesoclemmys tuberculata
ACACACACACACACACACACACACACACACACACACACACACACACAATGTATTATTCATCATTTTCTAACAATCAACCATGTAAAAATTAGCAATCTCAATAAATGTATGTTAAACTCTAATTGCTTAAAATAAACCTGTGTAAATATAGTACTGCCTCCTAGTTTGCCAAAAGCAGCACCAAATTTACTGTAAAGGCTACATTTAATTACAAATCAGCATGTTTTAACGGTTACCAACCAGTGAAAATTAACCTCTCTTTAGAAAAAGAACTGAAGTACAAATGCAAAGCAAGATTAAAACCTGAGTTCAATCAAGGTTTTCTGCTTGCTGATTTAAATCATAATTAAAATCTGTGATATAAAATCATTTTGATTTATATAAATCCATGCTGACTATTAATAAAGTCAAAGTCTCATTTTAACATTCTCTGTCAATGGTAACAAACCACAATTGGGCTGATGCATGAGATCCAGAAAATGAAACTGATTAAGAACGAAGTGAAATTTACCTGTCTAGTTTCACTGCCCAATTGACCCAAATCACAAAAAGTACAGAGTATAATGTTGAAAATATAAGTATTAAACTTAAAAACTGAATGAATTAAAATCTAACAATCATTAGTTATAGGTAAAGTGTTTAAAAAAGGGCCCCTTATCATACCTCCTCAAACTGTGAATGGAGAGATCATCTGAGTGTGGCTCTCCCAACATCTAATACTGAAGGGGAGGGGCAACTGCCTCTGCAGCATCCCTACCCACACGGAGATTCTTCCTCAGGTTTGAGGTTTACATGGGCGAGTAGATGGAAATTAGGTGGGGAACTACCCATCATTCCCCTGCTCTGGTGTCACAGACCTTAATCAGACAACAACTCCTCTTTAGGCTCTCTTTCCATTTGCATAGAGCTCCCATCTGGGTTCCAGAAACACCCATGTCCTGGTTAAGTTCAAGTGCAACTCCAATTGAAACTTAGTACCAGGGAGCTAAGCGAGGGGTGGATGCTGAGGTGCAGAGGCACAGGATCTTCCACAGGCCTCAGGGAATCAACCAGGTTTGGGAGCAGGCCCTACTGTCTATGATAAGGCCAATCCCCCATACCCCCAACTGGGTAACATGAGGGAAACCTCTGCATGGGATTCCTCTTGGAGAACTGCTCTCCCCAAGCCCTTTTCCCTGACCACTGGGGAAAAGGGTCTCTTTAAACAACAGGAGGACCTATAAGCAATTAGTATTCTACAATAAAATATTAGTCCTTTGAATTACAGAAGTGCAAAATAATGCAACATTTCGCCTATATTCTACCCTATCTTATGTATTACATTTTTCACCCAGAAGGGAAGACATTACATACCTGTAACTGGAAGAAGTTCTTCAAGACATGTGGTCCCTATTTGTATTCCAAATGTGAGTGCACATGCGCACCACGTGCCGGAAGATTTTCATAGCAGTGTCCACTGGCCTGTGTGTGTGTCGCCTTGTGTCTCAGGCGAGGTCATTATTAGGCCATGCAAATCAAATCCTCTTCAGTCATCCTCTAACCGCCAAGCAGCTCAGTCTGCAGCAAGAGGATGAAGGGTGGGTACTGGAGTACAAACAGGGATCACGCATCTCGAAGAACCTCCAATTACAAGTTAGTAATCTCTTCTTCAAGTGGTGGTCCCTACATGTATTCCAAATGTGGGTGAGTATCGAGCAGTGGAGAGTGTGGAGGGGGTGCGAGGATGCAAGAGAGTGCGGCCTGTAGTACGGCACGGCCCACTGCAGGGTCTTCTGCCATCCGTTCAGCTATGGTGTAATGGGTTGTGAAAGCATGTACAGAATGCCATGTCGCGCTCTACAGATGGCCGGCTAGGAGACATCTGCTAGGGAGGCAGATGTGGCTGCCTGCGACAGCATCAAGTGTACTGTAATTCCGTGAGGCAGAGGGGGGTTGGACAGCTGATAGCATTAAAAAATGCAACCTGAGCCACATTTCAAGATTT
Organism: Mesoclemmys tuberculata; assembly: GCA_007922155.1. Classification (NCBI taxonomy): domain Eukaryota; kingdom Metazoa; phylum Chordata; order Testudines; family Chelidae; genus Mesoclemmys; species Mesoclemmys tuberculata. The sequence continues at coordinate 41,237,297 of ML675613.1, forward strand.
GCTGGGAGTAGAGGGCTTGGCCATTACAGCAGTCAGCAACAGAGGCACGAGTTCTGTGCAGATAGAAAGCCAGCACACAGCGGACATTGAAGGAGTGAAGAATCCTGCCTGCAGAGGTGACAGGCTTAGGATGGAAGACTGGAAGGTGAATAGATTGGTTGCGGTGAACCTCTGAGACCATCTTCAGGAGGAACTTGGGATGCAGTCATAAAGAAACCTTGTCTATGAAATAGTCTGACCACCAGATCACTGACTCTCGTGGTCAAAGTGATAGCCATGAGAAAGATTACCTACAGGGAAGATGAGAGAGGGAGCACATTGTCAGAGGTTTAAAGGGAGATCTAGGGAGGGTGGAGAGGATAAGATTGAGGTTCCACAGGGGTACAGGTGGCAGTACTGACAGGAAGTTGTTGAGCCGGCCTTTCATGAAGCAAACAATGGTGGAGCTATAGCACAGGGCTGGTATTAGCAAACAGTGGCAAATTTACCAGTGAGACACGGTAATATCCAATTTGCAGATTGATAATGCAATTTAATGAGAACAGGCTCACTATAGCTAATATAATACTAATATAACATTATACTTGCAAACCCATAGAAATAAGTTTTCACCCAACAGGCTATGCACAGAAGTGTTCTTCAGGAATCTTCATCAGATGACCAGCCTGGCAGAATTCTTGCTAGATTTGGGTGGCAGAACGCACACCTGACAGCCCAGGTACACTATTTTTATAGTCATTTGTACACAACCACTGTGGCTGGTATGTAGCAGCTGATGACATCTCATGGCTGTTCTTTAGGTATTTCACATACTTTTCCAGTGATCTTTAACTTATCCACGTTAATCTTTAATTATTTACTATTAATTACATTGTTTTTATCATAACAGTTTAGTTCGGACAGTATAAATAAACAGAACAGAACATCATTTTTCAGGCTAAAACTATTTGGCTATCATATTACTCACAGAGATGTTCAAGACTCAAGGTTGTATTTCCTAAATGTTTTTTCTTTTTTATTTCAGCAGCTGGCTTGTGAATATATAAACTCGTCAGTAGTTAAAACGCTGCCCGCATACAGGCCGCAAAATGTGGTCAGTGCTGCAGAACCACCATGCCCATGGCCTACAGAGTGAGTTAACACTAAGTATCCATCCATGGGGGGGAAGGAAGGCACTAATTTGCTGCCAGATGGACCCAGACGGAGCTGAGGGCAAGGCCTGACATTTTTAGCTCTAGGAGATAATCTGGGAGGATGGGAATGGATATGGCATCCATGTGGTGATGGTGTTGGGCCCAGGATGTGAAACATTTTCATTTTGCTGTATAGCAGGCGTGCGTGGAAGCCCTTCTGCTGTGGGTAAAGAAGTGGTTCACTGGTGTAGAGCATGTTTTGTCTATGTGGGAGCTCCATCCAAAAAAACAGACCATGAGGTGAAAATGGCCCAGATTGGGATGCCGGACTCTGTCATGGTCCTGGGTGAGGAGGTTTGGTAGTATGCAGAGGTGGAGTGGCAGGCAGGCAGAGAGCCTGAGTAGGCCCATGAATCAAAACAGGCAGGGCCAGAATGGGGTTATGAGTGTAGTAGGCCAGTCCCTGCAGATCTTGCAAAGGACTTGTGGAAGGAGGGTAATGGGAGGGAAGACATAGCGGAGGTTGCCCCTTCAGGGTATGAGAAGGTCACCACCCTGGGAGCTGCAGCCCATGGCACTCTCGAAAAAATAGAGGGAAATTTATGGTTAGCTTATGTAGCAAAAGTCCCAGCGAGGGGAGCACCATGTGCAAAAGACGGAGTGAAGAGTGGGGTCATGTAGCTCCCATTTGTGGCTGGGGTACAGAGTCCTGCTGAGCATGTTGGCTAGGGAGATGTGTGTGCCCAAGAGGTACGCCATTTGGAGTGTGATGTGATGGCAGATGAGCCAGATCCATAGGTGGATGGACTCTGAAGAGAGCGATAAGGATTTCGTGCTGCTTTGTTTGTTGATGTACATCACTGTGGCCATACTGTCAGAGAGGAGGTGAATAAGTCATGAGCAGAGATGGGTCTGGAGTGCCAGGCAAGCTAAGCAAACTACCTGCAGCTCCAGTATATTGACATGCACACTGGCCTCCCATGGCATCCAAATGCCTTGGGCAGTGTGATGGCTCAGGTGTGCACTCCAAACTGGCAAGGGAGGCGTCATGTGGTCATGGTGCTTGGGATGGGGGCAGCAAAGCGGATACCTTTCACCACCACCTGGTCCACCAGGTGAGAGAGGCCAGAGCTGACTGCAGGATGAGCAGTTTGGCATCCAGTTGATTGGTGTGGGGTCTGAAGAACGTCAGGAGCCACAGCTGGAGGCAGCACAAGTGTAAGTAGGCATGCAATGTCACGGAGTTGCAGGCCACCATGTGCCTGAGGAAGCAGAGGCAACGACAAATCGTGGTGCAAGGGCTGCGGCATAAATCCATAGCCAGAGCAGTCAAGGTTTCAAAGCGGTCTACAGGGAGGAAGGCTCATGCTGCCACGGAATCAAAACATGTGCCAATGAAGTTGATCATCTGTGGCAGTTTGAGCACCAATTTCTCCTCATTGATACAGACTCCAAGGAGCAGTGAGGAGAGAGCAGAGAGAGAGAGAGAAGATGGCTGAAATATGCTCATCGTATGATAGCGTGACTAGAAGCTGGTCATCCAGGTAGAGGTACACTGAGTTACCTAGACGATGCATCTGTGCTGCCATGACTGCAAAGACTTTTGTGAAGATCCATGGGGGCTGTCGCACTGCCGAAGGGGAGAACTGTGAATTGATAGTGGCTGCAGCTCATGCAGAAGCAGAGAAATTTTTGGTGGACTGGGTGAACGTCGATGTAAAAGTATGCATCTTTCATGTCAAGATCTGCAAAACAGGCTCTCTGAGGAAGGGAGGGAACAACAGATGCTAGTGTCACAACATGGAACTAAGATTTTCTGTTGAAGGTGTTGAGGAAGCGGAGATCAAGTATATGGTGGCACCCTCCACTCTTTTTCAGGATGAGAGAGTGTACAGGGAGTAAAATCCTCTGCCCAGGAAGGGCCCGGATACCACCTCTATGGTGCCCTTCACTAGAAGGGTGGCTGTTTCTTGTTACAGGAGGCAGTGATGGGAACAATCCCTGGTAGGCACCTGAGGGGGGGGGCCCTGTGCAGGGGGAAAGCAGGAATTCAATTGAGTATCCGTGGTGTATGATCTCCACCACCCAACGGTATGTAGTGATCTTGCCCCAATTGTGGGCCAAGAGGGCAAGATGGTTCCCAACGATGACTGGGAGGACTGGGGGCAGTGACAGGGTGGGTTCCCAGCATTCAACTTGTGAGTCAAAAGTGAGCATTGGGCTGTTGGTGGATCAGGTTGGAAAAGGTGGCTGCAGCCCAGAGGTTCTGTGTATGGTGCTGCTTCCAAAGGGGTTCTTGTTGCCTGTGATAGAAGGGCAGGTAGGGTGCATAATGCTGGGACGGCAGGGCTGTCGTTGCTGTTTGCAATGGGATGACTGGTTGTAGATCCCAAGGGACCGGAGTGCCACCCTTGAGTCCTTCAGGGAGTGAAGGGACTCATCCATCTTGACCAAGAAGAACTTGTACTCATCAGAGAAGTCCTGTGTAGTGGTCTGGACTTCCTGCGGGAAGCCAGAGGATTGTAGCCAAGAGCTGTGGCACATGACTATGCCTGTAGCAAGGAAACAGGAGGACATATCAGCAGCATCCATGGCTACTTGGAGGCCTATCCTGGCCACCAGGCAGCCTGCCTCCATGAGGATGCAGAAGTGCAGTCTCTTGTCCTGTGGCAGGTCATCCAGGAACTCCAGTAGCTTGGCATAGTTGTTGAAATCATACTTCGCCAGCAGAGCCTGGCAGTTTGCAATGCTGCTGAGGAGTAGACACTCCTGCCCAACAGGTCTACGTGTTTGGCTGCCCAGTCAAGAAGTGTTGATTTTTGCATGTATTGCCACATGCACCACAATGGAGCTGGAGAAAAAAGGAAATCTGCCCCCTTAGCTAGGACAAAGCACTTGCGTTCCACCCCTTTTAGCTTGGGGGCACAGGAAGCTGGTGCGTACCAGACTGCTCTTGCAGATTACAGGACAGCATTGTTGATAGGTAGTGCCACCCATGAAGGCCCCTGGGGTTGGAGATTGTCCAGCAGTTGATGGTGCTGGTCCTGCACCTCCTCCAGGTCCACAGTGACCCTCCACAGCAGGTCTTGATACTGCTTATGGTCATCAAGAGTCAAGAAAGCAGGAAGCATAAGGGCATCATAGGGAGAAGAGGAAGCAGCCATAGGGAGAAGCGGAACTGGCATTACTGACTCCAGCTCCACTTCTTCCTCCAAGCCCAATGGCTCTGGTGCAGAGCCCTGGGCAGAAGGACATGATGCTTGAGAAGGCAGATAGGGCCACTAATATAGGTCAAGGGTGGCCAATGGGCTGGAACTATGGTGGTACCCAGCAGTACCGGTACCAAGCCGACAGCGTTGGGTTGTATGCCAGTGGGTGAGATGCATGGGAGTCCAAGCTTCTCCTGGAAGCAGGAGAGACTGTAAAGTCTACCTCGGAGGAGCTGTCTGAGTCCGACAAAGCATTCAGTAGGGGTGGAGCAGATGGTATGGGCAGTCTGCAACAGAAAGCTGAGAAGTGTCCCTCTTGGAGCAGAAACGGTTTGTCTGCCAGAGTGGTGATTCGCAGATGGTGAGCAATGGAGAAGGCAAGTAGGGCAGTTTGAGATGCACCGATGACAGAAAGGGATCACGACGGGGAATGTCCTGGTGAGTGCCTGAGGAGCATGGTGGCATCCACAGTGTTGAGTGGACTAACAAGGTGTGGAGACACTGGCACCACAGGTGGGGCACGCTCTGGAAATAGATCCTTCAGGGTCCAATATGGCAGTATGTGGTATCATCGGGTTGTTCTCCTTCTTTGCCTTGACCTCGGAGTAAAGAAGCTTATGCAGTGAGGTGATGGGGTCAGCGCATGACTTTTTGCCTGATCTGACTTGGCTTGGGGAGGGAACACTGCACTTAGAGGCAATCCATGACGGGAACTTGCTCTGATACCCATGAGAGAGTGTTTTTGGCTCTCCTGTCTGGGCTTGTCCTGGACCGTCAGTGGTGTCAGAGCGAGGTGTGGGACAAGCCAGGGGCAGCACTCACCACCAGTGAAGGGTGCTGCGCTGACAGTTCTGCGTTGGACTGTGCATGAGCCTCCTCCATAAAGGCAAGATGTGTCTCCCTGAGACACTAGAGATAATGTTAATGTCTGTCACTCACTGAGAACAAGCCAGGGTATGAAGCAAAATTTTTGAAGTTCAGGATGCAGGGCATAGTCCCCAGGGGAAAGGAGGGCCGGACCCTGACAGGCCAACAAAGACTAACAAACTATGCTAACAACTATTTACAGCTAACTAAAGAAGAAAAAACAAATAGATGAAAATGCTCTCACAGATAAACTACAATTGCAAAAAAACAGGATTTCCGACTCTGACTGCAGCAGTAAGAGGGAACTGAAGAGGCATTGACCCGCATGGTCTAATATAACCTCACCTAAAACACAATCTGATACAGGATGCTCTGCGTGGGTCAATGGACACTGCTATGAAAAACTTCCAATTCCGGCACATGCACACTCGCATTTGGAATACCTATAGGGACTACCACTCAAAGAAGAATTGTTTGTTGTTTTTTTAAACCAAGAAAAATAGCGCCACTTTTTAGACTGCCAACCCTCTGTCCAAAAGAAATTTTTGTACAAATGAAAAAGGGGCTGATACTGAGGCCTTTAAATCTAGTGCTTATCTGTTATTGTAGCTAGCACATACCACGATTATGTGAATCTAATAGAGTATTAAACATTGCAAATTTACAATAGTTTAAAACAAAAAAGATGAAAAAAAGAGGAAAAAATTAAGAAACCATGCTGTCAAACACAACACTCTACAGAAAAAGTAAAATCAGGTTTTACACATGTTTTAAATTAAATGTCAAAAATAACAGTACACTGGAAACAAAGACATTATAACTACCATGAGGGGTTGACAGTTCCAATTCATTTGTCAAATATGTTAGTAGGGCATGAAAAGCAAAGTTCAGTTTATTCTGCAAAAACTCTTAATAACCAAATCAGATATTTTTTTCAAAATGTTCATAAAGGTTAAAATATGTGTTAGTATATGCAGTAACATGCATATGTTAGTATATGCAGCTAAAAAGTTTGGGCCATGCTAAATCCAAAGGTTCAGATTCAAGCATATGCAGTCTACTATTTTCCTTCTGAAATAAGCATTAATTGGGTATGCATTACTGGCAATCGGTGCACATAACAGGTACACTGTGGCAGGCATGAGGTCAAAGACAAAGCCAGCCAAGAATTGCAGCAGTTGCTCACTAATGCACAGTCTAGGGGTTTTTTTTCCCCCTTTTATTTTCAAAATGAATACATGAACACCAATAATTTTGGAGGGATTTTAGGCAGTTCATTAAATTTCAGTGGGCTCTGGACAGACTCCATATAAAATAGCTCTAGATGGGCCCAACATTCACCTCACAGGACTCAAACTAGAGAAGGCAAGAGAAAATAGCAAGGAAAATTAACATCTTTCTCTAACCTTTCATCCTCTTAAGTTCACTAAACTCTGGACCTTTCTCCTCTTCCCCTCATCCCACAACCCCAGTTACTCTTTCAAAAAGAACTGATTTTAGCCCAACAGTCCTTTCAATTCATTTTCAATGACAGAGCTAAACTGAGTGTGTTAAATAGCTTATTTTATAAAGAGAGGGGGGAAGCCAACCCAGAAGTGGCTAAGGGCACAAACCAGCTCTGAAAAGGTCAGCCATTTTAAAACTGCCACTTTTTTCCTCTTAACCACCCTTCCAGACTAGCTGCTGTATTTATCAGATAGCAGCACTATTTTTTTCTCAACAAAATGGAATTAGGATCCCTGAAGCAGTTCCTAATTCTGCTTTTTTAAAGTGCAGTTAAAATTACATATAAAACACTACACAGTGTAAGTGTTATGCATTATTACTAATAAAAAATAATACTTACTTCTTACATAGCATTTCATCAGTAGATCTCAAAGTGCTTTACAAGCATTATCCCCATTTTACAGACAGGAAATCTGAGACAGAGAGTTGAATCGATTTGCCTAATACTCTAGCCAGTTCTGAAGAGTTGCCGAGTCCCAAACAGTCTGAAGGGAAAACAAGAGATTTGTTTAAGTTTAGCCAACAGCATTTATCAGGCTGTTGTACTTCAAACAAAATTTCATGTTTCCCCTTCCCCCGCTATTGTACTCAGCCGCATTTCAGAACTGGTGGGGTGCTGTTGAGAATCATATCTTCCTATCTACATCTGCGAGCAGAGAACAAAAAGCAGGTGCGTCTAAGCAGTGCAGTAAAGCCCGCCAAAAAGAGCATCAATTACCCCTAACTCCACTGGCTCAGCAGGAATTTACACTGTGGAAGGAGGTGGAACCAGAGATACAGCTTTCTGTACAATACTGTTCACCTCACAAACTAACGATGACCACTTTCCAAAAAGGAATCCAGAGGAACAGCCATCAAAGGATTTTTTCACATGAGGAATAATACAGGAACCATGCCGTTATCGGGCAACAGGGGGGCTGCTAGGAGCTAGGGCAGAGACACAGAGCATCCCAATGGAGCACCCTGTATGTTCTTCAATTACCTCACCCCAAAATCTACAGGGATTTGAGGCTCCCAAATTTCCTATTACTTTTCCAGGAGAAAAGTGAAGACTTTTGACACAAGTAGTGAAAAGGAACCCAAAAGGAAGGTTACTTATCTTATAATAACTGGAGTTCAAGATGTGTGGTCCCTAGGGGGTATTCACTATGTGGTGCACCTGCACTATGTGTTCTCAGGACCAAAAAATCTTTAATATCAGTGTCCGTTTGTCTGCACCTGCGCCATGCACCTCCTCATGCTTCCATCCAAGGGCATAAAGGGTGGTTTGGACCAACTGCCCCCCAGTTTGATTCTACTATGAATAAGGTTAACCTGAGCACGGGGGAGGAGGGCAGATCATGCATATCCACAGGGACCACACAACCCAAGTCAAAGAACTCATGTTATGATAAGAAAGGAAAGCTACTTTCCAAGTGCTATCTCTATGGGTATTCACTGTGGGTGACTCCCAAGCAGTGCTCACTAAGAAGAGTAAGAGGAAATATGCTATACAAGAGTGGAGAATCACTGAGGGAAAAGTAGGCACATCTGCAGCTGAAGTTTGGACCAGTGCATAATGTCTGGGGAAAGTGTGTAGAGCCCGAGGCAGTGTCTTCACAAATCTCCAAGACGAGCAATTCCTTGTGAGGAAGCTACCAACATCTCTTTAGATCTTGTAGAATGATCCCAGATAATTTGAGGAGGAGGGGTTTTAATAATGTCACAGCAGAGAGAGATGCAAGAGGATATCCACTTAGAGAGTCTGAAAGAGATAGCTTTCCCTTTCATTCTTTCGGCAATAGCGCTGAAAGACCTTGGAGACTTCTGAACAGGTAGTGTTCTGTGCAGACAAAGGCAAGAGTCCTGCACACATTTAGGGAATGGAAACTTGCTTCCCCCATGCTTCGGTGAAGTTTAGGATAAATCACTAGCAGGCAGACAGCTTGGTTAAGGTAAAACTCAGAAGGCATCTTGGGTACAAACTTACGATATAGGTGAAAAGAAACCCTGTCCGTGTGAAAAATAGCATGAAGTAAGTCTGCTATAAGGTCTCCAAGTTACACTAACCTTCTAGCAGAAATACTAGCAGTCAAAAAGAGACTTTGCAGGACAAGTGCAGAAGGGAACAACAGACTGAAGCCTCAAAAGGTGATCTTGTGAGACAGACAAGGCAAGATTTAGGTCCCAAGCAGGGACCAGTTTCAAAACTGTAGGAAACGTACTTATAATGTCCTTCAGGAACTTTACAGAAATGGAATGAGTAAAAACAGAACAGCCTTCTACTGGGGAGTGGAGAGTGTTATCTGCTGCCAAATGTACCAGTAGGGAGCTAATTGACAAGCTGGATGTCTTAAGACAGAAGATTCTTCAGTATGAGAAGAATACCTGATGCCTCCACAAACAGGTGAGGCTGCTGGCATGAAGGGAGAATCATTTCCCTTTATCGGAATAGCATTTTCACTTAGCGGGTCTCCTACTGTTTTGGGGGATGGCTTGAACTCCCTCAGAGCAAGCTCACTCTATGCTAATTGTCCGTCCAAAAGCCATACTGTCACATGCAGGGACACTGATGTGATGCTGGCAGACCAGGTGCCAGCTCATGCCAAGGTCTCCATGCTTTGATTGAATACTGACAAATACATCACTGAAATCAGGCTGGCTCACCTGTGTGTTAGTATTATTAAAATAGGTATTAGAATTCTAAGAATGTGTTTACTGAATGCTTGTGAGTTGCTGCATGCATTAATCTCACTTATAACATGTGTATCTCATATTTAAAGTAATACTTGAGCATCTGCACTGTAAGCTTTTGTAACTGTGTAAACTATCAAACACGAGAGAAAAGAAAAAGCATGAAATGCTAGTCTCCAACAGAATGTGTTATGTCTTGACCGACAAGTAAGGCCCATTGACACCAGACAGACTAGAGTGGAACACTAAAAAGGACAAAAGACTGGTTTTGTGCTCTTCATACCGCCTCCATGAAGAGGCATCTTGCACATGAATTCCTTCTATCAGCTGAATTTGAAGCTCAAAGCAGAAATGAGGAAAGGAATAAAACCCCTAACAAGGAGGAACTGTATCTTGGACTCTGGAAGCAAGGTTTCTAGGCATAAGGGATCCCCTGCATCTTAGATTGGATTAGCCCTAAAGGACATACATAGCTTTCTTATTATAGAAGCTTCTATTACCTTCTGAAACTTAAGATTGTAACTCATTTTATATACATACATATATATGTTTACCTGCTTTAACTTTGTAAATAACTCATTTCCTTTTCCTATATAATAAATCTTTATATCGTTTATTATAGGATTGGCTACAAATTGTCTTTAGGGTGAGATCTAAAGTGCAATTGACCTGGGGCAAGCATCTCATTCTTTGGGACCAGAAGTAACCTGAATATTGCCATGATCCTTGCTGTAAGGGATCATCTAATCACAAAGGTAGGCTTACCTGTGTGGAAAGAGATAGGAGTACCCAAGAGGACCATCTGTGACTCCATGTTAAAGCTCGCATAGTGCCTGAGGAGTTTACACTGGATAATTAGTGAGTGTAATCCAAGTACAGACCTCACAACCAATTTGGAGGTTGTGTCCTGGTTCTCAACAGTCTACCTTGAGAGTGGTACTCATGCTCTTGAGCCTCTGCAGGACAGTTCAACAAATAGATTGGGGTGGTTCACCCTACCCTTGTTATGGGACAGCAGTCCCTGGAATGACTGAAATTGAATGCCTGGACAAGAGGCTAGTTGTGATATGATGAACTAGAATTGCCTTGTGTACCACAGTGCTATAAGGATCACTGTCATTTTGTTGAGTTTGATCTGAGTATCTCCCTGAGATAGCAGTGAGACTGGAGGGAGGACATACAGAGGTGCCGATTACCGTACCAAGGATATCTACTTCAGAGTTGAGACTTTGGGCTGGCTGGGAACAGTAAGCCAGGTGCTTTTTGTTGTGCTTGGTTGCAAGGAGTTCCCAAACAGGATTCTCCATTGCCAAAAGACATGCCATGCTACTGATAGATGAAGTTCCCACTCATGATCCATGTGGAAATATTTGCTGAGGCGGTCAGCCAGTGAATTCCTCCCAGGATGTGAATGGCTGAGAAGGTAATTCAATGCAACAGGTTCTAGAGGAGGATCCCTTTTCTGCAGGGTGGTGGTGGAGGGAATCCTTCTCCTCCCTGCTTGTTTATATAGGAGACGGTAGTCGTACTGTCTGATCTGACCTGATCATATATAGATCAAATGATGGGCAAGAACATCTTGCATTCTTTGAGAACTTCTCAAAGCTTGAGTAAATTGACGTGCGCTTGGATTCCTGCAGGTACCAGGAGCCTTGGACTGTCTGGTCTTTGAGAGGAATGCCCCATCTCAGTAGGGAGACATCTGAGTTAAATGTCTTTGAGGTGGTGCTGGTACAAAATGGAACCTCAAGCATATCATGTCTTTGTTTTTCCACCAGCTGAGTGATGTCAGCACATCCCACGGAAGAGACATCTTGTCCAAGGAGTCCTTGTTCAGGGCATAAACAGTCTATAACTATAATTGAAGACATCATATATGCATCTGTACAAACAAGGTGACAAAGGTGCATGTTGCCATGTGGCCTAATAGAACCTGGCAGAATCAGACTATAGCATGAGGGCTGAGACAGAAGCTAGCTGATGAGATCACTAATGGCTAGGAATCAGTCCTGAATAACTCACTATGAAAGTTCAGGTTCACCCCTATGAACTGTGATTTGTGAGGGCATTAATATGGACTAGTCTAAATTAACTTGAAGTCTGGAAGTACAGTAGTGGTTGTTGCTTGTACCTCCTGGCATGTCTGAAACAAGCATGCTATCGTCCATGTTAGGAAATAACAGTTTCCTTTGATTGCTGAGATATGTGGCCACTACCACAAGGACTTTCATAAATATCCTTGAGGCTGTGGAGAGGCCGAAAGGGAGCTCCCATGCTCCTAGCCCACTGTGAAGTGCAAGAACCTTTTGTGAGGAGAATAAATGTCCAAATGCAAATATGAGTCCTTCAAATCAGTGGTCATAAACCAGTCACCTGAGGTAAGGGAGCATATTATAGAGTCCAAGGTGGTCATTCTGAACACTGAGTATCACATAAAAACATTCAACCCTCTGAAGTCCAGAATGGGTCCTTCAACCCATTCTTTTTGGGAGTGAGGAAGTACCTTGAATAAAAGCCCTTCCTTAGATGAAAGAATGGGAGGGGCTCTATTGCCCCCAGTTGAAGAAGGGAGTACACCTCATGTTTGAAAATCCTCTAATGAGGGGGGTTCCCTAAAAAAACAGGGAGAAGGAGGTTTGTTGTTTTGGAGGGGGGTTGGAAGGGGCAGGGAGGGGGAGGGGAGATGGAGAAAATCTAGAACATAGCCTTTTGATACAATATCCAGAACTCATTAGTATGTTGTGATGGTGTGCCACATTGGGGGGGGAGGGGATGGACCTGCCGGACACCAAAAGGTATGGTAGTAGGCATTACAAAAACTGGTTGTGGATCCTCAGGCACCACAAAATGCCCTCCTGAAAGGTGGCTGAGATTGAGAAGTAAAGAACGGTGGTGCCAGCTGTCTACCCCAGTGGGTCCTCTGCCACTTCTTGGGAAGTTCACGTCTTCTGTTGGAAAAAGGATGGAAACAGTGGACAAAGGAGTAACAAAGTAACCATAGACTTGTAGGACTGGAAGGGACGTCAGCAGGTCATCTAGTCCAGCCCCTGTACTCAAGGCAGGACTAGACCAACTAGATAACTAGACCGTTCCTTAGAGCTGCTTGTCAAACCTGTTTTTAAAATCCTCCAATGACAGATTCCACAACCTCTCTAGGCAATTTATTCCAGTTCTTAACCCTGACAATTAGGGATTTTTTTCCTAATATTCAACCTAAACCTCCCTTGGTGCAATTTAAGTCCATTGCTTTTTGTCCTATCCTCAGAGATTAAGAACAATTTTTCACTCTCCTCCTTGTAACCATCTTTTATATACTTGATAAATGTTATATCCCACCTCAGTCTTCTTTTCTCCAGACAAAGACAATTTTTTCAATCTTTCCTCCTAGATCATTTTTTCTAGACCTTTAATCATTTTTGTTGCTCCCATCTGGACTTTCTCCAATTGTCTCAGAATTGGACGCAATACTCCAGCTGAGACTTTATCAGCATGAAGCAGAGTGCAAGGATTACTTTTTGGGACTTACTTATAACAATTCTGCTGATGAATCCCAGAATTATACTCACTTTTTGTGCAACAGTGTTACACTGTTGACTCTCACTTAGCTTGTGATCCACTACAACCCCTAGATCTCTTTCCACGGTACTCTTTCCTAGGCAGTCATTTCCCAATTTGTATGTGTGCCACTGATTGTTCCTTCCTAAGTGGAGTGCTTTGCATTAGTCTTTATTGAATTTCATCCTATTTACTTCAGGCCATTTCTCCAGTTTGTCCAGATCATTTTGAATTTTAATTCTATTCTCCCCAAAGTGCTTGCACACCTCCCATCTTGGTATCATGTACAAAGTTTTTAAGTATACTTTCTATGCCATTATCAAAATCATTTATGAAGTGTAACAGGGTAAGGTGGGGGGGAGGTATACTCCGCCCTCGTGAGTCCTGCGCTCTTCCGGCCTGGCCGGTGGTGCAGCTGGGGGAAGGTAAGCTGGAGGGGTAGGGAGAAGATGGGGCCCGCTCTGCCCCTGAGTTCTGCTATCTTCTCTTGGGTCGGTCCGTGGTCTGCTCCCTGCTTCCCCAGCTGGGTCCTCTGCCTCCGGTGTTGTGGCAGCAACCGTGGAAGCTCCAAGCTTCTGCAGATTGCAGGCTGCAGACTGCCAGCTACAAACTACCAACTCCAAGCTGCAGGCTTTCAAACTGCAAACCCCAAACTATAAAGTGTAAACTGTAAACTCCTAACTGTAAACTCCAAACTCTGCACTCCATACTCCACACTCCACAGCCTGCCTGCCTGAACTGGAGGCTTTTAAGTGTTGGGGCAATCTCCTTGATAGGCCCCAGGTGGCCTAATTACCTTAAAGCAGCCCCAGCTGGATCACCCGGGGAATAAGGCTTTGCTGAGGCTGGGGCTAATATACATGCCTTCTAGCACCCCTGCATAGCCGTCTGGCCTGGCCCTGTCACAGAAGATATTGAACAGAACAGAACCCAGAACCGATCCCTGTGGGACCCCACTTGATATACCCTTCCAGCTTGACTGTGAACCACTGACAGCTACTCTCTGGGAATGGTTTTCTAACCAGTTATGCACTCATCTTATAGTAGCTCCATCTAGGCTGTACCTCCCTGGTTTGTTTAGGAGAAGGTCATGCGAGATAAAACCAAAGCCTTACTAAAGTCAATATATACCACATCTACCACTTCCCCCCCATCCACAAGGCTTGTTATCCATCAAAGAAAGCTATTAGGTTGCTTTGACATGATTTGTTGTTGGCAAATCCATGCTGACTGTTACTTATCACTTTTTCTTCTAAGTGTCTGCAAACATATCATGCAACTATTTGCTCCATTAACTTTCTGGGCAGTGAGGTTATGCTGTCTGGTCTATAATTCCCCAAGTTGTTCTTATTTCCCTTTTTATAGATTAGAACTATATTTGCCCTCTTCTAGTCCTCTGGTCTCTCTCCTGTCTTCCATGAGTTTTTTAAGATAATCACTAATGGCTCAACTATCTCCTCAGTCAGCTCCTTGAGCATTCTAGGATGTATTTCATCAGGCCCTGCCAACTCAAAGATATCTAACTTGTCTAAATAATTTTTAACTTGTTTTTCCCTATTTTAGCCTCAGATCCTATCTCATTTTCACTAGCATTAACTGTATTAGACATACAATCACTAACCTTTTTGATGAAAACAGAAACAAAAGAATCACTTGGCAATTCTGCCATTTCCACATTTTCTGTTATTGTCTTCCCCTACCCGCCCCGCCCCAGATGATTAATGAGCCTACCCTATCCTTAGTCTTCCTCTTGTTTCTAATGTATTTGCAGAATGTTTACTTGTTACCCTTTATGTCTCTAGCTAGTTTAATCAATGTTTCTCATCCCATTTTTGGGGCAGGGTACAGAACACAGATGTATGCCAGACTACTCATCAGTTTCCATGATGGCCTCTTTAATTGAGAGTGCTACTTTAGATGAAGCCATACTTCATGCTATGTCTAGGAGCTTATGAGCTGAATCCTGGACCTGTTCCAGAGGATTTTGGAGAGTGTCTGCAATCCTTCTGAGAAAGTCCTGGTACTGTTTAAAATTGTCTGGAGATGAGGGAGAGGCTGGTGATACTGCCTCATCTGGAGATGTCCTGGAGAGTACCACAAGTACTGTTGGTACTCTCATCAACTGCTCCCATGACTGTGCTTTGCTTCATGGTGACCATTCCTGTGTGCAGGATCCTTGTATTCAAATGCTTTGAAGTATGGATTCCTGGGACTCCAATTTGGTCGATACAATAGATTATAGTGGAACAGAGGTAGCCCCCATAATGGACCATTGGTCCCTGGGCCAGAATTGCTGTTAACAAGGGCACGGAGGTAGAGTGAATCTGGAAGCCCTGCCTGGACTGTTAAGTTTCCATCAGCTAGCTGGAGGGACCATCAGTACTGGATCACATTTGTCCAATGAAGACGCCTCTTCATATTTTGTCATTGGGGCCGGGGTACCATAGGATTTGGTTCCATTAGATCAGAAACAGGAGCAATGGGTGGGAAAGAGACTGAGGCTGAGCCTCCAATTCTCAGCTAAGCCTTGGTACCAGCAAATGCTGGGATGATAGAACGGGGACCTCCCACAACAGTTTTGACTCCATGAAAATGGAGAACTCTAGGTCCTCATAGACAGCCAAATCTTCCAAGAAAGCGTATCAAGGACCTGCCTGAGGTGAGCTGACCAGGGTCCTGGGCTTTGTCAGGGCCCTCAATGCTGTGTTATAGACAGAAGATCTGTGCATGGGTGGTACTATCAGAGAAGGGAAGAATAGTCCCTTCTATCCATATAAGGCACAGGGGTTGTTGATAGTCTGTTCATGTGCAGGTTTGGGCACTAAGAGTTCCCGGTATCATCAACACCTTCTTTGATGTACAAGCTTCAGGTGCATTCATTCTAGGATGCAGATCTCTGGCGGCACCAGGGAAAGGGGTGAAATAGGCATCTTTCTGGAGGACTTATGCAAGGATTTGTCCCTCTTCTTGTGGGAGAGTTTGCCCTTGTCTGTCTCATATGTGTGCTTCATGGAGTTCTTGTGTTTGGGGAAGGACTCCAAACTGTCAGTATTGGACACCAGCAATGTGATGCCTGGTGATTCCGGATGAGTGGAATCAGAATGGGAGGATCCCAAATCCTAACAAGGCCTCATGGAAAGCTACACAAGGTGCTTGTGGAACCTGAAATCACAGGTTTGTCTGATACATAGAGCAAAGGCATAGCAAATACCGTACTTTGAGGGAGATATGAGATTCCCTGAGGGTAATACAAACAAATTTCATGAAGACGCTCATTAGGAAAAGCCAAGGGCATCCCAGGTAAACCTTGGCATCTTGGGCATAATTGATGCACTAGAGAAAAAAGAAGAACTAGTTAGGGAAGACCCCTTTCCATCTCCAACAAACTTGCACTAAACTAAGCTAACTAACTAAGAATACTTTTTATAGTATTTACAGACTCAACAAAGACAAACACCAAAGAAAAGAAACAGACACAGGAGGTTCCATCCCCAACCAGAAGAGGTAGAAAAAGAAATGGGGGGGCAGTCGGTCCACAGAGGGGGCTATCGGTCCACAGTCGGTCCCAAAGGGCAGCACAACATGGCACAGCTGCATATGAGCAGTCACAGCTATTGAAGAATTTCTGGTCCCGGGCATACGAAGCATGCATACTACCACAGTGAATATCCACAGGGATCAGAAATCAAAGAACGGACAGTTTCCTATCCTGTAGGCAGAAGTAACTTACTGTCAAACAGTAAAGGTCAGAACTTTAAACATGCAACTTAGTGCAATGCTCCAAAAATTCTTATTATGAATACAATCATTCCTGTTAGATGCTACCAATCCTAGAGAGGGGAGAGTAAGGAGCATCTAAAATCTTTTAGACCTATTGAAACAGGTGAGTTAAATGTCACAAGTATTTTCATTAACATTGGTAAAGGCAAAGATGAGTAAATTGTGTCTGGGCTGGTAAATTTTCAAGCACATTTTGCAAGTCTACTATAATCTTTAATGGACCTGAACTTAAATGAAAAAAAAGGATGCAGGTTCATCATCTTTTTTCTACAAGATTAGCATTTTATGTCATCTGTGCATGTTCAGAGATTTAATAATAAATCTGATATTAAAAACTTTGACAGTGATACTGCAGATGTATAAATGCTCTTTTGGATTTATAAGAGCCCAATCCTGCTCCCACTGATGTATATGGTGCTTTTTTTCTTGACTTTAATGACATGATCAAACCTTAAATTATAGTGCAATTAGATAGGCAGTAGATGGACACCTGCAAGAACAGGACTGAGTTGGCCTCAATGTGTTTCATCTCATCTAGTTTTTAAAAAGGAAAGGAGAGATATACTTTTACTCTGTACTTCAACTGGTGATCGCCAATGCAGAAAAGACAACTATGGAATACATATCTTTTGTACATCAGACTGTTCCTTCCAAGCCTCAAACAGAAATGCTACTGACAAAAGTAGCAGATTTGCCATTAGCTTGATACGTTTCTGCTTTTGGAGGCAGTAGTCCCCAGTACAATTTCTTGCTGGAACAGAGTCTTCAGAAATAAGAATAATCCTTCACTGATATTTAGTTACTTCAAGACCTTGCTACGATCAGATAAATAGCCCAATGTGGTTCAATTAAGTTAGTGCATATATTTATATATAAAATATGAATATTAATAGCTAGATTGTCTGATGTACTTTTTATACTTTGTCACAGCAGTTCCATATACACACTAGCATCCATTTTTCTTTAACAAAAATATACAAAAAAGTTAGAACACTTCAAAATTAAAGATTTCAGTGCAACATTAACCCAACTATTTTGCCAATGTAGTATATATTAAAAGACAAATATTTAACAACATATTAAGTAGCAATACAAAAGCTATACGCAAGGGGACAGAGTTAGCTAAAAACCTTTGCTTTTTATGTTTCATAACTTTTGTTAATTTCAATTCTTAATCTTCATGCTACATAGGGTAAGGATCATGGGACTTGAACAGGTCTGCAGCTCCCAGGCAACCAGTGTCCACACACTGCCAGCCAACAGCAGCTATGAGTGGAGGTTACTTACTGTAACTGGAGGTTCCTTTAGCTATGTGGTCTTTATCTATATTCCATAAGTGGATACAAATGAGTGCCATATACTTAAGTTCAGAAATTCTTCCAAGCAGCTTCCAATGGTATGCATATGCACATTAGGCTCTCCTCATGCTCCTGACCAAGAAAAAAAGAGACAGGAGGGTAGATCAACACCTCTCCAGTTCCTCTTTTTACTGCAAATCCAACAAGATCCAAAGCAAATGAGATGGAGAGCAGGTAGTGGAATACAGATAGAAACCAGACATCTTAAAGAATTTCCAGTTAGAGTAAGTACTTCAAGTGATTGTCCTTATGTGTATTCCATACATGGGTGGCAAACAGTGTCCAGCCTGGAGACAGGTGCAAGGAAGCTGGTAGCAAAAATCCTTGCAATTCTGCCAATCCCACCAATGCATCCATAGCCGAGTCATGACCAGAGCATAGTGTGTTACAAAGTATGGATCAAAGTGTGTTTGTAACCACAAAGTGTGGTTACAAAGTGTGTTACATAGTGTGGATCAAACTTCAGGTGGCCACTCTGCAGATGTCCTGCAGCAGAACATCTGATAGGCATGTCATGGAGGGAGGTTGTGCTTACGTGGAATGAGATGTGACACACTCAGATGGAGGAATGTTTGCTATCCTGTAGCATTTGGATGCGTTCCAAGACCCACTTAAAAATCCTCTGGGAGGATATGGCTTCCCTACATGATCTCCCTGCTATGGCGATAAAGAATCTCGGTGATTTCCTAATGAGCCTGGTTCTTCACAGGTAGAATGCCAGCCCATCCTGGACATTATGGGAATATAGTCTTTTGTCTTCAGAGGAAGCAGGAGGTTTTGGGAAAAATACACTTAAGTTTGTCATTTGATTGATATGGAACTTAGAAACCATCTTGAAGAGAAACTTGGGTCCTAGTTGAAGAGAAACCTTTTCTTTGTGCAACACTGCATAAAAAGGATCCTCCATGATGGCGGTGAGCTCCCTGAGGTGATAGCTACTACAAAGGCCACCTTCAAGAATAAGTAGGCCATGGCACAAGTCACCATGGGAGTCACAACCCATGACTTCCCTGGAGCAATACGGGGGAGCTCTCTCTTCATTTGGGACACAAAGTGGGAGTACCCCACTATGTAAATACCGTGCTTAGGACCATGTCATGAACTTCCCACTTGTAATGTATCAAGAAGCTTCTACTCCATTTGTCTCCCAGAGCATTGTGAATACCAGGAATGTGCACTGCCTGTACCATAACATGGTTTCTGATGCTTCATTTCCAAAGTCTGACCACTTCCTGGCAGAGGGGACAAGATCTCACTGCTCCCTGTTAGTTTAGATAGAGCAGTGTGGTAATATTGTCCAATATTATCTATATATGGAACAAGCGTATAAGCAGAAGGAAGGCTTTGCATGCAGGACAGACTTCTCTCAGTTCCAATAAGTTGATGTGCAGCCTGGCTTCTCATGGGGGTCTAGGTGCCCTGAGCAGTGTGATTGTCCAGGTGAGCACCCCATCCCAGAACAGAGGCATCTGTCACAATGATACTCCTGGGGGGGGAGGGCTAAAAGGAACACCACCATGACCTTTTCCAGGTTCAACCACCAAGTTAAGGAGGTGAAAACTCTGGCAAGAGCAACCACCTTGGAGTTGATTTGGTCTTTGCTTAGTTAATAAAATGAGTGGAGCCAAGTCTGCAAGCACTATAAATGGAGTCTGGCAAAAAGAGTCACATAGGTGCATGAGACCTAACTGTGAGAGGCATTTATGCACTGTGGTTCGTGGTCTGTGGGTGATGTGTGAAATCCAGTTGCCCATTGCATGAAACATTTCTGAGGGAAGGAACACTCTTGCAGAAACTGAATCCAACCTTGCCTCTATAAAGATTATTGACCTTGTGGGTAACAAAACAGATTAGGGCTGTTAAAAGTTCTATCAGAAATCTTGTCACCAACCTCACCTCCTAACAAGATCAGCCTATCTGGAGGCAATCATCCAGGTATGGAAACACTGTATAGCCCTGGCATTTCATCTGAGCTGTTACCAAAGAGAAAACTTTTGTAAATAGGTTTTGGTGCCATACCACAAAACAAAGGAACTTCCAGTGTGATGCGTGAACGTCCACAAGAAAATTTGCATCCTTCATGTAGAGAGCCACAAACCATATCCTTTCCTAAAGAGAGGGGATTATAGATGCCACCATAACTGTCTGGAACTTCAGCTTTCAACTAAAGAGGTTGAGTTGCCAAAGGTCCAGCATGGGTCTTCTGTCTTTTTCAGGCATTAGGAAATATGGATAGAGGTAGGATGCACTCTACTGTCCCTCAATGTAAAAGGGACTCTGCTTCCTGTTGAAGATTACCTCATGAGAGATGTCCCCAAAAGGACGACTGGGAAGTGGATTTCTGAGGTGGGAAGGAGAGAAATTCTATGGAGTATCCTGGTGTGGATAATTTCCAGAACTCAGCTGTCTGTAGTGATCTTGTTCCAGGTAAGAGAGAAGAGTGTAAGACAGCACCCAAAGGTGACAGAGGACAGGAGGGTTGGCATTAATGGTGTTACACGGGTCTCAACCAGTATGCCAAAAGTGGTTGTTGGTTGACAAAGAAGAGTGGCTGTGGCAGGAGAGGGGGTTGAGAGGCAAGGCCTCCAAATCTTTTGGCGTTTGCACAAGGCTCCACTGGTAGTAAGATGCATGAAGAGGAGATGGCTTTGGTCTATAAGATTGCCTCTTGTGTTTCCTCCTGAGTGCCGATGTATAAATCCCAAGGGAATGCAGAGGCAATCTCGAGTCTTTTAGTGAGTGCACAGACTCATCTGTTTTCTCATTGAAGAGATTTGACTCATCAAAAGAGAGATGGTCCTGCATGGTGACAACTGACAACCCTGACAACTGCAGCCAGGAATCCCTCCTCATGACCAGACCAGTGGTCACACTTCTGGAAGACACATCTGACAAGGCACACTGTAGCCTGGAGGACTACTTTTGCCACTAGCTTCCCCTTATTTAAGAGGGACTGAAATTGGGCCACTGTCTGTGGGAAGCTTGTCTGAAGTCCACAAGCTTGGAATAGGTATTAAAATTGTATTTCATCAACAATGCCTGATAGATATCAACATGAAATTGCAGGCCTGCAGAGAAGACCTTCCTCCCCAGGAGCTTGTCTCTTTATCTGCAAGGTTGGCCCTTTGATAGCGCAACCTAGCCCTTACAGCAGCCACCTGAACCACCTGTAAGTTGGGGGCAGGACTGGAAAACAATAAGTCAGTCCCTTTAGCAGGAACAAAGTAATGCCTCTACACTCTTTTTGGTGTAGGAGCAGAGAATGCTGGAGTTTGCCATGCCACTCTAGTCAGTTTCAGTATGGCTTCATTGATGAGCAGGGCCACCTTACTTGACCCCTGAGACTGCAATACATTCAGGAGTTGGTGTGGAGGGTGTATGTCCTCTAATGGGATCTGAAGGTTAATGAAAACTCTTTGTAACACCGTCTGGTACTGGAGGTCTGACAGAGATGGAGTGACCACCTGGTCTGGGGATGATGAAGCGGCACCCACCGGTACTTGTGGATCTAGTTTCACCACTTTCGCCTCATACACTGACTGGTGAGAGGGAGAGGAGTGGTACAACTCTTGAGAGCGGCCCGGACACCTGTCATAAGGATCCCACAGACCAATCAATAAGGCCAGAAAGAGGGATCAGAAGGTTACTCACCTTGTGAAGTAACTGAGATTCTTCAGGAAGGAGTGTGAGCTGGGCTCGGAGGCTGGATGAAGGGACTTCTCCATCAGAAGCAATTTAAGTCAGATGTCCCTATCCTTCCTTACTCTAGGTTTCAAATCAAGGCAGTGGGAGCACGTCTGAGGAACGTGTTCCTCTCCCAAACAACAAATGCATTCTGTGTGGCTGTCTGTTATTGGGAAGGCAGCCTCACAGGGGAGACACATCTTAAACTAGGAGAACTAGGTATTAGAGTGAGGTAATAGCTTCCTGACCAGAAACGGAGGGAAAAGGTAAAACAGAAACCTACACCATTCTGAAGACTGTACGACCATAGAAAGTAAAATTAAGTAGTAGGAAAAATTAATACTAATGATTTTTTTTTTGGAGGGAAGAAAGGGGGAAAAAAACAAAAATAGCTAACTAACCGAGAATTTACTACAGAACTATCTAAGAAGACAAAAACACCACAGCACGCTCTGCTAAGGGTTACATTCCAGATCACAGGCAGTAGAGAAGAAATTGAGGGTGCTCAGACCATACAGTGCTACATATATCCCATGCACTATGTGAGGGACGGGAGATGTCATGTGCAGTCCGACGGGCACTGTCATTGAAGATCTCTGACTCCAGACGCAAAGGCGCTGCTGCATCTACAGTGGAGCACCCATCGGAACATCACTCAAAGAATAACTATCAGTTGCAAGGACCCCAAAGAAATTCACAACAGTGGTCCCTGGGAAGGAGGGGACAGGGTTTGGGAGTTGTACTCAGTGGCGGATTGGTGAGCGTCACTTCTCAACTTCTTTGTTAGCTCAACAGCATCCATGGAGATACCTGTGCAGCCATGTCCTCTGATTCATCAGAGTCTGAGAACTGCTCCTATCAGCAGCACCATCGGTACCATGGTACTCCAGCCAGATGGTTGGAGGTGAGATTCTTCCTGAGATTGTGATGTTGACTTCTCTGGAGTAAGGTCACCTCCCCTGCTCAGGAGGGCGAGGTCAGAAAGTAGTGAAGATTGTACATAAAAGAGGAATACACCTCCTGGCATTTTACAAGTCTTGGTACATCCTGGTGTCCATCAGGTTCCCACAGTTACGTCTGGTGGATCCAGTGCAGCTGCAGCAATCAAACAGTCTTTCGGTGAGGCAGTACAGACGATGGGTCTGGACCAACACTCATATTTGGAAAAGGTGAACATCTATCCTTACGCTTTGGTACCAAGGTGACTGACGGAATTGGCAGGTCTATGTCTCTCGCCTTTCAATCTGCGGGTCTTCACTGGAGCCAATTCCTTAGGTTCCATATGCAACTCTCACCTGACCTGGACCGGCTCAGGGAAGAAGCCATTTCTCAATGGGGATCTATCCTTGTACCCATGAGAATGCCCTCTACTCTCATGGGGAGTCCTGGAAGAAGAGTCCTTAGGCTTAGATGTTTAGGCCATTGCTCCAAGGAATGTGCTTGGAGGGGCACTACTGGTCAGTTAAGGCTGACATGGGAGAGGGTCTCCTTGTCCCAGATTGACAAAGGGCCTCATAGCTTTCTCCATTAGGTGCTTCCATATGCGAAGCTCCCAGGATTCTTAAATTCTGGGTGGGAAGGAGCAACAGATA
This sequence comes from Mesoclemmys tuberculata, assembly GCA_007922155.1. Taxonomy (NCBI): domain Eukaryota; kingdom Metazoa; phylum Chordata; order Testudines; family Chelidae; genus Mesoclemmys; species Mesoclemmys tuberculata. The sequence goes on from ML675613.1 coordinate 41,260,654, forward strand.
CTGCACTTCACAGAAATAATGTGCCTCATCCAGACTGTACAGGCAATGCTGATGTTTGTCACTGATGGAGAAGGATCAAAGGCAGAAGACTCAACTGTTGAACCCCGGGACTCTGGGCATAGTCCCAGAGCCGGGGAGAGGTTCCTAACCAGAGAAAGAAACACTCTGTACTATATTATAAACTTTAACTACCACCTACAAATCTAAGAATATAACTATTTATAAATGTTTTGTTTATAGATTATGGAACCAAACGAAGGAGGACACAATTCCAAGTCAGGCCACAGCTGCAATAAGAAGGTACTGGAGAGGTGTCAAGCCAGTCTACCCCTTATACCCAGGGTCAGAAGCACAAGTGGAGCTATTGTGCACGCGAGGCCAATGGACACTACTTTGAAGAATTTCCAAACTCCAGCGCACGGTGTACATGCATGCGCTCGTGTACCTATGTGTGGAATACAAAAGGTACCATCACTCAGAAGAACCTGGCCACTCCCTTAGACCCACAATCTGCTGAGATTGCTTGAGGAGGAACTTCCAGTGGTGTGCAATCTGACTGACAGTGGCCTTAAATGATCTCTGATTGGGGCCTTGACCCTATATAAAACCATGTCCAGGAAACCAAACCCAGCAAGTGTCCAGGCAATAACATGCATCCCTACCTAGCTGCCATGACCTCCCTGCTTCTCTGTTCCTCAATTTCAAAGGACTGATCTTAGGTCTCACTGAGATTCTGACTCCTGATCAACCCCTGGAACCTTAAAACAGACTCCAATACCTAGAACGGCCAATTCCTCACCATCTCTGGCTCTGACTCTTGGCTTTGCTCCTGACTGTGGCTTGACCCTCAGCTTGACTCTTGAACCTGATACAGGGTCTGACTCTGGATTCAGTTCTGAGATCCCAAGCTCCTGCCACTAGTCCCTCTTACCTCACCCAGGAGCCTGACACAGTCATTTTAAGCACTAATGTCCTAACCTGTTAAAATGTAATCTAAAATCAAGCCTACTGAACCTCTAAAATTACTGAAATTTTAGGTACCAGTCCTTCAAACTGCACAGTGACTCTTGCACACACAAGGATTTCACTTGCAGGATTGGGGCCTTAGTTAGCAACATCTAAGTTTTAGTCAGTTTTTTAACATTGTTCCTGTATGCAAAACTGGATAGGATTTTGGTTTCAGTCAAACATCAACATTTCTTGTTTCATTTATGGATGCTAGCTCTTAATAAACGTATATTGTACTTTCTGGATTATTATTTATCTAGCATCAGGGAAGCTATACTTGTCTAGCACAAAGTACTTACCAGTTCTGGAAAACAATTTTCCTCTTCAGCTCTCTAGCCCCCTCTACAACAAAACAAAACAAAAAAGAGAATTATCAGATAACATTTAATTTTGGTTAGGAATAAAAATAAATTTAGGGGTTAGTAAATCCACAAATGATTTCCTTTTTAAAAGATGTGGTAGACAAACATGAAATCCACCTGAGAAGGAAAAAAACAAAACAATTTGATATGGCAAGGGAAGAACACTGGGCACTGGGTGCTTACAATTCTATTCTTTCCCACTTATTGTAAAATTAAAGTGCAAGAAGTGAAATGAGGTTCTTCCTTTACCAATATTTGCACGGAAAATTTTTTAAAAGAGCCCTTTAAATAAAGGAAAAAACAACTGACCATCATTGTTTCTTGTATGTCTATGCGACAACAAATTATAGCAAATCTTGGACCCAAGCAGATTAGGGCCTGACCCCATACATACTTCAATTAAAATAGTTCTGCTCTAAGATATTTACTAGGATGGTTACAAGTGCATTCTCATTTGTATTTAGGCTCAGCTAACTTCGTCACAGATTAAAAATCCAAACACTCTTTTTATGACTTTACTAGAAACCATCTTAGGCCCTGATCTTACAACGTAATCAGCAATATCCCACTGTAGAGCTGAGGCTCTGGGCCTCAATCCTACAACTAGATGCATTAGTGCAGACTCATGTGATCATGTGCACTCCCAACAAAGTCAATGGGACTCAATGCAAATGCAGGAGACAGACTGCACTTGCTAATCTATTTACAGAACTGGGGAGGAATCTGTGCAGAAAATTTAATGCCTACTGTTGCGTAGTGAATATGCATATCCTCTTAGTGTCCGAGTTTTTGGATTGTGTGTTTAGAACTAATCTTTTCCTTAGTATGATACTTGGACTAATTCATTTTTTAAAAAAAAGTTTTAAGGAAAGTTATAATTTCTAAATATTGGTGAGGTGAAGTTTTTTGGGAGGGTTGATTTCTGTGTAAGGGTACACTGAGCAATTTATACAACAGTAATTTGGACATAAGCAGTACAAGATTTGAAATATCGACATCACTGACAGCTATTTCAAGATCAGCCTTAATTCACAAATTATAATGATTTCTCTCTCCTTTAAACCCCACATTTGGTTGCTTTTTTTCCCTTCATCAGCAGCCCCCTTCATTGGCTCTAAAGCGCACACACAAGGTCATTTAATCACAACAAACACAACAGGTCTCCTTTCAGCAACAACATACTAAAATTCTGACTATGCCTGAGTGATATAAATGGCTGTGGCTGTAGAAAGCTAAGCAAAGCAGCTTTCACGAGACATCTACAACTACAACCTTAGAGTGAGCAAGTCTTAATATTCATTTGTAGCAAGTATAAGAAAAACACATATTAATTTTATTTTTCTCTGCTTTAAAGAAGGAACCACCCATTTTTAGAGACAGAGCATGACCCAGTGCTGTGATTCTCCTCCTCCATATTGGGACCCCAATTCCATCAAGTCAGAACCCTGCCCCCTTCCAGTCTAGTAATATGGGAAGGGCAGGATGGTTACAACCCACACGCTTTTCTGTAGCCACATGGGCTGGAGGGAGGGAAAGGGGAAAACGAGGAGAAGAGATGTAATCCCCAGCCTGAGAGCACCTATGAACTCAAAGGACCGCAAAACAAATTCCAGCGTTCTAATTCAGACTCTGTAAAGTGACTTGGTGTGTGCCTTGAGCAAGTCACTAAAAGATGACCTAAAGAAGTGAAAAACAGGCTTGTGCCCTCTTCACTTCTTCACGTAATGTATTACATTAAAGAAGTGTTAAAAGAATGTTAAGATTTCAAAAGTCAAGCACTCAAGAGTTAGGAAATGCCAGAATTAAGACTGCCTGTGCAACCTTAATTCTGTCCTTGTGTGCATATATACATTATGATGCAGTATTTAATTATATGATCACATACTATTTTTCCCACAGGAACTCTGCCTCATTCAGTACAGAAGATGGCTGGCGCCCAGGGAATGAGGCATCTGTTCAATATTTCTTTTTACCCTGATCATTCGTGCAGCCCCAGGCCTTACTTACTGTACACCAACCAAGCCCTGAAGTGAATAAAGAATTACTGGTTTTCTCACAGATACTATGGTGATGAACACCATAGAAAATTCTGATCTTAAAAAACTCTGATTATTTTTCTCTGCAACAACCCTGTGAAGTAGGAAGTTTATCACAAAATGAGGCACAGAGAGATTAAAGCCAAAATTTGCAAAATCTCCAATAATGCTGAGTGCCTCAATAATTGAGCTCTCAATTTAAGACACTAGGATTTAATTTTTTAGAGTACTTAGTATTTTTATAGTATTTTATGTACAGATATTACCTAAATAATCCTCATAATACTCCCATGTAGTAGGTAGGTATTACTGCCCTACTTCACAGAATGGAAAACAAACTAAAGACAATGTAACTTGCTCAAGGCCTCACACTGAGTATCAGAACAAAGACTAGGATTTGGGACATATTGACTGTTAATTCTAATTCATATAACCATATAATTAAGGACTATTATAATATATATGCAAAAGAAAACAGATTTAAGTTTTTTATAGGGAAACAATTCTAGCATTTCCTAATTTTTCAGTACTTGACTGCAGTCTTAACATTCTTTTTTACATAGTTGTTTATAGCAAGTCATTTCCTAGAGACATGTAATTCTATGGCATACAGCTGTAAAGGCAATTTTAAACAATTCATTGGTTTGCCCTATCTAACTAGAATCCCATAGGTCCAAGGCACCTCTATGATTCCAGGACTAGCTCCCTGCCAAATTTAAAGCTTCCATGGTTTGCAGCAGGAATCCAGTGTGCTTTAAACAAAACAAAGAAGTATATACACTCAAAAACATCAGGCAACCTAAATATATGGGTTGCTACTGTTCTTCCTGTAACACAAGCATGAAAAGTTGAGAGTTTTGCTTTGTTGATTGTTTTTAAAGTGAGTGGGAGAAAATGTCTACTTGCTAATGTTTTATTTCAGAAATATCAAGTCTTGTCTTTTCCATTTTGCTGAAAATTTCCCTTGGAGGACCCACAGATATCAACTGCAAGCTCTCTCATCCATAAACAAACAAGGTCAAGTCTCACAATATTTGCTGTTTTTCTGAAAGCCTCAGCTTCTGGAGCCATGTGTTTGTCAGAATCTCTACTTTCGTTTTAAAAAACGCTTCACGTTTGCAGAGAAATGTTTGAGTCATGTTTTCAAGTGCACCCTCTAAGATCAAAAACCAAAAGGCAAAATAAACGTCCAATTAAAAAAAAATCTTATAATTTTAGGACAATATCATGATTTTTGAGGCCTGTCTCTTGACTGTTGAGCACCTGAGGTTGGCAATACTGCTAAACAGAACTTTTTAAGTCAAAAGAATTTCTTCCAGTTGAGTTAAACAATTGTTAATAAAAACAAAACTTTTAATAGTCCTAATAATAATAATTTCTCTCAAGTTTAACTTTTCAGTTTCTGAAAAAACATAATCCTGCAATTTCCTTGCATATTCCAGGAAAAGCAGGAGACACAATGTATTTCAATGTACAAACAAGCAACAATAATCCCCCAAAATTTATTTTCCTGAACAAAGAGACATCACTCATACTCTTTTTAGGCTCTCTTTATACAGATAGAAACAAAAAAAGGCATATATATGCCCACCTTTTCAGGTCAACTTTAACCCCTTTATCCGAGTTTCTAAAATGAGAATACTTGCTTACCTCTCACAGGTGTGTTGTAAAAATTAAGGCCCCAATCCTAAAACACTTCTATCTGTGATTAATTATAAGCATGAATAGCCTCCACAGACTTCAATAGAACACCACGTGTGCTTAAAGTTAAACTCAGACAAGTGTTTGCACAGCACTTTTTAGATAGTACTTTTAATCTTCATACTAAATATATTATATAACAAAGTCTTCTTTTATGAAAATCAGATACTTATTATAAACTTTAAGTTATAAAAGGTAATGTACTTTATTGTAACCGAAAAACTATGATTAGAAAGAAGGATGGGACATAAAAGAAAAGTCATGTTTAGCCCAGTATTTCCTATCACAGATGTTTTTCAGTCTCTAGAAACAGGATATTTCTAAACAGGATTTAAAACTAGTGTTGACAGAGGCTTTGCCTATACATGATGACTTAGTGCTCTCTCTACACTACAAGTAGACCCACATAAAGCATAATCAAGTCCTATCGTGTGTTTGACACAGTGAGAGCTAACACAATTCAGTGAATACAACAAAGTTTTTCCCAGCATAGCAGTGCTTTTAGCCAGTGTTGGCCTATGCACACACCTCACAACACAACTGCTTTTAAGTCAATGCATTTGGGAAAATTCTGGGCAGATATTCCATACTGCCTTTGCTGTTCATGCCAAAGTTAGAGGATTGTGACTTTCTCCCATGGTGCAATGCACTTTGGAAGTTTTTGTGCACAGACTTGACAGGTAGGACTCAATGACCCAGTTAAACAGCCACTATAAAGCCATCCCATCTATATAGCAGAGTAACTGTGTTAGAAACCAATTACAGTCCTGTTCATGGGCAAAGCTGAAACATGTTAGGAAGTATCTGTGAACCATGTTGCATGTGGACTCAGTTATATACTCAATAAAAATCAGACAGGCACTGTAGCATGGGTATCAGAGAAAAAACCCTTTTTGTCCATATTAATCAGGAAAACTGCTAAAACTATGCCATCAATAATCCTATTGGCTCTTCCCCTGTAACATCTCCAAGATCTGTCCATTCCTGTCCACCATAACCATCTCCCTCATTATATCCAGATTTGTTAAAACAGGGCTACTTATCAGTAACTGATGTTCTTCGAGACGAGATGTGTTGCTCATGTCCTTTCCACTATAGGTGAGTGCACGCCACCATGCACGGTTCCCGGAACATTTTTCTCCTTCAATCCCATAGGGCTGGTTCTGGTGCCCCCTGGAGTCCCACACACATCCCGCAGCACATGAGGCACTGCTGACCCTACAGCCCCTCAGTTCCTTCTTTCCGCCTGTGACGGTTGCTGGAACAAGCCTTGCTCTTCGCAAGTACCCATTGTACACACTGCTAGGAAATGCTGGCGCCAGAGACAACTCAACGGCGCTTACTTGGGGCATCTCCGCACTCAACCCTGCCCTTGCCGGAGACACAAGGGAGTGTCCGCGCGCTGTTTTGCGCTGCCACTTCTTCGGCACCGGGGGTGCTGGTCATTGTTGAGTCGATATCGGTGACGGGTGTGCGCTCTGCACTGAGGAGATGCTCGGTGCTGAGGAGCAGGTTGCCAGGCAGAGCGCTGCCTCTATCAGCAGGGCTTTTAACCTAATTTCTCAGTCCTTCTGGGTCCGTGGTTTAAAAGCCCTGCATATTTTGCACTTTTCCTTTCTGTGCTCTTCCCCAGGCACTTAAGGCATCAGTCGTGGGAGTCGCTGAGTGGGAGGGCCTTCCTGCAGAAGGTACACAGCTTGAATCCCAGTGACTGGCCTGAACACACTAAGCCAAGGGGCTCCTAATCCATGCTAAACTTAACACTTAACAACTACTTAACAAGTACTTAAACTATACTAAGGATCTACAATAACAGAGTTCAAACAATGGGGAATGGTACTTGCAGAGAGCAAGGCTAGTTCCAGCAACCATCACGGGCGGAAAAGAAGAAACTGAGGGGCCGGAGGGCCGGCAGTGCCTCATATACCACAGCATGCATGTGGGACACCAGGGGGCACCACAGCCAGCCTTACGGGATCTGCTAAAAGGATAAAAGTTCTGGGAACCGTGCACGGTGGCATGCACTCACCTATAGTGGAATGGACATGAGCAATCACTCAAAGAAGAACTGCAACATTTCCTCTCTGGCCTCCCGAACAAACGAACACACACAGAGTACCCACAGTTCGTATAAAATGCCACCGCTAAACCTGTCTTTGATCACATTACTAAATCCTTCTATTGACTTCCCATATGATATTACACCAAGTTTAGGCTTCTTGTCACCACCTTAAAAATTCTACATAACCTACCTATTGTCAAACTTTGTGTTTCCCCTCTCAATCTCATTTGCCCATTACTCAGATTTTCACTCAATCTCCTCTGCCTTCTTTTATGCTGCCCTCATGCATGTTACAACCTCCCTGAGATCACCTCCAAGTCCCCTTGTTCATATTTAAGAACATCTTTAAGACGTACATCTGCTGTACTTATAGTGAACCTTGTTGTTTGCAGAGAAAGCTAGCAGTGACCTATAAATTTACGTAGGGAAGCCCCTATGTGTAAAAGTGGAAAATATTAGGAGGAGCTTCCCTTGACCTCCTTTCTGACTTCACATTATCAGCTACTCAGAGAATGCTTCTTAAATGGAAAGCACGTAATACATAGTGGATTGTACCAAAAATGATGATAACTGCATGTGATGAAAATTATTAAGTATGGATTTTTAACATGTTTTGCCAGTTAAAAAAGACAAAACAAAAACACTTGCCCCAGGCATGTAAGATTTTGACAAGGTTTAACAAAAAAATAGATTGTAATTTATAAATCATTCACTATCCCAGGATTACAGGGCTCATGTTTCAATAACTCAGTCAGAAGCACCAGTGCTAAAAATCTCATCAGCAACAACAAAGATCAAACCAGTTATCTGCATGACAGCGTAAGGGGTCTGCTCTTATTTTTGTGTGGGGATTTGTGCAAATGACTCTTACTAACATTAACAGAAATCTATCTGTAAATCCTAGTGCAATGAAGTAACAGTAAGCCTCAGTCAGATGTGTGTATAGAACTACTTTCTATTTTCCCCACTGATGCTGGCAAGTGATTCCCATTAACATTACTAGGTGAGTTATATGTACACATCAACACAAAAACATTCAGACCAACAGTTTCCAAAGCACGCAGATTTCAGACTATGAGTCCAGTTCTATCCTTGCCTGTTTATGCACAGCTTTGACTGCAGCAGGAGCACCACACATGCATTGGAATGCTGAATTTGGCACTAAACTTCTAAAGGAGGCCACTGTTAAACACCAAAGTTTATTTATCCCAAAAATACTTCTGTTCTTCCATACTAAACACATAACATTAAATTTAGCTTCAAAATTTTAGAAACAATGGCAAGACATGCAAAAAAAAAAATTCTAGATTAGAACTCTTCACAAAAGCAGTAACATTACACAAACTGGCCAAGTGCTAAAACCCTAAAGCTGAATCATAGTGCAAAGGAAAAAAACCTTCCCATAGTACAGCTACAACTATTTTACAATCTTGTTTTTAAAATACATATATAGAGAAAGAGAAACTCCTACTGTATGGCAGCCAAGAGTAATTAAGGAGTACTTCCAGACAAACAGTTTAAAATCTCAGGAATCTGTGGTTGACTAAAATGAAGTATATAAAAATTACCACACCTTACGGTGTTGAGTCTTCCCTTACATCTCAAGAGCAATATTGCACTCAATGGGGGAGAAAAACTGGCAGTCTCCGTTTGACTTACAGAAAACTTAATGTAAATACATTTTAAAACTTGAGGATAATTTCTTTCACCTTTGCTTCAAACCCACCCAAACCTCCCAGAATAGGCATAGCATATTTCTCAAAATCAGAAAATATGACTGGGCTAAAGATAATTTATATTTCAAAGGCAAAAAGTTAACAGCGTTCATTTAATTCATCAATGATTAGGAACTTAAGCCATCTTTAAAATAAACACATATTTAGATATTTCCACTTTCTTCCCCACATCTAGTTGAGATGAAACAGTACACTACTGGCATATTAAAACAATTGGGTCTGAACAATGATCCACAAGAACCAAGAACACATAACAGTTACCACTTTAAATAAAGAGCTGATGGCAGTCTAAAAACATTTTAAGTAAACATTCTGTTTACTTTTTATTCTCTTACTTTTTCCTCATTAAAACTATACCAGAGGGTTAAACACTTTATTGCTTCTATGCAGGACAACTTCACTGCACAAAACAACTTGAATTCCTCCATTCCCCTCATAAGCTCTCTGTGTGCCATCGCCTTCCTATTCCTCTCTTTATTTCAGGAACTCACTGCAACCTCTCCCGTTATACCTGGAGCTCTGTGTCCCCCCATTCTCCCTCTGCCACTTGCCAATGGCCTGTGTCCCATCTCTCCTACATCTCCCTGCCCCCATACCATTGTCCACTATTCCCTCATTCCACCACACCATCAGGGACTCCATGTGCCCCTCATCTCTCTTACCCAACATGTAGTGGCTTTGTGTGCCCCTATTTCTTTTCTTTGTGTCTAAGAGATAAGTCATTCAAGGCTGTCAATGGTTTTATATTATACTGGGAGAAAGGGCAGAGTTGAAATGGGGGTACTGTTATGCTGGAAGATGTAAACTGCTGCTATCAACTGGTTCTTTGATCTACGACAAATCACATACACAACTGAAACAAATGATTTTGCTAACCAAATATAAGGAGCTCTGTGTCCCCCAAGTCCCTCTTTCTGATTTCTGATTTTCACCAACAATCAATAGGATTCTGTTCGTTGATGTCTATAATGTTCCCTGAAATTTTGGATTTGATTAGATGTGACATTCAAGTTATTGCATCACAGACAGAAAAATGTCATTGAATTGAGGGTTAGACTTCACTTCATTCAGCCAACTGCTTGTTTTTAGAACTATACCACAATACCCAAGCTGCGCAACATGGCTAAATTCACATTGATGTAAGATTGTGAATTATTAACTTAGCAACTTTGTTGTCTTAATGTAGTCCTTGCATTTAATTTTAATGTCTCATGCTTATTAATATTAGCATATAAATAGCCCCAATTAAGATCTGAAATTCACACTTTACTAACAGTAGGAGGAAGAAGAGAGAGTTCACACTTTTGCTGCTGTTTGGGTGCAAAACCAGATTAACGGGGCAGCAGCGTATCTGTTTACATAGTGCCAAATACAGGACTGTCAAGAAAAGTGACAAACTTTTAATTTTAGAATTTGAAGAATGTTGTAGAATACAGCAAAAATAGCAGAAAGACCCTAAAGTCACAAGATTTTCTATTATTGTCAATTATGACTTTCTTCTGTCCCTGGGTTTTGGGGATGGAGTTTGCTGTATGCATTTTAATGAGGCATTAACCACCTCTCTCTCATACAAACTGCTCCTTCAGCAACTTCGGAACAGCAATCTCTAGCCTATTTGGTCATAGAGAATGAGCGCTATCACCACAAAAAAGGGAAGAACTTTTGTATCTAAAAAAGCAATTGTCTTCTGACCATTCTCAGACATGTTTTCAATTTAACTTAGCTTATTATACAGCCAGTTTTTTCAGACTTGGAAAAGCTACACTCTTAATTGAACCCAGACTTCCTCATTTCAAGAAATTCTTACAACTAGAGCTGATTGAAATTTTTTGAATTTCAACATTATCTTTTTTTTCCCCCAAGGGAAAAATTCAGTTTCCTGTTTTTTGACAGCTCCCCTGACCACTAAGTACCATGTTTCAAAGCTTAAATAACCACCATTTGAATTACCTTGAAGTCTTCCTTTTTTCTCTAAGTGAAAAAAGAAAAGTAGTTTGTTTACCTGTAGTTTTCTTTTCTAACTGTATTCCTGCTGCCCTAGCAATCCAGTACTGATGGGTTTCTGCATTCATCTCACACTGTAGAGGTATATATTCCTCTTGTGTTGTTTTGGGGCAGTTCAGGAGGGTTTGTTTTTTGTATGTTTTCTTGTCAGGTCCCCCTGCTGGCACACTTTAAGTACTGCACTCGTGTTTGAAGCTCAAGCATATTGCCATAGCTAGAGAATAAAATTAGAACACAAATAAAAGAGCAATATACAGGAAGAAATTTTTTTTCCTACACAGAACCAAGTACCCAAACTGAAAGCAGAAAGCATTTAATTTCTCTCTATCCAGCTCCCATCTTATGATAAAAATTAAGTTATCGCCATGCTAAGAGAAAACTTTTCAGGTTCAGCTTTTCCATTAATCAGTCCATATTGGATACTGGCAGAGCAAAAGGCACCCATTTTTTTAGATAAGCTTACATAGGCTGTTATGTGGCTACCATCTTGGCAATTGGAAGGGAGAACGGAGATAAGGCAGCACTTCCTGTCAAAGAAAAGCATACACATTCTGGGAGCAAAGCTTCAGTGTCTGATAGGTTAAGCTAAGGGAAAGACCATTCCTACATTACCTGGTTGAAAAATCTGTGGATTTAGCTCCCATTCTCTTGCATGCAGCTGTCCTGGCTGTTTACTGGTACCTCGCATGTTGTAGTTTTCATGGACTGATCCTGTTGTTCTGAGGAAGAGCAGGAGCTCTCTTGTTTCATTCTTCAGCATTTTGCTTTTTGTTCTGTCTTATTACTTCAGATACATGACTGTTTGTTGTTGTTGCTTTTCCCCTGTTTTAAATTTTCAAGGAATTTTTGGAAGCAGGCTAAATATCATGCTCTTTACTGCCTGAAATTCCCAAAACTGGATGATATGTTGCGATTTCCAGAATAAACTATTTGCCATGAATCATGAGGGAACCTATCTGTGCCCTGCATCTGACAGGTTGATGTCAGCTATTAATCAGATCACTTGCAGATCACTTGGATGCTTGCTCTTAAATGTTGGTGGGATTTCCACCCCAAAAAAGAGATAGCCACACTAATGAAAGAAAAATCAGCAGAAGTTAACTCCCACTTCATTCCAATAAAAGAGAAAATTCTGTAGGGAGTGAGGAGGTAGCCATTGCCCATGGCGCACACTCTGCATAGATCTGGGGGAGACAGACAGGATTTCTTGTTTTCTTTTCTACCATGAAGAATCCTTAATAGAAACCTGAAAACTGGCTAGCACAGAAATCATATCCTCTAAGGAGATGTGTTTTGCCATGCTATCAAGAATTTGATGGTGGTGGAGATGACAGGAAGGATTAAGGAGGGTAGAATTTAACATACTATGAGGAGTCCTCCTGAATTATTATGAGTCAATGTCTGATGTGGCACTGGTCTGGAAGGAAGACTAAGGAACTTTTTCTTCAGTATGGACAGGCTTCTGGAACTGTCCAAGATTCACTATCTGCAGGAGAGGCCAGTTGAGAGGCAATCTGGCTGATGTCTGGAAAATGGTTTCTGGTGCTGGTGGAGTGAAAGGAGCAAAGGAATAGGACTTTTAGAACTGTGAAAGTTGTAGTGAAAGAATGTTAAGTTCCCCTGTAAACTCTAGGAGTGGGCTGGTCAAGCATGATTTTTCCAGGTTCAAAGAATCATTAAATGCTTTCCTTATGGATCCTCCAAAAAGTGTAACCTATCCAAAGAGTGCCTAGATAAGATCGCTCCTGGAGATGGTGTCTATGTTCAGGTCTCAAACAACATGCTGCAGCAAGTTTCTCAGAGATCTGAGAAACTAGAAATTTTTAAGGATCCATCATGGAAAAAGCTGGGCCAATCTGGTAGCCTTAGCTACTTGAATTGGGTAGAGCTTTTGGCAGCCTAGCTGACAGATGGCATCCTTTCTGGAATACAATCTGAGTCTACTTCCTTTTCCACTAATTTTGGTATAGGAAAGACTATTTTCTTAAGGGCGTCTTGGGGGAGCTGAGTTGCTTGCTGTACTATTTTTAAGGATAAATTAATAAGATCTATCAGCTAATCTACTTTGCACTGCAAGAAAAGGTATCCTAAATCATTGTACTACAGTTCTTTCTCCTCCAATGGGTCGGAGGAAGGGGGGGCACACATGGGTCTCCAGGCAGTTAAACATGCCACTTTTAACTTTCAGTGCCACACAAGGTGGAAAATAGCAGGATCTGAGTTTCTTTTGAGAGTACAAGGCAAGATGGAATTCAGCACTTTCCCTGCTGATTCCCTGAGAGAATCTATTCATTCCCTGAGTGGGAGGATGGAAAAAACTCAAATAACCCCTAAAATGATTACAAACAACAAAACAAGGAATGGGTACTGGTGCTGCCCCCCCATCTCATCCCCACTGCCAAGGGCAGAAAAAGCTTGCAACTACAGCAGTCTGGTGAAGGGTCCCACACGTCAGGAGTCTTTTCCCGCATTACACTGACCAAATTCCTTCCTCCTGGATATACCTTACCGGGTTGTTGAAGCTAGAAAGCTAGAGAGGCAGGAAAGCTCAAAAAAAGCAAGGTTCTGTCTCTGATAAAAGAGTCAAAGTGCTCCAAGTAGTCTTACTAGCACAGCTGCTGATGAGTAGGGGAGAGAAAGCAGACACTGAGGTCAGGAGCAAGCAGACTCATTTGATTTTAGGGCTACGTGGGTTACAACTACTGCTAGGAAGTGCTGTGGCTGGGGGAAAACCCCAGCCTTCTCTAAATGCTTTGTTAAAGACCAACTCCCTGCCAGAACTGTTGGTAGACTAGAAGAAAAAAAAAGAAAAAGAAAAGCAGACAATATCCTGCCTCTAAAACAGAGGGATACTTGAAGAGTTGTGACCTCCCAGTGCAGTGGCAGAAGCTGAGGAGTCTGCAGTATCTCAATGCACCATCAGGGTAAGGTGGCAAATAAGTGAAATTACAAAATGAATCTCTAATTCCAAAACCTGGGACAAAAGGAGAAACCCCAACAGCAGAAGAATAAGGTACCCACCCAGGAGAAAGTATATTCATAATGTATTCATAACTGAAGAGATTTTAACTCATTTTTCCACAACAAAAATCAGCTTAGGGCACAAACTACAATACTTAAGTATTTCAGAAAATTATAAGCAAGTGAAAAAGATTAATAGTGAAAACTTTTGAGGCCCTAACTTTAGCTGGCACTAACTATGAATAGATTACAATTTTTCTTAAACTCCAACTAACATTTTGGTGCAGAGAAATTAAGACATATTGTAGAATTAACAGAGTGGCAAAAAAAAATCAGTGATTTCTTTAAAAAGAAAAAATCTGATTTTAAATCAGATGTTAATTAAATTAAATACAGTTTTGTGTTTAAAACATAAGCCTACTTAAAATTAAGTTTGAAATGACAACAACTTACATTAAAGCTAATCTTACTATTATTCATTAAAACCATTTAAATAAAACAAAAATTAAGCTGTACCTGTTTGTTCCCAAGTTTTAAAGTCAAACCACTGAACTAGCAGAAGTCACTGACTAAGCACCTAGAAAAGGAGGTTACTTACTTGTAACTGGAGGTTCTTCGACATGTCTGTTCCCTATCTATATTCCACTGAGGTGTTTATGCATGGCTCATGCATATAACCCCTCAGTGGAATATAATAGGGACCATCATTCAAAGAAGAACCAGAGTTTGTTGAATGCTAAGCCAGCTTTTGACAGCAGCTGGCCCTTCTGCAGGTGCAGAGAATATTTTCTTCATTCCAGTTTATTCAATTAGACCAGTTCAGTGATTAATTGATTTGAAGTTAAGAAAGCAAGGAGGAGTTGAAAAAGCATTAAAACTTGTTTTCTTCTTCTAATCTATGTATAAAAACTAGAGGATGAGCTCTACCAGTTCTAAATCTTGAAGACCTTGGTGACCAGAAACACAACTAAACTAACTACAGATATTTCCTTTGTTTAATATATCAGTTAGTTTTAAATGCAAAACATGTTTTGATAAACTTTTCTTATGTACCCAGCATATTTAAGGTAATTTTATTCAGCTAATAAATAAAATGCTGTTTTTGCACACTTCTAATTGAATTCCAATTTCCATCCAAATGCAGCCTGACACAAATCACAAATAAAAAATCATCTAGTAAATAAGAAATGTGTCATTCACCATTTTCTAATTTATTAATCTGAATAAATAGGTTAAGCTGCATAACAACTTAAATAAATGTGTACAGACACAAAATATTGTCCTAGTTAGCAAAAAGAAGAACAAAGTGTAGCGTAAAGTCTAAACTTCGTTGCAAGTCAACATGTTTTAATGGTTACCAGCCAATAAGAGTCAACTTTTCCTGAGGAAAATAACTAAAAAGTACAAACCCAAACAAGACTGAAATAATTTATTTTAATCAAGGTTTCCAGCTTACTGATTTAAATCATGATTAAAATCAATTATTTAAATCACTCCACTCTGGGAAGCAATATGTAGAAAATTAAATTCAAAACAAGAAAAATCAATTTTAAAATGTTATCCAACATAGAGACCTATAGTGAAAATAAACTTTGTTTATGGTTAATGCTGGTCTTTTACAACCAAAAAAATTTTCCATTACAGAAGACTTCCATTAACCTTGTACAAAATCCCAAGAGCCTGGATTTTTCCTTAGTCTCTTTGTCATGGCAGTAGGGGGTCCCATTAGGCACCTTATTTTACTTCCATCTTATAAATAATATTAGCTGTACACCATTTCCATAGAAACAAAGCACAATGAAAAACCATTTGATGGAATACTGGTTAAAGGAATAAATCTGTGTTTTAAATGTATTTTCTGCTTCAAATGCAATGGACAGGATTACAGGAGGAGTTTTTCAATTAATACATAGTTGGGGGATTAATTTATCTTTGCAGCATTAAATAGTAAAACAGACCACTAAACAAACTTTTTGTGCATTACAGGCACACACAAAACACAAAAACATGTGACTGGCCAAATCCTGAAATCTTTCCACAGACTCCCAGGGAGGTCAATGGCCATGCACTGCCATACCAGATCCAAAAGCATTAAGGTAGATTCCCAGTGACCCATGGATGTGTGTTAGCTGCACAATTTCTGCTTTTTCCTATGGAGATGATTCAAAAAAATTACACCCCTTAAAGGTGTATATTTTATTTAATAAACACAAACAGGTTCAGAGTTCAGGCCACTGGTGACTATAGCATATAATGCAAGGGATCTCCTAGTAGTAGACTTATAGACTTGGAACTGATTATTTAGTTTTAATGTGCTTTCAACATGAAAAAAATATTTCTGTTAATCTCTTTTCAATTTGTTCATGAAACATTTGAATGAATTAGCCATGTAAAGGAAAGTATATTAAATGCCTGAATATACTAAAATTACTTTCTCTGTTGGTCCTCTGTAAATTCAACTTCTATCTGAAGAAATCTCTTTGCTTTTATTAAATCAGACTGTCTCTCTTTAAGGTTGTCCTACAAAGTGGGGAAAGGGTGACAAAAATAATGGGTTTGGGCCCCCTACTTAGGGCTGGTTCTAGGGGCAGGTGACCAGGGCACCAATTTCCAGGAGTCACCAGACCTCTGTACCATTCAGTTATTTTTGTGGCAAGGAAATCAAAACCATTTTCCACCTTGGCCAGCAAAACAGCTAGGACCACTCCTTCTCCAGGCCCCTTTATGATGTATAAAGAATGTTTGAATAGTTCCTCTCTCCCTCTCTGTCTGTCTCTGGGTGTGGGTGTGGGGTTTATTTTATTTGTTTTTTTGGAGGAGGGATTGTTTTAATTTGGGCATAATCAGGTATGTCTACTCTGTGTCTTCCCGTTTTGCTGGTAAGAGTGGGGGGGAGCATTTGTTTTTTGATATTCCAGAAACATGGGGGGGCTTTCAGAGTTTAAATGAAGCACACAGGTTGTTGAATCATTGAAAAAAGCTTCTCTTTCAACTATTTGTCAAGCAGTTGAGTTTAAATAAACAAAAAACAAAGTTTTAAAGTCAGAATAAAAATCACTTCCCCGCCTATTTAACCATGTTACTTTTGCTTGGTATCTGTGATATTATAAGCATACCAATTCTTTTACCTTTTTCCTGGAAGATACTATAAATAACTAGAGAAAACATGTATTTCTAATGTTAAAAAAAAAAAAAGGCAGTAAAGCCATCTCAGACCTTCTTTATATGTCAAAGCAGCAAAAATAGCACAAATCATTTTGCAGATCACCTTTAAAAGTTAACATGTTGTAACAGAAACTTGGGCCAGTTCCTTGGCTGGCATAAACTGGCGTAACTCCACTGAGCCACTACAGCTACAATGATTTTACATGTGCTGAGGATCTGACTCCATGTATTTTATTTCTTTCTTTTATCAGGTGCATTGAAAATTAAACTGTATAATGTACAGACAGCTTTTGAGGATATGAACTGAGGATTCAAATAAACAGATGAATCTCATGTTTGTTTTGCTTACTGCTATAAGCATTTCCAAGGTAAAATAATACAAGAGAGTTTAATTTATCTTTATAGGATAATTTTAAAAAAGAAAAACAGGATGTTTGATTGATAAAAGCATTGGAAATAAGAAATAGAGCCCTTCACTTTTATAATGTTGGTTCTTATTTGATACAGATTTAGCTAACCGATCTATATAAGTTATTGTCACCTGCAATTCAGTAGTCTACATGAAATGATTTCCTACTTGAAGAAGTGTTCACATGACAAACAGAACAATTAGCAATACTTGTCTCCTTGTTTTTAAAATTTCGTAAGTCAAGATCTGAACATACATGAAGAATGACCTTGTCACCTCCTAGAAGTGAATCCTACAGAAAAAGGATAGGGGCAGTTTAAGTGTGTGAATCCAATTTTTTATTTTTATAAAAGTCTACAGACATTGAAAAGGAAACAAACTTTCATTGATATTGTTGGGTCTTGGGTTCTAGGAAGCCAATAAATGAGATTAGAACCACTGTTGTGCCTCCACTGCCATCATAGAGTTGCCACATTTTCTATGCTCTTGAATTAATGCAACATCTGTTCCAAATATAGTCTGTTAACATTTACTAAAAGATATTTTTATTCCATATTTGTATCTGGCTTGCTTCTTACTTGAACATTTATTTTACTTCACTGGCCATTATTTCTTTATACTATGTTGTCAATTTGGCATTCCTAATCTCCCCTGAGCACAAAGGCCCGCTCAAAACAAGATCACCTTTGTCGAACAACAACAATATGCTCTGCATATAGATTATTATACAAAGGAAATAAACACCACCACAAAGGTGTTCATGGATTTTTAGTTTTATGGACAGATAACTTATTATAGAATACTTAGCAACATCAATGCTTTGTATAAGAACACACCATCCTGGATTTGTATTTTTTACATGTACATAAAAATCAAATAAATAAAATCAGGTAAAACAATAGTTTCAAACTTCCAGCTAAAATAGGGTAATTCAATTTAATTCACCCTCCCCAAAAATAATTCAAAAAGCATGGGTGAGAATTAATTTTTATTAATTCTCAGAACTGCTGCAGTTAAGTCAATTCAACCACTTACATTTAGCATGCATGCTGCACACACTCCATGTACCTCACTCTGAGAGAAAATACTTGCTGAGCTATCTGCATTCCTAAAGCCTCCAATACAACTGCCAGTAGGCCTGAGTGAGTCAGGTAGGCTCTTTCTGCATTTGACCCTGTTCCAGATAAATCAGTACACCATCCCTGCTAATGATTTCCCTTTAAATTTTAGGCCTACCAGGTCCTTCCAGCACCAGCTTTTTGTCTGCCTTTTTTATTTATTTAGCCTTTCAGTCTCGTCATTTAAAAAGAAATTATAAAAAAAAGCCAACCACCTCAATTTACTATACATTTTGGCCCTATTTTTTTCTTTGGTCTGTTTTTCTTCTCTCCTATAGCAGCTTTCCTCCAATTACTATAACACCAATGGTTGCTTCTTTTGCTTGTTAAATACAATCAGACATTCTATCAGGCTGTGTTATTGCTTTCATGGCAGGCCTGTGGAGGCGGAGGGGCAAGAAGACTGCTGTTACAGCTGCTTCCTGTTGTACTCTGTGAGCAAATGGTTTCCCCCTACTTGCTATAAGACACAGTCCAAAAGCATGGTCCAGGGTTAAAATTCACCTCCGTCCTAAAGTTTGATTTTATTAAACTATTAATAAGACAAAGCCCTACAATGGGCTGCTCTTAGGGTTCCTAATTTAAGTTATGGCCTGAGCACCTCAAGTCCTCTCTTCATCAAATCTAGGACCTCTCTATCAAAGTAACCTGCCTCCTCTCTTTTTATTCTCTCCGGTCAGAAGGCTCTCTCACCTGGCTTAATATTGTTTATCTGACTAGCAACATACACAAACTTTAGCTCTTGTCTTCAGGGCAGACAAAAGACCTGTTGTGATCCAGTATGCATTTTGTCCACCTAGTCACAGGTATTATTCTTGTGGTCACACAGGAATTGAAGCAATGAGGTTGAGCGCCAATACACATTCTAATAGCTCTGCTCTGAATGGTATGCTGGGTACACAACACAACAACACTGAGTCTCAAGAGATTGCCCAGTGGTTTTGTATCAGCATGGAAGGCTGAGGACTAGAAGCCTTAGAATTTCATGGAGGATAGGTCCATCAGTGGCTATTAGCCAAGATAATCAGGGATCCAACCCCATGCACTGGCTGTGCTCCAGATGCTGGGATTGGACAACAGGGGGATAGATCACTTGATGATTGCCCTGTTCTACTCATTCCCTCTGAAGCATTGATCACTGTCGGAAGACATGATACTGGGCTAGATGGATCATTGGTCTGACCCAGTATGGCCATTCTTATGTACACGTCTCCAGGCCAAAGGAGACTAGATGCATTCCGGAGATAAAAGGAGCAGCTGTGTTCTCTCTCAAGTTTTCAGGCATCTGTACTTTATATAAAATGCACACACACACACTCTCCAGGTTTATATTTTTTAAAATGTGCATAAAAATCCAATGAATAAAATCTAGACAAACCTTGAGCTAAGTAGGGGAAGGAAACTGAACCACCCTCTGTCCCAAAAGTGTGGGTGAGAACAGTTTTTATTACAGTCTTAGAACTGCTACATAGAAGATATCAAATATAACCACTTGCTTTTAGTATGTATGCAAAGGGAACAACCTTCCACTAGTGATTCTGCTAAGGAAGGGTGGCTTTTAAGATTTCCCAGAGAATGCATTGAATCAGCACACAACTTGACCTCCCTGGCCACGACCACCCACTTTTATTGCTACTATTAAACATTTGAATTGTGGTAGTATCTGCAGGCTCCAATCAGAATAGAAGCCTCATCAGGCTGGATACTTACAAAACATGTTCAAAGACAGAAGCCACAAAGAGCTCATAATCTACAACAAGTGGCATTTGAAGCCTGGGAAAATACTGTCAAATATATAAAATCTTGTAAATACATTGGGAAGTCCCCCATCTATCATTACGGACTGCTGGCTTTCTCCTTTGAACTCCTACTGCACCTTCTTCAATAAATATGGTCCTTTTCTTGAATTTATATTTGCTAAAGAATTGAGCAGCTGCTTCCCTCTTCTCATCTCTAGAAAACACCTGTTTTCAGAAAGTGACTTCTAAGGCCTATCCCAATCCCTGGCCTTCCAAGATCAGCCTGCCTTAGCTAAGAGAGAAGTGGAGGGAAAGGAGGAAAAGACCACCATTTACCCCACAGCAGCCCCTCCCAGCTCAAGAGATATATGCATCCTTGTACTAGCAAGAGTGAATCAAGTCTGAAATCTACAGATGTGATTGTCTTAGTTATATATAGTTCTAAAACAAAAGGACATTAATAGCACTAGAAGTGACTTCTGAGGATAGCCATCCTTAGTGTTCCTTTTTAAAAACGATATCATGGTTAGCAGCCCCCAACATTAACCTATAATAAAATGTGCAATTTTTAATATCACTTGAGAGTTGAAAAAAATTAGAAAGGGATGAAACAATTCAAATCCCAGCATCTCAAATGAAAGAGCAGGTGTTCATTTTGTGGTGGTAGTGGCACTAGAATATATGTATATTATGCCAATCCTTCACTCTTCTACAAGCGCCAATCTTGTGGACAGGCAGGGTGTTGAAACTTACCCATTCCTAAAAGGAAGGAAACATTGTCTAGTTAGTAGTTAGACAACAGGATCTTGGAGCCAAGAGTCCTGGATATCACCAGTTTGTGATTAACTCACTGTATTGGGCAAAAATCACTTAAGTGCCTCATTTTCTCCAACTATAAAATGAAAATATTAGCGCTTCCTTAAATTTAGGGGGGTTCTGCATGGATTAATTCGAAACATGTTTGCAAAGTTCTTTAAGATGTTTGAATAAAAGATTTAATTAACCAATGAAACAGTCTATCCAGCTCAGGGCAGGGCTCCCAGAGGATTTAAAAGAAAAAACAAAAACAAAACAAACTTTGGCTTATCAGACTCTAAAGATAAAATAAACGTAACTTCAGACTGCCACTCTCAAGTGTGTCTGAAATATCAGTCTGATCCTAACGAAGTCAGATTGAAAGTTCTAATACAAACCCTTTGTACGAGTGCAATTTTTATGAATTGATAACTTTTGGCAGTTAACAGGTTCCTACTGCAGTTACACAGTACACAAGAAATGGTTCAAATTCCACTAGAGATTAATACTAATATACAGGAAAAAAATATTCACAATTTGCCAAACATTAAAAATATGCATTCATACAAACATAAATACATACACTGATCAAAGAACTAGATTTGTTAATATATATTTTAACACAAAATCATAGTTCAGATTATTAAATGCACAAGTCAGGAAATTCTAAATAACCCTGAACCACTGATATGTAAAAATCTATACTATATGCTGTGAAATTTTACATCAAAATATATATATATATATATATATATATATATATATATATATGCATAGATGGACTGGATTATGATTGCTATGAGAATGATAATTTTGAGTTTTCTGGACTATATACTCTCCCTACTTGCTTTTTTTGTGGAGCACGGAAGTGTCACAAGAGGAAAGATGATAAAAGTTCAAAATATCCTGTGTACTGCACAGTGCAAGAATGCTTAAATGGCATGATGCCCTAACAGGTCTGACCTCCTGAAGGTAGCACTCCATACAGAGCCAAATTCAGATAAGTCAGTGCTGGGAGTAAAGTACATCTTCCTGAACCAAATAAACCTGTTACTTGCTGCTACCCAGAGGTAATTTTTTCTAAAACTTATAAGCACCTAAAAAAATGAGGTGTTTATAATGGAAGTTGCACCTGAACCATAAGGAGAGGTTACTTACTAGTAAATTTGTTCTTCAGAAGTATCATCTCTGCATATTCTGGGTTCCGGTTTACACTTACCTTCCAGATTCGGCGTAAGTGATGTAAATCACTTGCATATCTCCCGTCGACTTCGCTGCGTCTGCTCCTCACGCCGTCCACTTTGCGCTTTTAGATATCGGTGTCTGTCTGGGCTACTCGCCCCTTTCCAACCATCCTTCAGCAACTTCCCTAAATCTATGAGTCTTGACCAGAGTGGGGAAAGTAGGCAGGGAATATGAATATGCAGAGTCAACACTCTCGAACAACAGTTAATAGTAAATAACCTCTCTCCTTTGAGTGGCCTCTGCATATTCTCACTTGTAGGAGTGGAGTGAGCAATATAACCCCCTAAGTGGGCTGAGGAGTTCTAGATAAACAAGGACTGCAAAACTACCAGATGAGAATCAGCTTTTTACCTGTCATCTAGACAGCATTAGAATGATCACAATTTCACTCACCCAGAGCTGACTTCAGTGAGGGATGAATTGTTGCTTCAAGCACACAGAGCTTCAAGTAACTCCTATACAAATTCTATGAGAAAGACATTAAGGCAGCATGCAATGGCTACTACCTTCAAATTAGCTGAACACCTTTTGATATCTTCAAGTAAATGAACATCTACCAAGTCATAACAAGGGTGTAAAAAAGAGATGGGAAAATAGAGACAGGATAATTTTCTGTCAAAACAGAAAAGAAGATGACTTAAGACTAGAAAGAGGGAAGAGGTCATTGACCAAATCATATTTACCATATGAACTACAGCTTATAGAGAACTGGTCGTTTGGTCTGTATCTCATTAGGTCTATGGTCTGTAGTGATGGCTATGGAGAATGCCATTTTCCCAGGTGTATAGTATAAAGGATACTCTGACAAACAGCAGACTAGAAGTCACAAGGGTTGTGACACAAGACTCCTACCCCAAAGTAAAATGGAATGAATATCCCCTGGGCAGCTAAATGCATGGTGTCCGCAGCACAGCCAAGTGTACTGCTAAGAAGAAATACGGTTTCTTTTGAAGCAACCATTAAGGCAAAGCAATTAACCTCAAGCATCCCACTGGGATGCAACCTTTCCATAAACTAGGTTATTTTAAGGTGAGTAAAGACTTTTGCTCTGAGCATGTGAAGGTGGAAGCTGAACTCACAAGCCACAAAGCCTGGTAGGATCTCTAACATTTCTTAGATGTACAAAGTGTAATATATTGCAACATTAAAAGAGGTTTGTTTAGTCAAAAGCACCTCTTCCTATTCAATAGGATCCATCAGACTGCCAAAAAAAACATAGCCTGGAGAAGGTGTTACCCAGCTGCTGTTATGGAATCCATCTGCAGATCAGTCTACTAGCTATAGCCCTAAACACCCTGAGGTCCAAGACAGATGAGGTCAAGATAGTAGGGTGGGTTTTTTTAGGGCTTTATTTGGGGGGGGGAGGTTAAGTTTGCTGCTTAAAAGAAAGAAGCGCATGGATGTTTGCAGATAGCTGGACTAACATCTGGAGTTTGTCACTTTAAAAAGGCAATATATAAATGTGTATGTCACCTTATAGGTATCAATTTCATGTGCTATGGTGGCTGATGAATAGCACCACAGAGCACTAATTTCTTGAAGCTGTTGATGTCAGTCTCAGTTAAGAAGTCCAAATTAAGTGCTTTTGCATTGGGCACCGTCACTATCTGAGTGGTCAGGTTCAGCTAAGGCAGTAGTTTTCAACTAGGGGTACTTGTACTCCTGGGGGTACCCAGAGGTCTTCCAGAGGGTACATCAATTCATCTAGAAATTTGCCTAGTTTTACATCAAGCTACATAAAAAGCACTAGCGAAGTAAGTGCAAACTAAAATTTCTTAGAATTATTTATTTATACTGCTCTATATGCTATACACTGAAATGTAAGTATAATAATTATATTCCAGTTGATTTATTTTATAACTATATGGTAAAAATGAGAAAGTAAGCAATTTTTCAGTAATAGTGTGCTGTTAGGTGAAACCTGTGGGCATGCAAGACAAATCAGACTCCTGAAATGGGTACCATAATCTGGAAAGAGCCACTGAGCTAAAATCATCAAAAACATACAAGACACCTGAAATAGAGAGTCTGATATACCCAAATGAAGGATACAAGTCCAAGCTCTTCCTGGCACTTTAGCAGAACTGGTTCCCAAACTGAAGCATTGAAGATGTGACACCAGAAGGTTCAATCTCATCTGAACTGAGACCTTCAGTGGTAAGGCAGGGTGGACCAAGGAGTGGCTGCCAAAACTAATTTTTTTAAAAACAAGAAAATGTTGTTCCCTGAAAGCTAAGGGGACCATCATTGTTCAGTCAATTGCACATAAATAAGAGTAGCATACTGGTTCACCAAATCTATATCAGTGATTGATAAAGAAGCAGACTCTAGGAAAGCTCTTTACAGTCCATCTTCAGAAAAAAAAATATTAACAATGGTGTTTGGAACCTAGGTGACTCAAGGAAGCAATGGTATTTGATGGTTAAAAAGTCAAGGCATCAGCACCAGATGAGCATTCTCTTGTCATTTTTAGAGCCACTACATAGTGCAGACCGAGTAGATATTGAAGTCACTTCAATCTGGGTTGGGGAACAGTTTCCAAGGTTTTGGTGCCAAGATGTCTCAGAGCTCAAAGACACTTTGGCTAGGGAACCTAGTTGAAAGATTTCAGAGCCACAGACATAGAACCTCCAGGATGCAATTCTTCTGAACCCAGAGTGCTGGATCCTCAACACTGGACTGCTAAGCACAGGGTTGATGGAGACAAATCAAGGGTCCTTCAGCACCTTGACATTTATGTAGGGCAGTTGTTCTTAACATATTTATCATTGTGGGCCACATATGCAGCTCTCTCTATTGTGTGAATGCGGCCCACATAACACATATATACACATCACCTGTACGGCACTGAGGATATTACACGGGCCGCAGCTGTGCGCTCATTGGGCCACAAGCGACCCTTGGGCTGAAGGTTGAGAACCAGTGACACAGGATACCACACACCTTTAGTAAGTGGCACTTCAGGGACAGTTACTGGTGTTGGCACTGGACCCAGCTGACCTGGATAAACCCAATGACTTGAGTATTTCAGATAATGGGCACCAAATCACATTGAAAAATGGTTTATCCAAGGTAACAGTGCTGGATGTTTGGCTCTGAACAAGATAGACCCCAGGATCATACTGTCATGTGAGTTGGGTACAGAACTACTTCAACCAGGGATTCACCAAAGTCACTGGTGGCATATTTTCAGCATTGGTAGAATCAGAAATCTTAATGACACTTACAATGTACACTGGTCCACCAGAATCCAATGTATCAGATGCCTGCCACTGGATGAAAATGATCCAGATCGCTGTGTGGACATTAAATGGGCAAGAACCATTTCATGAAGTGGTAGAGAGTCCATGGTACTATAACCTAGGCACTGGACTCTGTAAACCTGGCTGGATATGGGGATCTTAGAGCCATTTCTAGTGGACAAACCATTTCTGGTTCACTATAATCGACAGCATCAGGACACTGGTATTAAATAAAATGAACCTGGAAGGATCTGGGGATCTCAGTTTCATGTGAACTGTATCATAACTTCAGCACTGGTCTCAGTCAACTGGTTAAGATTGGGCACCTAATCACATCTTAAGCATGGCACAGAGACACTTGGAGTAGCAGATCTCCATAGATGATGGACTTACACATTGCCAGACTTATTCCACTGGGCCTGAGGAGCATCCCTCATTAACAGGAGGGTATGAGGCAGCCTTCTCACTCCATGAAGGTCTAGAAAATACCTGTACCCAATAGGTACCATTTTTTCTTTTAAATTAAACTTAAAACTAGAATTCAACAGCTGTGAATGGGCAAAAGAAAAGGAAAGACCAACAAAGTAAGCATCAAGGATACTGCATGCAATATGAGGTTGCTGCATTTGGCTGTTAAGAAGGAACTGAAGGACAGGTGAGGCCCCTTTTATACCCACTGAATCCTCGGCAAGAGGAGAGGGAGAGAAGACCCCAATGGACATTTATCAAGAATATTCCACAACTCAATGCCAAGAACCATTAATCCTATAAGTGGGAATATACAGAGGCCATTAGAAGAAGAAACATAATACTGTTATACTGATTACAGTAACATGGAATGAATTTATACTATTTGTGCAAGTTCCCATCTCTTGAAAAAGACATTCAGGAAAAGTGCTAACTTGAAGCTGTATAGATGTATGTAACATATACAAAACCTAACTGAAAAGCAATTCAGGTGTCAGCAGTTTACAACCCATATACTCATATCCGTATGACGCAATGTATTACTAATGCATTGCCATTGATATTCTCCCTATCTGTGAAGAAACTGCAAATATAACTATTTCAACAAAACTATTACAATTCCAGGGACAATGAAACTGCCACACAGGATTTAACTAGTTGGTCCATCTGATTCAGTATCTCCTGTCTAATAGGGGCAACATAAAATTCTTTAAAAAGCACAAACCTTCTCTTGCAAAAAATATTATTCACAAACATGCCCACAGTTAAATTTCTTCTGACCCAAGATATTGGTGGCCTTATGTCATGAAGCATAAGAGTTTACATCCCTTAAAACATTTATCCTATATAATTGAGGATATTCTTGTTATTCATGTGGTCTAACCCTTGCCTGAATCTTACTAAGTTCCTTGCCTCAATAATATTGTGGAAGTGAATTCCACAGATTAATTACTGATTATATTCAATTATTTTCTTTTACTAGTTTTAAATTTGTTGCCTTTCAATTTCAGTGAATGTCCCTTTGTTCTTGTACCATGAAGAAGGATAAAATAAGTGTAGCTGATTTACCTTCTTTGTACCATTCATTGTTCTATAAATCTGTATCATGCTCACCATAAAAGAAAATTTTCTCAAAACTTGTATGCTAAGTAAGTGTCAGACAAAATGGCAAAACCACAAACTCTGAAAGCCTAACTATACAACAGGTATACTATGTATGTATCAACATCATCCCATACAGACACGCATACAATATGGCAGTTGCCTCTCTCAGATGGATCTACTAAACACTATGTAAACAAAATCTCAGATTTTTATCATTCTGCCCTCCTCCCTAGCGCAAACCCTAAAAAGGGCATAAAAATTATGGGACAGCTCTTCACCATAATGCTTATGCAAACTATTTGCATTTAGAGGAACAGACTCACATCATCACAGGAAGCTTTCGTCTGCCTCCAACTGATAGAGAAATTCTACACACCACAAACTAATTTCCCTTCACAATATAATACAAAAATCTTAATTACAACCTTATGCTAGCCTTATAATCACATAACACACTGAACATTTTAACCTGTACATGTCGACTGAATATTTGCAGATAATATTAAGGTCATAATTAAAATATTACATTATTTTATGATGGAAGTCAATTTGTGGTACTGTTTCCTTATCAATCTAATGTTCTAGGGGCAGGGACCATCTTTTTGTTCTGTGTTTGTAC
This sequence comes from Mesoclemmys tuberculata, assembly GCA_007922155.1. Lineage (NCBI taxonomy): Eukaryota > Metazoa > Chordata > Testudines > Chelidae > Mesoclemmys > Mesoclemmys tuberculata. Next base: position 41,288,428 of record ML675613.1, read on the forward strand.
AGAGCCCAGCACCAGGGGTCCTGGTCCATGACTAGCATTAAAATAATGTTTGTGGACACAAATAATAACGTAATGTGCAAAAATGCATTTTTCATTTTTAGTTGACTGTTCATCTTCACTTTTGCTTTAACAAGTTATTTAAAAATACATTTATCCCCATTTCAATAACTGCACATCATCCAACCAGCACAACAAACAAGATGAGAACTAATAGCATATGATCATGGAATTAAAGATCTTAAAGCATACTCACAAGGAAAGTGTCAAGACAGTACTTGGAATTATAGTTTTGCAATTTCTTGACTTCTGAATGCTTCACTTTACAAGCACAGTTCTCATAATGCAGCTTGTTTACGTGACATAGGATAAGGTGAACTTTACTAAGTGTATCATAAACAGCAGGACACTTACTACACACTGCCTCATTTGATACTCATCTTGTTAGATATGTTGTGGTGATGTCAAGCTTTATTCAGAAGTTAGAAAGTGAAAAACCTTAACCTTAATTCTGCCCCCTTAAACAATAAAAATAAAGTTAAAAACTCAGCCCCCTTTTGTGTATGCACAGATATGTACTCATGTAATTCAATACTGTGAAAGGTATATAGTAAACTATACTTCAAACTACAGAGTGATAAAACAGAATAATAGTGATGATTTACTGACACAGTCCATCTAATTGTGACATTCTCTGAACTAAACCCAAGGAAAGCTGCATTGGTTGTTCAAGTGTAGCTATGTTATCATTATTCTTATATAAGAAATAGTACCTGATCATGCAATGAAAGAATTTATCATAATGCACACATACAAGAGAGCAGTTAAGATTGCATGCACAATCTTAATTTCCAAACTTGAATGCTTATCAACCCTAGCTATAAATGGGGCTGGTGCTTCCCTATAATCTATGTAACTTGAACGTTATATGGTTCTTCAGCGTCACCTCCTACATTTAATACTCATTTCCTCTTTGTGCACAAAACAACCTCCCTTTCCTCATTCAAATTCCTGGTTAAAAGAACATCCCCTCCCCTCATGTTGTTCCACTGATAACCCACCAAAAATAAATTAAATTTAAAAAAATCTGCACAATTTCAAGAATGACCAACCATCCAATATATTTGGATGTCTGAACTGCACAGTCTGCGTCTTACAAAACTGTAAAGTCCACTGGGGCAGTTGTTATTTGTACAGTACAAAGCATGCTACTGACGCTCAGTAACTACATAATAACCTGAGGGTGTTCCTGTTCATAAGGTAGCCTTACTCAAGGCTTCCAAAGGAGGCAGAATTCTACTGAATTAGGCAAAAAATCATGGAGGACAGAGTTCTAGTTCCAGGTCTGCAACTAATTTACTCTGATCTTGAGCAAGTCGTTTTCTTTCTATCTCATCCCCCTAATCTATAACATGGGGAAAATAATACCTATCTGCCTACTTTCCTCACAGAATAAAAGAATGGGCCAGATTCTCAGATGGTGAGAATCAGAATAACTCCATTGATCTGAATAGAGCTAAGCCTATTTACAGCAGCTGTCAAACTTTGTAAAATATTTTGACTATATATAGTATTTTTAGCAATCCACGATATGTTATTAGCCAACAAGGAACATCCTAAAGCTTTATTATACTGTATTGTGCTCTCTCTCCTCTCCCTCTGACTCGCTATTGCTCTCAAAATTTCCAGACCATATACCTCCAATCATACCTACTCACCTCAGTTTGGGCCTTCCTTCTGCATTCTATCATCCCATCAGCCCCAGATCTCCCATTATCTCCCTACTACTATTCGTCTTTGGACCTTAAGGAAGGGTTAGCTCCTGCCTCCCTCCATACAAGTAATTTATCTGTTTAATGTCATATTTGGGATTAGATGGGGAAGGCATCAGAAGCTAGAGTGGCCACATTTATTGTGGATATGAAGACTGGGAGTTATGAGAACAGTAACTAGCCAGAAGGAGGCATTCAAGTAACTGTACAGTTATTAATATAAATCCTTTTTTTCTGATGGCCATTATTAGCCAATATGAGCAGAGAGATTTGCAAATAATGTTATAAAATATATAATAGGAACACTTATTCTAATCAGATTATAAAAATTGGATAAGTGTACAGTTTTAGTTTGTGTACAGTAAAATGAAAATGAATTCACAGCCAGTGTGCAAGACTGCTGTACAACTGAGGTAGAAATGGACATTTTTATTGTTATTCATATAACACGAGAAGTGTCTGAGATGCTTTTTTTCCTTTGTGCAATTCCCTGCTCTCTGATTATTATAGGTATTTCATTTGAAGTCACTGAATGGTCATTTACCAACAATAAAATTATCATGCAGATCTCGCCGTTCTAAATGGCTATTATAATTCCTTTATACAGATTGACTGACACAAATTTTCAAGGTCTGTGTTACCAACAAAGTTGCAGGAGGCAGGAAAATTTCACATTTTACGTGAAAGAAGAAAAAGATACCAAAAAAGTTTTAAATGGCCCTATTCCACTTCTGAAATGTTTATAAATAACAATATGCACACAAAAACCATTGAAATGTTTCATTCCTTCCTTTAATCGCTCTCTTTTTGTATCTTTCACTCCATACAGTTCAAGACTCTTCCCTGACATTGTTTATACTGGAAGAATCTCAACTCCTCACAATTCAGACAGAATAGTAGGGAAAAAATTCAGACAGAATGGCAGGAAAAAAAGTAACATAGGGAGCTATGAAAGGTACCCACAAAGTGAACAAAGTTAAGCTTCTCTCCCCCCACCAATATAATAAGGGTTTTAGTCCTCTAAAAAAGCAACATGGTTTTTACTGTCCGCTGTTTCTGGAAGCCCAGCAAGACAGGAAGGGGTAACAATGAAAAGGCAATGCACACAAAAGTTAATGAAGGTAGTGTCAGCATTAATATTTTTAATGGAATACCTAACCTTGTCAGAGAGGTGAGGGAAAGACAGCTTAGTGTATGGAGAACACCCATCTTCCATCCCTAACCTCTCCTACCCGTGGTCGAGCCCTTCCATACCCAAAGATATGGATCCCTGAGGAGTGACTTCTGCCAAGACTGAGTGAAGATAGACAATGAAGTGCCACCTATCCAACATCTCCTATTACTATAAGCAGAGCTCTGACAGATTTTCATCCCTTCTCTGATGCAAGGGACCACATGAATCTCTCTCTTTTTTTTTTTTTAAATGAGACAAAGTTGCCCCTTATGTAGCACACTGAAGTCATTAGTTAACCTAGAGACATCCTCTCTGTGGGATAAAGGGGAAGTTCTGTTTGCCAGATTCTTTCAATTTTTGATCTCTCTGACAAGAATCCCAACAAGAGGTCCAATTAATACCAAACAGGACAGTGGATTTGTAAGACAAGAGATGTTTACTAGTAACAGGATTGGGATCACCATCTCAATTCACAGAGACCAAACAGTTGTGAAATTATATGCAATTTTGTTTATTATTGATTTAAGATGGATTCAAGCCAGTAAAAAGCTTGTTCACTCATTAGTAGTCCCCTGAGACCTCCATGTCCCTTTTTTCCAAGTTACAGAAAGATATATTTACAGTGCTGTTATAAACTGACAGTTTATTCAAAGTTAAGGTTGGACATTTGTATTGAAACCATTCTGTTCTACCAGCAAGAGAGGGTAGAGACTGTATCAATGCTATAGCTTGGGCACGAAGGGGAATAATGTCTGACTACTTCTTTGCTTTGGTCAATTAAAGCAAAAGTCTTTAATAATAATAAATAATAATAATACCTAGCTCTTATATAGTGCTTTTCATCAGTAGATCCCAAAGTGCTTTACAAAGGCAGTCAGTATCATGTTAGTTTTACAGAGAGGGAAACTAAGACACAATGAGGTACTGGTAATGAACTACTTCTGTCCATGCTGCAGTATTTGTCCTTTGGGTCACTAGAACTCTAGTCCTGCAGTGAATTCTATGTGAGTGGACCCTTGTGTTCACAGAGCCCTATTGACTTCACCAGGACTCTTTCTCTTATTGCAGGATCAGAGCTTAAGATTTCAGTTTCAAGGGCTGCTAATTGGCATGTTTTATAAGATCTCAATTAGTGTCAAACTCAAATAAAAAAGGCATCTCCTCCCCCTGCTTCAAATATTTCTCAGTGTTGTTTATATAATAATTTTGCCATAGCTTGAAACTTGAAATGTTTTTGCCGTGTAAGGTGGGTTGTTGTTACAGGGGTTGTTCATGGATGCCTGGTTGCTAGCGTAGAATTTTAACAGAAAAAGACCATTGGAGCACTTCCTTAAGATAAAAGCACCTTATGAGTAGTAGTTATACTGAAATACAGTTGTAGCCAATCAAATCACAGAGATGTTGGACAATTACTCCAAATGTTAAATTGAGGGTGTATGGCTATGACTAACTAGTTGCAAACTCATTATGTATACATGGCATTATTTAAACAAATGTCTATATTAATTTCCTTTTTTGTAGGTGGGTTTTAAAGACAACCACCAGAAATAAAATCCTTAATATATACACAATACAGAAGTCCTGGAAAAAAAAAAAAAACAAACATCATGCCTCAAAAGGAGCTATAATCATCTAAAATATTTAGAAAATTTTAAAATACATATGATGGGTAGATGAGAGAGCTACTATTTGGATAGCCTTTATGCAAATATGCATTCAAATAATTTGTACTCTGGATAAAATTCCCTTTCAATTCTTCATAGCAGAGCTCTAACATTTCACACAGGTATAAGCACAGTTTACAGACAACTAGATTTGCTCAGTGAATTAGAGAAAAGAATTTTACCAAAAGGACCTGTATGCAAGCTAATTACTGTATATGCCCAGGAGCCACATTCTAAGATTACACATCTAAGGCCCTTTTCCAGAAAACACTTACACATGCTGAAGTTTTAGCATGCAAATATTCTTACTGATTTCAGTAGGATACTCACATGTTTAAGTCAAGTGCATATATAAGATTTTGCAGGATTGGAGCCTTAGATACTTAAATTTATTTCTTCAACCATTGATTTCAGATTTTTTGCTCTTGCATAATTTCACAACTGCTTTGATTTTAAAAATAAACTACTAAGAACAAGTTAATTATAAAACAAACAAAGGTGTTCTCTCTAAATACCTGTATAACTTGGAGAGTTAATATATTAACTGATTACTTACTTAAAACAAAGATTTAGACGTATATAATTAATTTCTATATCAAATTTGGACAAGGAAGAAATTTATAACATTCATTAACAAGCTGAACCAAAATTAATCTCTGGTTTAACTCCACTGAAGCCTATCAAGGTATTCAAGGAATTAAATTGGCCCAATGTATTTATAAAAGAGCTAAAATAAATTAAATGTTTCTGCAGTCCTTACTCAGGCAGGACTTCCACTGACTTCAATGGGAACTCTCACTGTTAGGGGTTGATGCGTAATGCTCAAATACACTAAAAAAATCAAAATATCTGAACTTAACGTAATCCTCTTACCTGCCAAAACCTGAATTCAGGGTTCTGTGTTTCCCTGGTAACAGCTAATGACATCACTAACCCCTAAAGCAGTGAAAGGAAAGCACTTCCCTGCTCTGTTTTAGAGGTTAGTTATGGTATCACTGGACCTCAATAAACACAGAACATTGAAGTCAGATCTCGGTAGGTAAAAAGCCTTTCAATTCACCTTTAACTATAGAGCGGTATGAGCCACACAGCTACAATGCTTTAATTTAGAAGAAGGAAATAGTACTGGTAGCAGATGAGTGAGGGTTTGTTGTGCCAAATGTTACCCATCTATAACATGTAAAAACTCTCAAGAACAACAATTAGTACCCTTTACAATAACAAATCAAGTAGTATATTAGTGCAATTAATTACATAATTCTTGAACATGCAGAAAGAAGTCTTCCAACAACTACTATTCTCTCAACACAGTACTCAACTACAGGTTACAAGGAACCGGTAAATAAAAAATACTTCTACTGCATCGTATGAATATCAAGGATTTCCCAACTGCCCAAATAAGGGCCACTTAAGCAACTTGCTGGCAGCCTGAGAATCACATCTAGTTTACATAAAGTATAGCAGTGTTCAAAAGCCACCATCATGAATATGAAAGTTTGGCTCATAAAGATTACAGGTCCTACCACACAATGGTCCATCTTCATCTAAGCAGGCTACTCAAATAAAAATAAATCTTTGCATACTGTGGCCTGTAGCCTCCATGAAAAACCACATTCTTATTAAAGATGAGGTCAGATGTAGTCTATAATGCATATCTCCATGGGCCACATTTTGACCATGTCATTGTACAATATCATATATACATAGCATACAGAGATCCTAAAAGTACATTAGGTCCAAAGTTAACATTAGCTCATTATATTTATCAAATTTAAGATTAACACAGACCAACAGAAAACACTAAACTCACCACCACCAACAACAACAAAAAAGCAGCAGCAATAGTCTAGCTAGATTAAAATCTATAGAAGAGGCTCTGGTTTGCATACTTTAAAAAAAACTTGAGTTTTTTATTAGGACTGTTTCATTTATTAACATTAAAGTAGGTTTTCAATTAAACACTTCTGATTGGAAAAAGTATTTTTGTGAGGGTTGTATTTCCCTTGCCCAGTACTTATTCTTTAGAAATATATTACTCCTTTCCTTCATCACCAAAATGCACTGAAGCAGCAGCTTTTCCTCTCTGTTAAAAGGGAGTTGAGTTTAGCTGAAAATTAAATGGCTGTATTTCAGTATAGGCCTCTGAAAACATACACTGTACTCCAGTTCAATAGAGGGAAGGGGAGCTCCCCCTACCAGCCTGTTCTAAGAAGACTTCATCAAGAAAGGAAAATCATACTGTGTTCCAAACCCAGAAGTCATTATTTTGAACTCTGAATTAGGATATTTATTTATTTATTTATTCTCCCCCCCCCCCCAAAGACCAGTGAAAAATGCAAGTACAGTCTGTACTAAGAGGCACAGCACAGTTCTTGCATTTCCAGGCAGCCAGACATCATCAGCACTTCCACAAATATGCAACAGAGAAAGGTCCAAGAGATTGTGGAACACAAGACAGACAGGCACATTACAACAAAGCAACTGGCAGTGCTGCTGAAGTCACCTAAAAGATATTCTACTGCACTTTACCACATAGGCGACAGACTACAAAAGCATCTAAAGGCTTCATCAATACAGCAATACTGTCCATAAGGCCAAAGACAGCTGTTGCCATGGTTACTATCAGCCAGTTTATCAGAAAATAATTATTGTTATTACTTGGAAGTTTTGGTTAAAATAGTTTAAAGCTCTGACAGGTAATTGACTGAAGAGATCAACTACTATTCTGCTTGCATTTACACTATTTAGAGCTGCACATGGTTAACAATACTTGAATCCCCAGTGGGGGGTGGGAGGGGAAGAGACTAAATCAATTCCTTTCTGCTGTTCCTTCTTCTCTTCAAGTACTGAGAGTTTGTATTCTGCATGCAGCCAAAACAATAAAACAAAACCCATCTTTGGCTCCTGTGTTTGAGTTCTCTTTTCACAGTCCTACAGAGTCCAAAGATTAGCTCATCATAGTACTGGGCTCCAACCTGTTAGACCCTATCGTCTTCCTCACTCTGTTTTAACCATACATTCATTTGATGTTCTCCCATGAAAAAATATGTAACACCAGCTAAGGTTTTCAGAGCACATTCCTAATTGTACAATAAGAAGAATTGTTTAAGAAGAGCTCCATGTAAGCTTGAAAGCTTGTCTTTCTCACCAAAAGAAGTTGGTGCAATAAAAGATATTACCTCACCCACCTTGTCCTTCATTTAAGGTATACTCAATGCCATTTTTATAGTGAATGAACTTGGTAATGTGGCCTTTTATCTCTAAAGCACAGTAGCATGGAATGTAAAATTACTCAAACAAAAAAATACACGTTATTTTAAGAAATAATTTAAAATAAAATATATGCCAATAATAAAACTCACAAACAGAACTACACTCCTGACACACCATCCGATATTTTTTTAAAGAGCATCTACGTAAGAGTTTGAGAGAGAGTGGTTAATTTTTAAATTACATGATCCAGTTTTTTAAGAAACACAGCCTCCACATATTATCTCTGACGCAAGAGTGGGTGTTTGCACTAGCATATGAGAAAGAATCTGAATGCAGAGAGGGTCTGGAATAGGTCAAGCCATCAGGGTGTGGAGCTCCTAGGCAGAGATTATTTGGTGACTCCTGTGGTGATTATAAACTGCAAGAGACCCTGTACTGGTTTGCATTGATTAATACTTAACAAATGTAAAGACCAAATACATCCTTTCTTTTGAAGTCTAAAATGGACCACGTGTCACACAGAACCATTTCTTAATGAAGTTCTTTAAAAACTTAGACATTTCAAGATTAAAATTTGGTTAAAGATTTAAGTATGACAAATTTAAGAGGGAGTTAAATGGGGCCTGGAAGAGCTTTATCTATAGTTTTAAAACATATTTTGAAGGCCATGAAATTCCAGAGTTAAGGAGACAAGGTTAATTCAAACTATAGTCAATTTTAAAAACAAATAAATTAGTAGTTGTTTCAGCTCCTACGTCTGCTCAAGTCTCCTTGCCAATTGTTATTGTAGTACAACCACATTCTAGTATTTTAAGATTTTTTCCTCTCCATTGTTGCTGTCAAAAACCCACAGACAAAAGGTGAAATGAAATGTGTTATAAAATGTACAAAGAAAAAAAAACAAAATAGGTATAATATATTACAAGTAACAACAGTAGGTAAAAAGAATCATATAGAAGAGACTTTTAAATTGGTCAAGTCCTTATAACTTGACAAAATAAAAAAAGACTCAGAAAATAAAGAAATGTAAAAATATTCAAAATATCCTCAATCTAAAATTAGGCTACTTTCTACAGGCACAGTCTTTACCTTCATAATTGATATATGAGCCAAACATCTCCTCAACACTGGATCAAACCTGACATATTAGTCTAATCACCATCTATTACATGTAGGACATGTACAAAAACTATCTTCCAGTCCACCCTCCATTAACAAGACATGACACAGACATCTTGCCTGTACCACACTGTTTCCACCTTCCCAAATACATGGACCTGTACCACAACTTCTTCCACCTTACTAATATATGGTTTCTACAAACTTTTGTGTATGTAGAACACATTACCACAAATCCTGAGTCTAGTTTCTGGCACAAGTAACTGGGTGGGGCAATAGGTACATGTGCAGAAGCAGACAGCTTCCCTCCGGACTTCAGAGTGGTTGACTTAGCCTCAACGGATTCTGAGGCCACCATCTATACTGCCACTTAAGCTGGCAAACTTATGTCACTCAGGATTGTGAAAAACCATACTCCTAAGAAGAGCATGCACAGGAGGGGCAAGCTGAGGCACAGCCTTCCTCCCCTCATGATTGTCAGGGCACAAAACTCCTCCAGTCCTGGGGCCATGGAGGTGGGAAGGAAGTGATCTCCTGCCGGGGCAGGGAAAAGGAAGGAAGAGCTATCTTCAGTGGGGCATAAGTGGTAGCATGTAAGCTCTGTTTCAGCAGGAGAAGCCACTCCAATGAGCAATGGTAGCTATTATGTCGATGGGAGATCTCTCACCCAACAGCATAGATTGGCTACACAAGTAATCTTACAGCGATACAGCTGCATCGGTACAGTTGTGCTACTGCAAGCTCACTAGTGTAGACATGGCCTTACGCTGCCCCATGCAGGGGGGGGGCAGGGAAGAACAAGGTGCATATAAGGATGGATTTTCTTGCACTTTTCCTCTTATACTGCACATCTGGGCCTCTCCTCCTGCATGGTCAGGCCCACAGAATGCCCCTCTGCATAGTGGAACTGCACCAGTTCCCTCATCTTGGGTGACTCCACACCCACAGAGAAGGAAACTAGATATGCTCCATTGATTTCAGCTAGACTGTTTCTACAAGTAAAGGTTGGCATGGTAAAACCCACAGTACCCTCATGCCTAGCAGAGAAAAATTTAAAACCAAGTTAGCCTCTTACTATCCACGGTACTTGGACAATGTAGGTTCAGACAACTTAAAACTTATATATCCTTACAGCATTATACTCTGTTTGCCCCAATACTTAAATCATGGTGGAAATAGTTAAAGATGGTGTTAGCCTCTTGAATTCTGAAAAGAAGCTTTCCTCCAGAGTCTGTGGCCATACCAAGTTGTAGAGAGTTTAAAAAGATATCAACTAATTATAAATGTATGCATGGAGATAAACTGCCCCTGTGCTCTGCCATTCTGTGTATCTAATATGCACAAGGTGTTTAAAACATACAGTAGAACCTCAGAGTTATGAACACCAGAGTTACGAACTGAGCAGTTAACCACACACCTCATTTGGAACCATAAGTACACAATCAGGCAGCAGCGCCGGGGGGGCGGGGCAAAAAAAAAACCAACATATATACAGCACAGTAGGGAAAGCACCATTTTCTTCTGCATAGTAGTGTTTCAAAGCTGTATTAACTCACTGTACAGTTGTAAGCTTTAAAAAAAAAAAACAACCATAACATTTTGTTCAGAGTTATGAACATTTCAGATAGTTGGTCTACACTGCCAGCAAATTTCAGTGGCAGTCAATGGGAGATACGCAAGCTGCTCTATGTAGCTTGCATATCTCCTGTTGACTTCCTAACTTCTACTTACTGTAGAGTCCCCACTACACTGCATTGACTGGAAATGCCTTCCGGTCAACGCAGCATTACTCTTATTGCAGGTGTGGATTAATGCTGTCAACTTCCGGATTGATTGAGCGGGTCTCCACTGCCACTCAATCGATCCCAAGGCACTGATAGTGCCACCATCAATGTAGACATACCCAGAGTTACAAATAACCTCCATTCCTGAGGTGTTCATAATTCTGAGGTTCTATTGTACCAAATAAGATAAAATTTACAGGGACTTCATAAGTTAAGATTTATATTAGATTTAACCAGAAATCCCAGTAGTAAACAAATTCAACATTGTATCATTTCATTGTAGAAGTTCTCCAGAGCACAAAGTACACTGAATACTCTAGAACTGTTAAATAACTCTAATGTTTTTATATTTAAGGATAGTTACCGCCATTATAAAACAAACTGCATGAACAATTGCAATGACGACATATCTTCACTATTAGAACTTTCCTACAGTATACAGAATTACAAAGCCTTCAAAGACCCAGTTAAAACAAACTGTGTATTTCTAAAACAAGAAACTGATCTGCTTTGTGCATATCCAACCAATTCAACAATATACCAAAAGTTTACAATTGCTATTTACATTTTCAAAACTTCTCCATATATCACCCACAAAATAGAAATATAGGCAGGATAAGAAACACTCAGACTCTGTACTATGAATAGAAATGCAAGTTCAGCACTAAGGAGGGGGAATACACTTTAAAAATCCTACATTAAAACTCTGACTTACTGTCAAAGTTGGATGGCCAAAACTTAACATATAAATATTTCTTTAAAAAAAAAAACAAAGCACACACACACACAAAATCCATGACTTCCTACAACGCCTTCCCAAAAAAAGGAAATGCTTCTATATTTTCACTTCCAAAAAGTAAGAAAATAAATGCTAGCAACCCCACAGGCTTCTGCACCGTTGTAAAAACAAACTGGCAAGAGGAGCCCAGACCAGGATGCATCAATACCCCTACATGGACAAGGAAAACAAAAACAGAAAAAAAAGACTTCAAATATTAACTTCCAGTTGTCCAATAGACAATAATAAAAATACTTTTTAAATTATGAAAATACCTTGAGAGGCTCCTTTTAATTATGTATCAGTACGCCAGGCTTGTTACTTAACTGAAACCGAAATCTGGGAACAATATCAGATCTTTCATTGCCCAGATCAGTAGAGCTCAAGCACGCTGCAGGTATAATATAGCTGACTTCCAGCTGCTGATGGGCATTCGCTGAGCAAGCACCTCCTGCTGGACAACACCTAACAAAGATTTGCTTGTACAAAAAGAAAACCTCAGAGGTGACAGTCTACAAAGGAGAGGATACCTTTCATTTTCCAATCATGTAAAGGGACTGCTTAACATCCCCGCTGTCAGTTGCTCAAACTTCTAGAAGTATAACCTCACACTCACACAATTTCTCCATCGCAATAAAGCTGCAAGTTTACAGTGAAAAACAATTCCATGGAAAAATACATTTTTAAAACCATCATGTTTACTAAAATACTAAATTCTTCACTTTAGGAAAACTGGTAATTCCATTCGAAAATCAAGAGATTTTTTTTAAAAATGATGTTTATACTAAAATGTGGGTAAGCAACTACTTTAACTAGTATAGGTTTATAAACGGTAGATGTGCTGTGGGTGAGGTTTTTGTTTAGTTTTTAAGAGCAAAGCCCCAAACCAACCAACATCCTTTATTGAATACTACTTTGTATTCAAATACTTCGTATTTAAAATTGTAAATTACTATTGAACACAATTATGAACTCAGGACTATTCACATGTTTTAGCTAAAATCTTTCAAAAAGTTTACAGGTTAGATTTTTTGGGGAAAGTGTTTGTTCTTTACATTATATCGTTACAGGCACACTGGCAAGTAGGTTAAGGCGCAAAACAGACTGTTTTTAAGGTTTTTTTTTTTTTTATTAAACTTCAATAAAACCTATTACCATTTTTCTTCACATTAAATATCAAAATAAACTTATGTGTCATTAAAATTAAGCATTCCCCTACAATATAGCATATCCAAATAGTACCAGCTTTGTGTAAGCAAAGGAAGAAATCACAAAGATGAAACTGACCACAGTCAAAAGTGAAATTAACCAGTTATTTTGATTGTCAAAGTTGACTGAAATGCAAAAAGCAAACCAACAAAGCCCAACATTATAAATAGAGGAAAGCACATTTGATAATTAAAATTTTCAGATATTTGTAAAAGTGACCCATTAACATGAGCATATGGGGTAACTGCCTTTTAGTCTTCCTTCTGAAACCAAGCAAATATATATTTAATGTGATAAATTCATTCTTTCCTATAATGAACTTAGACTGAGAAAACTCTTGCATGCCTCCAAATTAACCTGTGTGCAAATGTAGCTGTATCAGTCTCTAATTATTAAAATGTTAACATTCCTGAGCACAAGTTGTCCATCTCAGATCTTTCCCTTCTGACCTACTATACACAACATACCAATTATTGTCCCCAATAGGAAGTCTTTTTAAAATCATCAACTACCGTGATACAAAAAAAAAAAAGTTCATTGTCAAGTTCAGTGCTTGGGCCAAACAAACATCAAAACCTCACATCTACAATTATAAATTTATAAAACTTGCAGGGGATCGTGATTACTTACTATAAAAAGTGGGGACGTATTGAATAGATACCCTACTTTGATATCTAAACAAAGAATATTCTAACATGTGACTGAACTGTGATGACATTTGTAAACCAAAGAAAACAAAAACCTCTTCTCCACTATCAATCTCATCCCAACAAAAGAATCAGAAGTTGGAAATTACTCTGCTGAAGCACATATGTACCCTAGCCAGAGCATACTCATTTTGTGACACTCAAGTGAGTAGAAGTTGAATGAAGGACTCCATGTGATGATCCAATATAAATTCACCTAAAACCTAACAGTGCAGACCTGCAAGCACCCACCATGCTGCAAATGTGTCAGAGAGAAAGAAATCCCATCAACAGTGAAGCTCAGAATAATAAAAAAGCAAACAGAGAAAGAAGTGATAAGAGGAGCATGCACAACGGGACTAGACCAAATGGCAGAGTCCCACACACAGCCCCACTCCTCCTACACAGACACACACACAGAGAGAGAGAAATGGAAGAGAAAAGCTACACGTCTCTAATCACCACAAATATGTGCCAAAGTAGGAGTGTGAAATCCTAGAGGGGTCCTTCTACTAAACCGTGTACCAGTGCAAGAAGGGCAGCCCCAGAACAAGGGGGGCAAGAGATACTTCTGAATTACAAGTTGCAGAAGAAACGGAATTTTCCCAATGCTGCTCTGGCCGTAAAGGCAAATTAAAGCAAAACAAAGCAAAAAAAGATAAAACAAAAATAAAAAAAACTGCTGTAGCAGCTTTACTACAAATTCTCAATCACCAAAGCAGCATCGTTTCAAAGGCAATAGTAAAACTTCCCTATCAGCATCACGGGGGGGAAAAAAACAACAAACCAACAGCAAAGGGCCTGGAAATAATCATTGTGAAGGAAAGCAGCAGAGGAGGGGATAAACCTCCCTCCCCCACACCATCCCCAGTGCAATGTGTCATCTCCTTCCCCCTGCTCCTCACCACAGCCCCATGTGTCACCCACCTCCATCTCTCTCCCCCCGCCTCAGAAACTTACTCCAGCGCATGCAGGGGCGGGAGGAAGGCCACGGCCCCCTAGGGCTCTGCCCCCGGGGGTCACAACACTGAAGTTGCTGCTCCTCAGCTCCAAGTTGGCTGAAGAGTCCTAGGGAGACCGCTCCTCCCCCCCCAGCCCGGCCCGCCGCCCCCTCCCCCCAACTCGCCGAGACACAGGCAGCAGAGCCCGGGGGGGGAAGGAGCCACCCCGCGGAAGAGCGGAGGGGGAGGCGGAGAATCCAGAAGGTGGGATACTACACCCTGCCGGTGCTGCTGGCGGCTGGCCGGGGTCCCCCTGGCAGGACCTCGCTCTGAGGGGGAGGGCTCGTCTTCATAGGGGGACGGTGCTGCGGCGCCTCCGGCCTCCCCGCGCCCCTCTTCTGGGCGCCTTTCTGCGCCTCTCACTTTCTTTAATCTAAGCGGGAGTGGAAGATGGTAGGTTGCTCCCTTCTCCTCCTCCTCGTCTCGCTCTCCTCTGGGAGGCCCTCCTCCGTGCCCCGCTGCCCGGGGGGCTCCTCCTGCCGCGGGCGGCGGGGGGCGGGCGGGAGGAAGGGAACGAAGCAGAAGAGGCGCAGGAGCAGAGAAACTGTGACACAAAAACAAGCCGAGAAGCTGAACTCTTCTTCAATCCCATTCACCCGGCCCGGCCGCAGCACCCGCTCGCCGGGATCGCTCCGCCGCCGGCCTCCCTGCCTGCCTGCGGCGCGCGCCCGAGCGGCCGCTGCGCGCGCCCGACGCGCTCTCTCGCAACTACTCCGGCTCCGAAGCGGGGAAGGGGCGGAGGAGCGGACTGGGGAGGACACAGAGAGTGGGGGCGAGGCGGGCTCCCCCCGCCCCGGACCTCATGCCGCCGCCCTGAACACGAGGAAGGAGGGGTCGCCGGCCTCCGCTGGAGGGGGAGGGAGGGCTCGCTGGCTCCTCCTGAGGGGACTACTTGACGTGTTGGTGCGGCGAATTTATTTCCCTTTGCCTAAGGAACGGGCTGTGCTACGGCTCCCATTGCCTAGGGAAAAAACCCGGATGTAAAGTGAGTGAAACTAAAGTAGAGTGAAGTAGGGCAGCAAACTCTAGTGGAGCAGCAGCGCGGGGGGGGAGTGGGAGGAAGGGAGCATGCACCGGGGCAGGCAGCGGCAGGAAAGCAGTACAAGCATCCTCATCCCAATGCAAGCAAGGGGCTCTGCGCAAGAAAGCCGATGCACCAAGACAAGGGGAGAAACATCAGCATCCTCGCCCAATGCAAAGGATTCTGCACAGGAAGCTGATGCACCAGGGCACTAGCAGAAGCACAAGCATCCTCACCCCCAATGCAAGAGATTCTGCACAGGAAGTTGATGCAACATGGCAGGAGGAGAAACATAAATACTCACCCCAATGTAAGGGGCTTTACGCAGGCAGTTGATGCACTAAGGCAGCAGCACGCAAGCATCTTCACCCTAATGTAAAGGAGTTTGTATAGGAAACTGATACATCAGGACAACAGGAAAAAACACAAGAATCATTACCCCAATGCATGGGGCTTTGCACAGGAAGTTGATGCAACAGGGCAGTAGAAGAAACACCAGAATAATCATCCCCAGTGCAAAGGGCTCTGCACAGGAAGCTGATGCATCAGGGAAAAAGAAGAGGAGAAACACAAGTTTCCCTATCAATTCATCCCGATTCAAGGGGCTGTTTGGTAATGCACCACGGCAGGAGGAAGAGAGGACAATTCATATATCCTTATTCCCAAAGCAAATTATAAACTCCCAGGAGCAACCATCCTCCATCCACAACAAACTGCCAGTTCTTTGCCATATTATTTTTAGAATTAGTACACACATTTACTTTGGATGCAGGGAGGATTACATCTTACCTTCACTGCTGCTCTTCTCTTTCCCCTTAATGCACTTGTTTTTATTTTTCTAAGTTTGTTTATTTGTTTGTTTTCCATTCTTTAGTTCTGGGTGATGCCATTTGGTTTTCTGTTGTACTGAGTAACAGAAAACAGCAGCAATCTATAAACTACTGATTTTCAAAAAATAGTGGAAAGTTAAAATTTCAGGAGGGATCAAAACAGGCTAAGTTAGTTCTATTCATGTTTCAGTAAGAGTTATAGGAAAGACAAATGAGGGAATTTGGTGTTTTTTTAAATAGCAATAGAATCAAAATATAAAGAAATGTAATTCTGTTTATATATCCAAAGTGTTTTAATGTATATAATTTAAAATAAATATGAAGGGAGGGACAAAAAAACATTTTTGTTCTGTGTTTGTACAGCACCTAGCACAATAGGGCACAGATCAATGACTTAAGTTTCTTATGTGCCACAGGACTATAATAATAATATGATTGTAATGTATTAGTCTTTATGCTTGTAATTTATAGTACTGATAAACATAAATAACACAGACCCTTCCCACATGTATCTGTGGCTTATAAAAGTATTATATGTTTCTCAAAAACATTTGGGCCTTATCTTACCCACTTGAGTCATCGTTGCTGAATCAGTGGGATTGTTCATTTGCTACACACTGCAGGATTCTCATAAATGTTTACAGAAAGTCAATTATTAGTGTAATTCAAAAGTGGTTTTATTTTTTAAGAAGTGGTCGTTGTCTTATTTCTTTAACATTGTCACAAATTGTGACAAAAAGTAAGTATGTGTATAATCTCTACAGATGTTTTAGGAAGTCAGGATGAACTCATTATGTTGTGAAACTAAATCCATAAAGCAGTCATGATGAGTAACTGAGGGACTTATTGTAATTGGGTAGTAATATACAATTTTATCATCTAGTGAATTCTTATGTGTTCAAAGTGAGTGAGGATTTACCAGAAGGCTTCCTATCAGAATTGTCTAAAAATTGGGCTGCCATAGTATTGTTTATTTAATTAACTGCTAATTTTCCAGTGCTTTTCAGTCAGTTTCTGGTGTTGCCAACTCATGATTTAATCATGAGTCGTGACATTTCTTAAAGTCCTTGCTTCTCGAGTCATATGATTATGAGAGAATATCAACTTTTATTTCTTTCTTTAAGTAAATTTCTAGTCTGGGGGGTTGTGGATAGAAGCTTGAAAACACTTAACCAAAAGGCTCAAACAGGAGGCAAATAAAAAGACCCCCCAATTTTTTAAAAACCTTGTGATTTTGCAGGTCTTGACATGATTTTTGAACGCTTGGGGTTGGCATTACTAGACATAGTATATACGAAGCTGTGTTTTTACAGTGGATATTGGCATTGCTTGGATGTCTTGAGAATCAGCAGGTGAAGCCAAATGCTTGTGACTGGCACGAAAGTCTTGATAGTAATTGCAGCATATGATCTGGATTATTTTATTGTGACAGGAACATATAACTGTATAATTTTTATTAAACTCTGTCCATTTTAAAGAAATATTTTTATTTTACTTTTTACACTTCTCTCTTTTTAGCTTATGCTATCTATAATTAAATACAGCACTTAACATTCACACAGGTTGACTGTATTGGAGCCTGCTCTTAACCTCTCACGTTCAGTTATCTCAACTTACTTGGCCTGGGCTGGGACTTTTAAAGGGGCATAAGGCGTTAGGCATGTTCTACACCTAAACTTTAGGTCAACCTAGGTATTTTACTCAGGATGTAAATAATTCACACCACCAAGAGATATAATTAAGCTGATGTAAGCCCCAGTGTAGACACTGCTAGACTGACAGAAGAATTCTGTCAGCCTAGCTACCGCCTCTCCGAGGAGTGGATTAACAACAGGAACAGAAACCCCCTTCCAACACTGTTGCAGGTGTTGCAGCACAGCTGTAGCATAGACACCTAGCACCCAATGATTTCCATTGATATCAGCACAAGGTGAAAGTGTTCAGACCCTGCAGATCAAGGAACTGTCTTTAGTTAATGTGTATCCTTAATTTCTACCTTCAATTACTGCAGGAAGACTTTGGCAAAAAGGTGTCAATGTAGTCTAAAAATAGTCTTGGGCTCATTTTGATTCATGTTTGGTTCTGCTTAGAAAAGGACACCACAAAAATAGATAAAATGTAAATTAAAAGAAACCTAGTGATGGTGAAATACATGATTAGTGGGTTTACCCTATTGAGTTGTTAGATGCAGTTTGAATAAATTGTATTGGGTAGAAATGGATGAGTTCTACTAACAAATTTATCCTTGTATATTAATGAAATTGGACAAAATTCACCAAAGAACATTTACTTGTATTTGAAAATTACCTATAGGGAGAACATAAATATTGTGTGGCATTGACTTTCATCACCTAACAGTGTGTGTGAGGAGACCCTATGTGCCCATAGTGTCCGCAGATACTTATTATCAGAAATGTAACTGGTTGTTTTAAGAATGTGTAATCATGTCATTCCTATTTTTTAAATTGGTGATTTAAAAATTAAAATGATCTCATCAACCTCATTATTAGATATGTAAATAAAACTAGCAACAGTAGAGTCTTCTATGGATGTGTGAGCATGATTCCCAGGAGCACTTATGGTGGCTTTATACATGTAGTCAGAGCTGATTATACCCTCTGGTATCCAGATAAGGCTTTACACACACTGATTATTATAGAATGTTGTGTCCACATATAGGTACCTGGTGTGTCTCCTTCACAGTGGCAGCAGAACCACCCCAGAAAGTATTTATCTGAAAATTTAAAAGAACACTTTGTAACTATTTTCTCAATTAGCGTACAAGAGAAGTTATCCTCTGTGCCCAAAGTAAAGTGGTGTTGCTATTCATTAAAATTAAATTTTTATCCATACAAATATTACACTTTGGTAAATGTCAAAGATGTAATGTAATCAGTCAAATTCCTTTCCAAGTATATTTCCTAAAAGTGCTGCAATATATGGGTCTGATCCAAAGTCCATGGAAGTCAGTGGAAAGACTATCCTTGATTTCACAGAGGTTTGGATCAAAGCATAATGAACTTCTCCAAATGACATTGCTTTTCATATTTAAGTGTTCTCCTATCAGTTTGACTGAAACCAAGAGTAGTGGAAGGCAATGTCCACATTACAAAGATGAAACATAAATATGGAAGCATCTCTGAAAATCAATTTACAAACATTTACTTTTAAAATATAATAAATATTATATAATCTCATGCCACTGGCACTCTCCACCTCCCTCCCTCACCCCAGATAATAATGGGATAGTGCTAATGCTTGGGACATTTAAAACAAGATTGAAGAACACTGTTTGGTATACCGTAGAGATCAATCTTGCAATGAACCTCATTAAATGAGTTGACAATGAAGTAGAATAGAAGTTCCCAAACTGTGGAACACGGAGAATTACCTTTTAGTCCATGGAGAGCTGGATGATCATGTGGCACTTTCCTCCTGGTTTCCAACGGCTAACCTGCATTAAAAGAAGCTAGAAACACATTAAATACTCACCTAATACTTTTCTATGTCAACTGACAGGGATGTTACATGATTATGAATGGGACATGGTCCACATAACTATGACTGGGAAGGGGAAGCATTCACAAGAGAAAAAAATTGGGAACCTTTAGACTTTTCCATCTCTATATTTTGTGTGTGAGATTATCTCACCAGGATTCACACAAAGGGACGTTTGCCTCTGCATACAAATCTTCCCTTTCACAGTCAGAGGGTGGATCATTCACCTCCACTGCACTATTATATCCTTGTGTTTCTGAGGATCTATGTGTGACTAGGAAGGCTTGAGTGGATCAGAGTGGAGCCAGGGGGGTACCCCCTGGCAACTAGCAGTATAGTATACCTGCTGAAAAGGTAAGGCAGCCTGTGGCTGAGCTAACTTTGGTTTGTCCCTCCCCTCAAGTCCCTTGCAGGGGTAGTGACAGGTGGAGGAAGCCCTACCGGAGCAACCCCAGTGGAATAATGTGTGTGTGCTTCTTGTGGATTCACAGTAGCTGGGCAGATCCATGGGTATGTGGGCTATTTCTGCCAGAGGGATATCTCATACTTAAAGTAATGACTTTAAGAAAAATCCACAAGGTTTCTAACCCTAGAACCTTGTCTTGCAGATCTTTCTGAGAAGGCCTCTCAGAAGTCCCTCTCTCAATCTGTTAGTAGCTCAGTTAGAGTAGATGCCATTTATTTTTTCACAGGAGGTGATGAAATAGTCAATGAAACAATGAAATTGGCTGAATATTCTAAGATAATTTGTACTAACTGAATATTAGATTTTAAGACCAGAAGGGACCACTATGATCATCTACTCTGCCCTGCATGACACAGGTCATAGAATTTCACCCAGAAATTCTGTATCAAGTCTATAACTTCTGGATCTCTAGGGAATATCTTTCTCTATATAAAATAATCCTTAATACATATGGAAATACACACATGATTAAATAGTATGGTGATTCTGGTCCCTTCCAACAAAAAGCTAAGGACTAACAAGATCTAGGCAGTGCCATACACCCTTAGAAATTAAGATGATATTTTTAGGAAGATCTGAGCAATCACAAGGGAAACATTGTCTAGGACACCTAGGTGGTGGGCGATGCTGGATAAGCCAGCATACAACTCCATACGCCATTTAAAATTACAATTAAATATAGCCTATTTGCTAAGATTTGAAACATTTCAGTGAATAACTATTCATTTTTAAAACCTGAGATATGAAATAAACCCTAGGAACAATTGTCATTACATTTATAGAAGAAAGGGGGCACCTAACACCCAATTTTTGTGTTTATTAAAGAACAAAATGTCAACTAATTCAGACTAATTATGTAGCACTGGTAATCACAGTACATGTTGCTACTGGAATTAGGGAAGCTATTGGTGATCATGCGATATCCCATCTCCTGCAAATAGCGTTCTTCCAGATCCCATGGATAGATTGATTTGGTCCTTCTCCTCTATATTTAAAAAGCACAGCAGGGGTGAGAGAGAGCAATACAGAAATGCAATGATTGCAAATAAAATTATTTAATGAATTTTTAAGAGCTCACAAAAGTAAAAATGACAACTTTTATACCAGATCACATCAGCACATTATAAGCCACATAAACAAGCAGAAGACCACATCAGTAAACCAAAGACACGTCATTAACAATCAGATTCTGTACACAGGCAGACAACCATCTCAACAAACAAACTACAGAAATAGACATATCAATAAGTAAATAACACATATGGGAAAATGACCCCATTTTCAAACAATCAAATATATAAACAGGCAAGGACAACACCAACAGACAGTTCAGCACATTCTATTATTTTTCCATTTGTTAAGCATATGCTTGGCACTATACAAAATGCAAATAAAAACACAAGCCCTGCCTTGAGGAGCTTACAATTTAAAAGAAGGGTACAGACAAACAAGATGCACTGGAAAATCCAGAGGATGGTGATAACTTAGTATTTTTAATTATTTAAATATGAATGCTGACTAGAGTTTCCAAAAATTTATGCCTGAAGTAAGGCTCCTAAGTTCTACAACTGGGTGCCTAACTAACTGGCCTGATTTTCAAATGTACTGAGCACCTAAAAATCAGGCCACTTGTATTTAAGTACCTAACTATTGTCTTCAGAGCCTAAGTTTAGGCACCCAGTTTTGAAAATCTTGGCCATTAATTTTATTTCAGTCTCTGTATCTTTCTTTCTCTTATATAATATTTGGGTGAGAAGAAAGCTGATGCAGTTTAGTGTATGAAAGCATCATGGAAGAACTATGTCAAATTTACACTTTTATACATTATCCATCACCTTGGTATCTGGGATTGGAATGTCATTCCATTGATAAGAATCAGCACAGAAGATTGGTGGAGACAGGAGGAAACCAAAGGTGCAATGTCACTAGCATCACTGATGAAATGACAGAGGTTAGGGGGAATATGATAAACAAAATCTAAGATGTAGAATGGGACACTACTGTGCAGGTCCTTTAAGTTTAAATATAATCAGTAGGAACAGGATGGGGGGTGGGGTGTCAGTCCAGTGGAAGGATTCAAAGAGAGGTTTGGCATGATTTGATATATGGGTGAAAATGATAATTTTAGTAGTTGCATTTTGGACAGACTGGAGAGAAGCAAAATAAAATCAGAGAGGTCAGGGAGAAGGTGATATAACTAAATACATATAGGGAGTAAATCTATTTAGTAAGAATGTGCCTTTTTACTTAGTCATGTGTCATACTAGAAATTCACTATAAAATAATATGGGCATAGTCATATTATACGTTTATATATAAGTATGACTACACTCATAATTTCATTTAGCATTTATTTTTACTATAGCCATTAAAATCCTATATTGTAAGAATGTTGTTAAGATTGCAAAGTCAATCACAAAGAAGTTAGGAAATGCCGCCGTTAAGGTTGCCTGACAATGTTTTTGGGTGTTCAGAAATAATAATTAATAATAGTAATGTAGACACATCCATGTCTTGCAACTGAAAAAGATGTACAAGTAATGTTAACACATTCATTAACCAATTCCACCTAGCTTTTCCAACCAAAAACAAATTGCTGCTGACTAGAGGGTGGAAAGGAACTAAGAAACCTGTTTCTTCCAATATGCTGTCAGGCACTCAGATTTGATTCTGTTAGATCCACTTATCATTAATGTGTACTATAATGAACAGAATGAAAGTTTCCAATGATTTCAATACATTGCAAAGTGAAAACTCCACTTCCAGTTATAGGGCTAAATCCTGCTCACCTGATTCATATGAGTAAAGTCAATTGGACTATTTCATGAGTAAATCGAGTAAGATTTGGTCAGCAGTGAAGTTTTGGGTTTTTTTTAAATCAGCATAACAGGTTTCTACTCTATTCATAGTTGCCTACACTATGTAATTGGCTTCATTCTGTGACTCCTTAGTTACATGGTGTCTATACCTCATGAAAAAGAATAGTATACTAATTGTGCATTAGTATTCTCTCTATATTTATGGAAATGGTAGACAACTTTTTATTAAAAAGATGTAACTCATACTAAGAAATATGGATAAGGCTGTTTGAAGGCCTTGCTTAAGGTATTACCCACTAACTCTTACAAACTCAACTGGTGACATCATACTTCCAGTCCCCAAAACAATATTTTCTGGAATTAAGAGGCAGGCTGCATCAGAAAATGCTGATGTTGTGACAGAAGTTCCCAAGTTCTGATCACTGAAACCACTGGTGCTCTGTGGAGCACTTGTTGGTGTTTTACAAAGAGCTATCTTGTTATTGTGCTACAGCATCCTTGTTTCCATCTGCTTTTATGCCAGCCTGGGCATCCAGGCTCTTCATTGCAAAGAAGCTGGAAACAAGGAGGAATCAAACTATCTTCTTCCACTAGGGAACTACTACATGGAGGAGGAGGAGGGAGAATTAGGAGCCACTGGCAATGACTGGAGCTGCCAGTTGTGAGCAGGAAATGTGTGTCCAAGGGAGAAAGGAACAGGCAGTGAGTCAGCATAACCAAGGGAGAAAGGAACTAAGTGTCAGGGAAACCTGCAGGAAGAGAAGGGGACCAGGTAGCGGAGAAGCATATGCAGAGGACCAGGAAGAGAGAAAGTGGAAATGCATGTGAGGAGGAGAAGGTGAAATGAAGAGCAAATGCAGATAGTGTGGACCTACTCCCTAAATGGAAGATAAAAGGTAGTTAACAACTTTCCTAACAGTACTTTTCCATGTAAACAATTGCTTTAGTGACAATAGAAGTGCTATCTACTCTGATCATGAATGGGAAATGGGGGTGGAGAACAGGTGATGGGAATAAGAGGATGAAAAGATGAGAGGTTGTCCACAAGATAATTGTATTAAAATGTAGCCCCACACACTGAAAAAGTCCGAGGACCTCTGCTGTCTTATACATGATAACATATCCAAAAGTGCCACCTTCTTAAGGTTATATTTACAAGAATGACAACTAAGTAGTACATGAATTAGTTAACGTTTTTGAACTGCTTTGCAGATGTACACATTTTGAAAGAGAAAGTAGTTAAGGATATAGAGTTTAATGGTAATTGGGATAAAATACATGATTTTACAAAAGGTAGATTGTGCCAAACCAACATAATCTCCTTCTTTGAGAAGATAACTGATTTTGAGGCAAAAAAATGCAGTAGATGTAATCTAACCTGGATTTCAGTAAAGCATTCGATACAGATTATTAGTTAAATTGGAGAACATGGGAATTAATATGAGAACTGAAAGGTGGATAAGGAACTGGTTAAAGCAGACACTACAGTGGGTTGTACTGAACAGTGAACTGTTAGGCTGAAGGGAGGTTACTAGTGGAGTGCCTCAGAGATCAGTCTTGGGACCAATCTTATTTAACATTTTTATTATGGACTTTCACACAAAAAATGGGAGTGTGCTAATAAAATTTGCAGTTCACACAAAGTTGGGAGGTATTGCTAATATGAAGGAGGACCAGAATATCATACAAGAAGAGCTGTATGACTTTGTAAACTGGAGTGATAGCAATGGGATTACATTTAATAGTGCAAAGTCATGCATTTAGGGACTAACAATAAGAATTTTTGCTACAACCTGGGGACATATGTGTTGGAAGTGACAGAGGAGGAGAAAGTCCTGGGTGTATTGCTTGATCACAGAATGACTATGAGCCACCAATGTGATGCAACCCCGTGAAAAAGCCTAATGCAGTCCTAGGATACATTAGATGAGGTATTTCCAGTGGAGACAGGGAAGTGTTAGTACCATTATACAAGGCACTAGTGAGTTCTCATCTGGAATACTACGTGCAATTCTGGTCTCCCATATTTAAGAAAGATGAATTCCAACTGGAACAGGTTCAGAGAAAGGCTACTAGGATGATCCGAGGAATGGAAAAACCTATCTTATGACAGGATGAGATTGCCTACAACAGCATGCAGCTGATCTGTGACTGCTATCAGCCAATATGTCCAATGGCTGGTGATGGTGCTCTAGTTTGGGTGGGCTCTGAGTTACTACTGATAATTCTTTCCCAGTTATCTTCCTGAAGAGTGCCCATAAGCTCAGGGTATAACTGATTGTCATATCTGGGTTTGAGAAGGAATTTTCCCCTAGGTCAGATTGGCAGAGACCTGGGGGTTGGGGCGGTTCGCCTTCCTCTGCAGCATGGGGCATGAGTCACAGTTTAAACTAGTGTAAATGGTGGATTATATGTAACTTGAAGTCTTTAAATCATGATTTGAGGACTTCAGTAACTAAGCCAGAGGTTGGGGTCTATTACAGGATGGGGTGGGTGAGGATCTGTGGCCTGTAATGTGGATGAAATCTTGATGATCATGATGGTCCCTTCTGACTTTAAAGTCTATGAGTATATGAGTCCATGTAATATATATACAAATGCTAAGTATTATTAAAATACAATTATCAGGGGTACACTAAGATGGAAGGGACAATTACAGGGAGACATGGGAACCAGACTTATTTGCTATACTAGCTATTTAAAATGATGGAAAAGTTACCCCTCTACAAATACCCTTTATTATCTGGAACACTTGACTCTAGGTAATGAGAGCCTGCAGATGCCACATTCCTTCAGCAAGAATGCAGGTTTGGGCAGATGGAAGTATGCAATAAAATAGCCTTCCTGAGACAAAAGATCACAAGTTAAAACAATAATAAAATTCTGCTAATAAAGGTTACATTAAATTATGATTTGATAAAACTTCTAAAATTCCTAGGCACATAACTTTTTCTGTTGTAAATGAGGAGATTGTCACATGGTGTCTGCACAAGATCCTTGCCTTTCTCCCACAGGAACAGCAGAGAACAGAATCTAGCATGGCAAGGGTGAGAAGTAATTATATCAATGGATATTTCTGGGGCATTTATTTAAGAGTTAAAACGTCTTTGGGGAGTTCCTTCCTGACAGAAAAGGTAAGTCTTTCATAGAAATAGTAGCCTTGATAGATATGGGAAGAGCCCTCAAACTCTGTTTGCCTGCATGGAAATAAAATACCTACCATACACAATAGGGGCAAATGCAAGGAATATAACCAAAGCTCACAGAGTGCCACAATATTACTCCCCCATCCCTCTCAATTCTATTTTGGACCTTAACTGAAAAAAATTAATTATTCCCAAGAAACAAATGTTTTCCTACTATTTGTAGAGAGCTTAGGGATAGGAACTGTTGCGCATCACTCCCTCTCTACTGTGGAGTCCTTGGAGGGGATCGAATAGCTTGTGTTTATTCATCTTTACTAGCATAACCGGCTGTCAGCGGATTATCTCCTTCTGGCATCGAGATGGCTCCTTTTCACCATAGGCAGATGCAGAAACAGCAGAGATTTTTGCTGATTTTTGGTTTCCTAGGTCACTATGTCTGCTGTTGGCTGGCTAGTGTGAGCTGTTTGTTGGGGGAACTCCCTAGGAGGCCAAACTGTATACTGAGTCTCTGATTCATATATGAAGAAAGAAATGGTTTAGTTCTTTTAAAAGAATCAAACCATTTTTCCCC
Source organism: Mesoclemmys tuberculata (assembly GCA_007922155.1). Taxonomy (NCBI): domain Eukaryota; kingdom Metazoa; phylum Chordata; order Testudines; family Chelidae; genus Mesoclemmys; species Mesoclemmys tuberculata. The sequence goes on from ML675613.1 coordinate 41,315,176, forward strand.
TTAGTACTGGAACAAAAATATACACAATTATCACTTTGCCTAGTCTTGAATAAGATGGAATTCCATTATCCCCCAAAAATGTGTTTAATGTCAGAGATGTCTTAGGTGGGATTGATGCATTTGATTAGGCTGAGAATACTTGAGATGTGCTGGGTTGCAATAAAATTCTCTAATATGAGCTAGGATTACCTGAGACAGTCTAATATTATTATTATTTACAGTAGTGTCCAAAAGCCCCAGTCTGATCAAAGCCTCATTGTGCTAGGCACTGTACAAACAAACTGCTAGATTTTCTAGTCTGTTAAGGCTACTTTGCTTCTTGGAACTCCCTATGGGATGAAGTGCACTGTTCCTTACCAGGGCCTACTCAGAACAACTGAACCCCTCGCTATTTATAAACTACCTATCATGTTAATATCTAAATGACTTGCTGGGTTGGAAATATTGAGCAAAGAACAAGAGATCGAAAAAAGAATCTATGAGATTATCCAATCCATCTCCCAGAAGCCAAGGCAGGAATGTTCCCTAAGGCACATTTATAGCATTTTGTCCCAGTCTAGTTTAAAAGTCCCAAGTGATAGGGCTTCCACCACTTCTCCTGGTAGACTGTTTATAGCATCATACATCAACTGTCAGGAAGATTTTCCTGAGACTCAGCCTACATTTTCACTTTTTTTAATTGCATGCCATTTTGTCTAGTTATATACCTATGTATCACACAAGTTGATCCTGCAAGTCCTTGTTTGGTGAACAGCAAGGAACGTAAAAATGTTTCACTCCAGCACAAGTGGAAGCTACTTGTGGGTAAGTATGTTTGAGCACTAGGTGGCATCCTCTGTCTTGAACAAGCATGTGAAACCCCTAATGCAGCAGTTCTTTTACTCTTAAGAGCTCATGGTAAGAAAAAAGGAGGAGGGGAGTATGGGTGGAGAATCGGCATTTCTAAAATACATGAATTTCAGGTCTTGTCTACACACACAAGTTTAACTAACTCAGTTTAGACACTGTTTTAGTTCAATCAGTGCAACTCCCTTGTGTGGGCACTTGTAAATCAGTTTCAGAGCGTCTTTAAACTGATATAAAGTTTTCCTTATACTGATTCAAGAGCGTCCACATAAGACCAATTCAACTAAATTAGTTTGTAAACCAGTTTTGTTAAATTGTTATAACTTTTATGCAAAGACAAGGTCTAAGTTTGATCCTCAGTATGTCTGTAAGGCACTTAAATACTCGTTCCCTTCTTAGGCCTCACTTCTGCTGCAAGGCATGAGGAACTTGGCGGTTGCACAGCAGCATCTCATTAATGCAGGATAAAGGTACCCTGTGCTCTCTGTCCAGCTCATCACTTTTTACCTTATGTTAATACACAAAACACTCCTCCTCTGTACCGGGCAGGAGAAAGGCCTACATAATTTATCCCATTTGAAATATTTGTTGATTCTTAGCATGTTCCTTTTTATAAATCTCTTAGGAAAGATAGACATGTAGCTCTTCTTATCTTTCCTCGTAAATCATCCTCTACAGTTTACTGGTTATTTTTGTTGTTTTTCTCTGAACAGCCTCCAGCTTGTTAATATTTTTTTGGTAACATAGACCCAGATCTGCAAAAGGATCTTAGGCACTTAAGTCTCAAGTTTAGGCACCTAGGTCCCAGTGTTGGCTCCACTGAAATCCACAAAACTCCTGCAAACCCTGTAAGGACTTCAGATCACTCGGCACCTAAGTTTTAAAAGTAAAAATTCCCTAGGTGTCTATGGTTCTAAATCTGAGCATGCACACTGCTGCATCCCTCTAGGCATCTGGATGCTTACCTCCCACCTAAGCCCCAGAGGGATTCACAAACCAGGAAAGTTAGGCATTTGTCTGCATAAGTTGCAGGCAGGACCTGATCCAGTAGGCATGTTCAGAGGTCGCCCAGGCCCGGCTCATCGGATCTCATTCAAAATCTGGCTGGATGAGGAGTCCCATTTAGCCCAAAGGTTAGCGCACTAACCTGGGATATTGGAGACTTAGTTTAATTTTGCCCGTCTGCTTGATAGAGCAAAAGAATTCGAACAGGGGTCTCCTATCTCTCAAGAGCATACTACAACCACTGAGCGATAGGGTATTCTGATGGGAGACTCCCTCCCTTTTTTCTGTTTAAGCTGATCCACTGGGGATAACTAATGAACAAGTAGCTGGAGAAGGGAGAATGGATACACTGTCTCCCAATCCCCACATAGGTGCCTAGACACTGGACTACAGAGTCACTCTCTCTATCAGAGGATTGATTGTGAGAGTGCTGGGGAGTAAGCCTGAGAGTGGGTATGATTTGCTGTTTTCTCTGTTTCTGTTGGGCAAATGTGGTTTGGGTTTTTTGGGTTTTAGTTTTGTGGTTGTGGGTTTAATTTCAGGACTTAGGTTGTTTTAGCAGGCTTTTGTCTGCTCTCTGGACTTACATGACCAGCAAAAGGGGACAGAGACCTCAGTTTGTTGTGGCTCCTGAGAGTTTAACCCATACTCATAGCCACAGGTTGTGGATTTTGCCTCCAGATTCTGCAGTGCCTTTTAGCTCCAGAGAAGGTGACAGTTTAAAAATGCAAGGAATGTCTCCTGCACAAGCAACACTCTTGTGTTTGTTGCCTCGCTTAGCCCAGTGGAAATTATTGCTTTGTGGGGTGTTTTTGTCCCTGTTGTGCCCCTCCCAACACCTGCAGTTAAAGTCACTATCTCTAATGTTCCTCCTTTCTTAGGAAATAAGCAGCTGGCTAGAGACCTGGCAAGTTATGGTCATATCACTAGCCTACTGGGAGGATTCCTTTGGGCTATAAAGCCCCAGGGGTTCAGCATGTCTCATCCTTTTGTAGACAAGTTTATGAGATATTAAACAACACTTCCAAAGTGTGAAAAGCTTCCCTGCAGTATAGGGTTGGGGAGTGTGACTACATTGTGTTTGTGTTGCCCCTGAGAGCACGGCCTGTTTTCACTGAGGGAGGCTGACACGTTTGGTTAATCAGTGCCCTAAGAAAAAGGCAGGCTGCCCCAGGAATGGTGACCCCCCGGCCTGGGAACATGGGCGTTTCTGAGACTAAAGCACAGAATGGAATGGCTGTAGCAGAGGCTGGGCTCCAACATGCTCTAGATGTCTCTGGGAATGTTGATGAGGGGGGAGTAGTCCCCTTTACAACCTGGGGAAAATGGTTCTGTGGCTCCTGACTCGGTGGCCTCTCTGTCTGAGCCTCTTTCTATGGAATCTGTGGCTGAGGATTCTGGGTTTCTGGTAAAGCCTTACAGAATGAAAGAGTCACTGAAGGTGGAAAAGGCTCCACTTTATGAGGGTTCTGCAAAGCAGGTTAGTTTGGTCAGCACAGTTGGGAAGCACACTGTTGAGAGTGGTTCTTTGGTTGGAGACATGAAGAATTCTTAGGTAGTAGTTTTGCCTCCTCAGCCCCAGAAGTCCCCTCCTTCCAGTCTCTCCGAGGTCCTTCCCCTTCACCTGAGATCGGTAGTGCTTCTCACTCAGAGTGTATAGGGGATGATGAACTCAGATTCTTTGGTCCTGAACTTCCTGAGAGGGAGATATATATCCCAGATGCTATTGGTAGGTTTCTGGATGAGACTAAGGGGAAACATGGAGTAGAGGTGGCGGAATGGTTTCCTGACCTTACCCTGTTTTTGTTGTCTGCTTAGTATAGTATGAGATGTATCTCTGCATCTGAATCTGACGAACAGAAGTAGTACAGATTAAAAAAAACTGATGACCAAAGTGTGTGTTTCTTTGACCATGGAACTGTTTGGAATTAATGGATATAGGAGAAATTGGTGGTTTATTTGAGGTTTGGAGGAGAGGGGGTTGTGTGTGTCTTTTTCTTATTTTTTCTGATGACTACTGGTCTGTTGGTCAATTTTGCATGTGTCTTTCTGAATGTGAATGGGTGCAGGAACATTAAAAAATATATAGCTCTTTTTGAGTACTTGTCCCAGTAAAAGGTGGATGTTTCATTTTTGCAAGAGACTCACACAGATGCAGGCAACCAAACTGAGGGGCTCGCTGATTGGAGTGGCGAGGTTTTTCTAAGCTCTGGGTCCATTGTAAGCACAGGGGTTTCCCTTCTCTTTGCAGGCAAGATGAAGCCTGATTTGGTGGCTGTGCAGGAAGTTGTTCCTGTTTATTGACAGTTCAAACAACTTTTGAGCAATATCAATGTTTCTGATTAATGTCTATGCTCCTACTTTAGGGAAAGCTGGTGTGTGCGTTTTTTCAGAGCTTGGGTGCTCTTTTGACAAATTGTTTCACAAGTGATATTTTAATTTTGGGGGGCAATTTTAGTTTTACTCTTACGGAGAGATTGGATAGGAATCATTTGGAACCTGCTCAGCAACTTGCAACTTTTTTATAGCCTTCTAACCTGACTGATGTGTGGTGACTTTTTCACCCTTATGCACAGCAGCACACTTAAGTGAGTGCTAGGGCCAGTTCTCGCTCATTTTTACTCATCATTTGTCTCGTTTGCTTTCTAGTTGTATTCTCCCTACTGTGATTTCAGCTCATGGTTTGATCGTATTTGTGTTGTCTCTTCTATGCAAAACTGTCATCCATAATGGCATTTTAACACTTGTGCTCTAAAAGTTGTTCACTTTTGGGACACTTTCAATTATTCTGGGGGAGCCACAGTTGCCCCAAAGAATCTTTTTCTCTACTTGGCCAATGGTGGGGGACGTAGGTAAAGCGAATAGTAAATGTTTTTGTTAGCAATATGCACACAGACAAGCTGGGCCTTCACTGAATTATGGAGGCATAAGAATTGGGGACTGTGGTACCTGAAAAAGCCTTTCATGGCATTAATGATGTAGGGTTGCATGACAGCTTGAAATATAAAAACAGCTCGTGGGTCCTGTTGGATAGCAAAGTTCACAGTGCATTGCTTAGGGCCTGATTTCAGGGCGTCTCTCAAATGGATGTGCTACTCAGTTTTTCTTCAGCCTAGAAAGAAATATGTGGAATGGTAGATGATTGGCCGCTTAAAGATGTCATCAGGCTACATGCTTTTAAATCCTGTGGGGATTAGGAATTTTGCCATAGATTTTTTTCTCAGACCTGTATGTGGTGGAACCTGTGTGTCCATCCAACACTTGACGACTCCTTGAGTATCTTTTAGCTCAACATTGTATGTGGACAGACTTGAACAGGACCTGACACTCTCAGAATTGATTTCTATCCTAAATGGCTGTGCTTCAGGGAAGGCACATGGTCTTGATGGTTTGTCTATTGAGTATTATAAGGTCTCTTGGACCTGTTACAGGGCTGGTTGGTCCAGCCAGGTTGGTGTGGCCTATCCTCAGATCCCGACTCCAGGGGAGGCCACAGCGCCTTCCTAAATTGGGAATAGTTAGCGCCTCAGTGCTGGTCACCAGCCGGCTTCTTGGACTGGGTGGGCAGCCAAGCAGTTGAGTGTCCTGACCCTCAGGGCTGGGCAGGCACATAAGCAGCCTAGCGCCCCGGTCCCTCAGGTAGAGCAAGGCAGGCAATGGATCTGCTTGGCAGCGGGAGGAAAGAGCACGTCCTCCCGGGGTGGCTAGGGAAAGGGGGACAGGCCCACTCATCTCCACTGCGTCCCAGCCCAGGGCCCTAGTAGCAGCAAAGGCATTGCCACCAAGTCGGCAGGGCTCCTACCGCAGCAACATGCCGATGGGGCTGCACCCCTTACTCAGCCACAGGTTCAGGCTGGGTCTACACTGACGGCAGCAAATTCGCCACCGTCACATCAATTGCTCTGGATCGACTGAGTGGTCTGTATAGACGCACTCAGTCAATCCAGCAAGCGATGCAGGAAAACCATCCCGGTAAGTGGCGTAGCGCTGCATCGAAGGGAGCGCTGTTCCCTTCAACACAGCAGTGTGGACGCTGCACAGAGGAGACTCTGCAAAGTCGACAGGAGATACGCAAGTGATTTATATCACTTGCATATCTCCCATCGACTGCCACCAAATCTCAAAGGTAAGTGTAGACCAGGCCTCAGTCTGTCCCTGGGCCACTTCCTCCCCAGGTACCTGTCTCAACCAGGTCGAAGGGGTACTCGGCCCACAGCTGGCTCACCAGTCCCTCCTCGTCCATTGGCAGCAAGCACCTCAGCAAGAGGCAGCTCCTCGAGGTCACAGGGTTCCTAGGGGCTCAGCATCAGGTAGCTCATCCAAGTCCGGTCCTGTCTCTTGGGGCGCAGCATCAGGCAGCTCATGCAGATCCAGCCCAGCAGGGGGGTGGGAGGGGCAGGAAAAGAGGGGGGATATAGCTCCCATCTGGGTTGCTCCAGCTCCTCAGTCCAGTCCCAAGAGTCAGGTATCTCAGGCCAAACACTGGGGCATGCAGGCCTGGTCCAGCCACCAGAGGCCCTATCCACTCCCTGTGTCAGGGTAGCTAGGGAAGCCAGCAGGTGCCACTTGCATCTGCCAGGCTACAATCCAGCCCAGGTCTCTACCAACAGGGTAGCACATCTGCCTCCAGCAGCTGTCTACTTCTTACTGAGCTCTGGGGCCTGGCCTTTATACTGCCCCTTCCTGCAAGGGCTCCGCCCCTCTGCGGCTGGTTGGGCTGACCGGGCGGCCCTATCACCGTCCAGCCTGGCGGTTGCCGGGCAGACTGGCTGGCCAGCCCTATCACCGGCTGACCTCTCTGCTGCCAGGCAAACTTGCCTGCAGGGTTGCTGCGGCCTATCCTCAGGTCCCGACTCCGGGGGAGGCCACAGCACCTTCCTACAGGACCCTTCCTGGAATTGACTTGCTCCAGGTTTTTCAGGAAAGCATCAGAGAGAGGATATTGCCACTCAGTTGTCATTGAGCAGTTCTTACCCTATTGCATAAAAAGGGGTACCTTGGGGAGGTGAAGAATTGGTGACCTGTGTGCCTGCTTTACTCCGACTATAAACTTGTTCCAAAACCTTTGGCAAATAGATTGAAAAGTGTGACTAGCTCAGTCATCCACCCCTGCTCTGATCTTTTGGATCCCCAACATTTTTAATAATATTTTCCTATTGCAAGATGTAATTTAGGCCCAAAAAATGTTTGATTTGCATGTTGGGTTCATTCCCCTTGATCAAGAGAAGGCCTTGATCATGTAGATCATGGATATTTGCTTTGCACCTTTTGTGCTTTTGGATTTGGGCCCAGGTTTGTCTCCTGCATTCAGTTAATGCATAAAGATATATAAAGTCTACTTAAGGTGAATGGTGTTTTGAGCACCCTCTTTCCACTCTATAGGGGAATCAGACAGGGTTGTTCCTGGTCTGGGTTATTGTATGCTCGTTCCATCAAGCCTTTGTTTTTACACACTGTGAAAGCGCCCTTCTGGTCTTTCTTTCCCTTTTCTAGCTTGTACTCTGGTGATAGTCTCCACATATGCTGATGATGTGACTGTATTTATTACTCATGATTGTGATGTCCAGGTTTTAACTGAATGGCAGCACTCTATTAAGCAGGCTTCCTCAGCTTACATAAATTGGAGGAGGAGCAAAACACACCTGCTGGGGGCTTGGGTGATCTCTCTCTCTTTCACTCACTCACACACACACACCCCGCTTTGCCAGTGGAGCTATTGTGGAACCAAACTGGTTTCAAGACACTGGAAATTATGCTGGAACCAGATGATATTTTGGGTTGGAATTGGAAGGGAGCTATGGAAAAGTTGGAGGGGAAGTTGCAAAGCTGGAAGTGGTGTGTGCCTCAACTCTCCTTCTGAGGGCAGGTGTTAGTCATAACAATTTAATTTTCTCCATATTGTGGCATAAGTGTATTGTTTTGGATCCCCTTCCACCCATTTTAGAAAATGTTCTGTAGGTTCTTTTGGACTTTCTCTGGGATGGCCATCACTGCCTGAAGCCCAGTATTTTGTGTCTGCCCATTGGGGAAGGGAGTCAAGGTCTCATTGATCATTTGAGCAGAGTTGCTGCTTTTTGGTGTTAGACTCTGCAGCAGCTGTTGTTTGGGGATGAGCCAGTTCCTTGGAAGCAAATGGTCTTTGCTTTTCTTCGGCAGGTAGGGGGTGTGGGTTTTGGTCAGGAACTCTTTTTGGTGGTGTTTTTGAGGTGTTACCTAGTTTTTAATCAAAGCCTTTTAAAGGATTGGAAATTTTTTAAGCTGAGGTCACAAGATAGGCAACTGGAGTTCCCAGGACTGTCTGCTGAACCCCTTGTTTATAACCCTGCCATGAGAATTCCTAGTCTTGTTTCTAATAGTTTTGTCTCTTCCCTCACTGCAGTAGGTGTAAGAAAACTGGTTCATTTAATTGATTTGTCCAGTTTTACGTGGTTCTCAGCTGATATCTTGGTTATTGAGTTTGATTATCATTCTGTTCACTGGGTTTTTCAATTTTTTTCAGAGGTGGAGTCAACCCTTCCTAGGGATAGTGTTGCCTGTGTGGACGATTGCCCCTGAGTGAACTATGCCTGATTATACAAATGCTTCTATTTTCTTGCCGTTACTCCTGTTATGGATTGGGATATTGACAAACCTGGCAGCTTGCTTGCCTTCAATGGATCTTATGAATTTACCTTTAATAGCTTAGGCCGTAAGCCATTGTATATGCATGTGGCAAAGTGTTGTCATTTTTGAACACCTGTTGATTATCCCGATACAGTATGGAGAAGACATCTTCTGGTGGCAGGCTGAACTGTATACAAGGCTTTGACTGCAAAGGGGATGAGTGATCTCAAATGGAGAATTCTTCACGGGCCACAAATGTTTGCACATTGTTTGACTCTGCAGATGTCTGTCTTGTCCTTTTCGTGACATGGAGGAGACTCTTTTGCATATACTTCTTACTTATTCCAGGTTACCACCAGTATTTGTTTTACTTCAGGGTAGTTTTTGGTTATTGTCCCTTGATTTTTTTCCTACTGTATTTATTTTTACTCTTATTTACAGTTTTGTAAATAGATCTGTGGTATGCCTTGCAAACTTTATTTGGGGCCAAGCAAAGATGGCCATTTTAAAAATCAGACAATGTAAATTTTTTGGTATAGGGGTTGCTGATGTTCTTTGGTTTTTTAGATTTTTTGTGGGTTTATGCCTTCATTTAGAGTTTAGATAAACTCTTATAAGCAATTTTAATTAGTTTATTCAGTGGTGGGCTATTGCACATGCACTTTGGGATGGGCAAGGACAACTGTTTTTGAATCTGTAATTTATTTTTCTGGTTGTACTGTATTTTTGTACTGGTATTATTAAAAGTGTTTTAAAACGTCAAATTATCTCTCTCTCCAGCTCAATGACTGTACCCACTGTGGATAAGTACTTGCTCCAATCACTCTTTCATTGTTTATCTGGAGTGGAACAGCTTCAACAGGAGAGAGACTGAGGGAGCCCCTTATCAGAATATCCCAGAGTTTAGTGGTTAGAGCACCTTCCCTTGTTCAAATCCTTTTTCCCCATCAAGCACAGGACCATGGATGGCAGGTATCATAGGTCAGGGGTGCTAAGCCTCCCAAACAGCCAGGTGTGGCTCTGCCATGTTCCACCGTGAGGCCCTACCCACTCTTGTTGCATCCTGCTCTTCCTACTGCTCACTTTGCTCAGCCTCTCCCCCAAAGCGGGCAGGGGCTGGGGTTAGGGTGGGCCACCCAGTAGTCTGGGACTCAGGGAAGGGCATCTAAGACTGGCACTCATGCCTCCTAGTGCTGGGGCCTCCTGTACAGCACTTTGCAGTTGGGTTGCCCAGCACTTAGGTGGCCAGTGGCACTACCTGGATGTTGTTCTGGGGATGGGGCTGCTTGGTGCTTGGGCCACCTGGGACAGGAGCAGGCTGAGGCTGACAGGACAGAGAGGGGTGAGGCTGGCAGCTCAGGCCAGCTAGCAGGCCAGGACTTGGACCACCTGGGACTGGGGCAGGTCAGGGCTGGTGGCTTGGGGTTGGTGCAGGCTGGAGCCGGTGGCTCAGGCCAGCTGGTGGGCCGGGACTCGAGCTGCCTAGGGTGAGATGGCCAGGTGGGGTGGGGCTCCTCCAGCCATGGTAGGGGAATTGGGGCTCCAGCGAGGGAGGGAGCAGAAGGGCTATGGCCTCAAACAGAAGGAGCAGGGCCATGGGTTAGCCTCCCCAAATGTGACGGTTCATGTGCAGCCCATGCAGAGGACTTATTCCTTCAAGAAGCAGCTTAAGCACCTAAGGCTGCCTGACTCCAGGAGGAGGGTTTCTATTCATGGTTCACTAAGAGCTAGGCATCTCCTTGCAGCCTGCACTTAGGTGCATATCTCTGAGAGACGGTAGGACTTTGCACATGCCTCTCTCGTCAGCATCTCCCATTGGCTAGTTTAGGCAGCTCCCTGCCTAGCATGCTGGCTTTTGTGAATTGCATTCTAGGTACCTCTCTCTCTCCATTGATTGTATAGGGAGCCTAAGCACCTAACCTGTGGATCAGTGTTGTTCCTGTGATTTTCTATGTGCCTAAAAGTTATGTGCTGTGACACTCAGCATTGCCATGTCTAGGTACCTTTGTGGATCCCACCCATATTGCTCGTAATAAAATAATATTCCAGGTGCATTACATAGTGCACATACCTCTGCATGACCTCCATGATCCATGACATGATTTCTTTGGATATCATTATTTTTGATGTCCCACTCATAATTAGAGCTCATTCTGTTAGGTGCTGTACAAATATAAGATATTGCCTCTTTTCCAAAGATCTTACAATCGGGGGGGGGGAGACATGTAAAGTGGGAGAAAATGATAAAACATACAAGCACAGAGTTCATGTCAGTGCTAGCTATGTATTTAATTAACTCCTTTAAATATATATATAAAAATTATCCTCAACTACCCTCTTCCAAATTACTGTTATTTTTCTTTTCACTTTTACCCCAGCCTAATTTCTACTTTTATTTAACACGACCTATTTTCTCTTCCATTTCACTGTTCCCATTGGTTCACCAAGTTGTTTTATTCGTATTTAATTATTTTAAAAGCAAAAATGCCAAATTCCTTTTTGCAAAGTTCAAGCCATAACTCCCCACATTGAGAGCACAACACAGTCTTAACTAAAGGGTTCTGTGTGCATTTGTCTGTCAGCAGAAATGAGCAGAGGAAGACTCTAAGATTGCAAAGGAGGTTCTCATATCTGTGAAAGTGCAGCAACTGGAGGACATCCCTGACTTTCCAGGGGGTGGTGAGGACTCTTACCTCATGTGGTTGACCCCAAGAGCATGTGGATGGTGGAGGCTGGATAGTGAAGCCTACGTTAAGGTTATGAGGGTTGTGAGAAAAGGCCTACAAAAAAATGGCCAACTGATAATAGGTAGGTTGAGGATATAAGTGATGTATATTTATTTTTTAAAATAAGTATTCAGTGTATATATAAAATATAATGTATGTAAACATTGAACATATTTTGCTGATATCCCTCTTCCTGACTCTCCATATGTTACTTGTCTTTGGTGGGGAAAAAGTAGAACTAATAAATCTTATGCCTATTGTTTCCCTTTTTGTTTGCAGTATGGTTGGCCCCAGGATACTAGACAGACAAGTAATATCTTTTATTGGACCAACTTCTGTTGGTGAAAGAGACAAGCAGCGAAGCTATACAGAACTCTTCTTCAGGTAAAAAGGTATTACCTCACCCAACGTGTGTCCTAATGTAATTTCCCTGATAATTTTACACACAAGTTATATTCTATACTCCCACACTTTTCTGCTTTTTGTCTTATACTGTAAGCATTTCAGGGCAAGAATTATGTCTAGTGTTTTAATAACCTGAAGCATTATGGGGCTTTGATGTGACTAGGGGCTTTTTGGTGCTACCTCAGAACATATAAATAAATATTTTTACATTTAAATAAAGGATAGGAGAGTCAGTGATTCCAACGCAGGCCTGGTCTACACCTAAAAAATACGTCAACCTAGTTAGTTCGCTCAGGGCTGTGAAACTTCGTCTGAACCCCACTGTAGATGTAGCTAAATCGATGGAAGAATTCTTCCATCAACCCAGCAATTGTCTCTCAAGTGGTGGATTTACAACAACGATAGAAAAACTCCTTCTGTCATTGTGGTAAGTGTCTATGATACAGCGCTACAGTGGCGCAGCTGCAGTTGTAGCAGTTGTAGTGTATACATGCCCTCATTCACTGCAGTAAAAGATAGCTAGAAACACACTTACCTTTTCAGGTGGCTATCATAGTCTATTTCTCTTTCTCTCTCTGTGTGTTTGCTTCAATTTTTCACTGATTCTGTTGGTTCATTCTTCTTGCTGTAATATTTTCCTTTCCTCAATGGAGTCAACTTATTTTCCTTACAGGGTTCGTCTCAGACACTTTACATGGAACCCTCCTGTCCTGTTCCCTTTCCTCATGGCCTGTTCGCAATCATATTCTTCCTCAAGGGGATCATGCTGCTGTAACTACACTCTCTCCACACCTTTCTCTTGTCAACTGCTCAGCTCAGCTTGCCAATATCCCCAGAAGTAACAAGTGCTGTCACACCCAACTGCTACCCTCAAGCAACACTCAGGAAGTCACCCCAGCCATTTCCCCAGGGCTATCCTCAACTACATTTTCCTGTCAGACTTCTGTTTCCCCTTCCCAATGATCATTTTTGGATTTTTTTTCCCCAGCTGCTCAGTACCCAACTGTCATTCCTGCCATTTTCAAATATCATTAAGAGTGGTAATTCCCAGCTGCCTACTCCACTTCACTACTAACTGCCCACTCCCCAACTGTCAGTTCCACCTGCACACTGTCACTACTGACTGCCAAAACCCCAACACTCCCTATTATTCCCAGTTGACCAAATATCATTCATGGTCACATGCTGTATCCCCCATATATTGCCTACAACTGTCAATATCTGGCATATTCTATCCCCACCCCAACTGTCATTCTGTCACTCTCCCAAATGTCAAGCCCTGCATTACCCTTTCTGCCATTCCCAATTTTCTCGCCTTCACCCTCAACGACCACCAGGTACAACCAAATGTCACCCCCACCTGTTACTCACTTTCAGCCCCCCCATCACTCCAGCAGTTATACACTACCACCCCCGAAATGTCAATCCTTCCAGCTCCAGTTGTCCCCTTGAACTGAAACTTTGTCACCTCCCAGCTGTCGCTTCCTGTCACCCCCACTGGCACTTCATGCTCTCCAACTGCCACCTGCCTTCTATCACTCCGTAGCCTTTTCCAACAACTGTCACCCCAGCTGATACTCCCTCTTACCCCCTGTAATTGGGCTTCACCGAGCCTACCCTGCATCCACTTCTTCTGCTCTCACAAAGTCACTCAGAGACACTGGGATTCAGTAACCACTAGTGCAGTTTTATGTACAGGTTGTGCTCCCACCACATTTTCCCAAACAAAGCTTGCCCTTTTAGCATCTGCACCCAGAAGGGAAGAGTTATCACGTTACTTCCACTCCCTGGCTTCCTTCCTCTCAGCCCTTCATGCAGCCCCAGGCTAACTGGGTGGGCAGCTGTCTCCCATTCTCTAATTAGCTCCCTAAACTGGAGCTGGCGTGACAGAGAGCTGACTTAGCAGTTCTTGCCCAGCACCCCGTCACACCCCTGTCTGTTACTCCTTGTCACCCTAGCTGTAACTACCCAACTCACACTTCAAATTGTCACTCTCCTCTCTACAAATGTCACTTACTTTCATCACCCAGATCCCCAGTTGTGATCCCACACACTGAGCCATGAGGGAAATCCCTCTCCCTTACTCAGTCTGATAAGCTCCAGGAAATTACCCGACCTCCCCATTCATCCTTCAGCCCATGTTCCCCCTTCCTCTCGATCTCTCTGGCCTTGTTTTTACTTCCAAAAAAGCTGCATTTTTTGTGTCAAGGTATCTAATACGCATTACCTATCCCAAGATAAAAACACAGTGAAGACAAAGCACTTTAGTTTTACCTTGTGGTAAAACTAGGCAAGGTCAATCCCAGGTATGGGGATAGTGTAGATAGCAAGGAGCAGAGGAGACAGAGGGAAGCTGAGGGGAACAGAGCAGAACAGGAGAAATGGAAGAACTGCGGGGTAGTGGAGGTGGAAGGAAGCAGAGGAAAAGGGTCAATTGAGGGGGGCATGAGAAGATAGGGACAATGGGAAAGAGGCAGGAACAGAGAGGGAAAACAGGGTGTGAGGAAAGGATAGGAGAAGAGGATGGGCCTCCAGACGAGATCAGGAGAGATGGAAGGAATGAGAAAAGACAGAGGAAATGGCAGATATGTTATAGGGAAGTTAAGAGGAGAGACTAGAGGGAGTAATTCAAGGTGAAATTCAAACTGCAAGCAAGGAAGGAAAGCACATTAAAGGAGGTAAAAGGGAAAAACACAGGACAAGGAGACATGAAAGGAAACAGGGTCCCAGAAGGGATAAGGGGACTACAGGAGGGAAGGGGGACAGGGAAAGGAGAAAATTGGGAGACAAGAAAACAGGAGAGAAATCAACAAAAAAGAGACTGCAGTGATTCCAAAACTGCATTAGGAAGAAATTATTAAAATTGTTTAAATCTTGCAGAAAAGATAAACCAAAATATAGGCGAAAAAAGGGGGAGAGAAAATAGCAAGGTATGTTTTTTATAACAATTTTATAAAAAGTTTGATGTAGAACATTTACCAGAATATTTTGTAAAATGTATTGTTTGATATAAACAAACCACAAGCACATCTTTAAATTATTGAAAAATTTCCAAAATAAATCTGAGCCAAGTCCCCTTTCCCAACCTTCATTGTGAAATCCTTGGTACACTGCAGGTTCCTTCACCTGTAAAAGAGACATCATCTAAAATATTAGATTTTTTGGTTGACTGGCAGAAGAGAGGAAAGAAGATCCCTCCATGTGTACACCCTATTTCTTACCATAACTTGTTTCAGGCAGCATGTTAATTCTTCCAGACATTCACTACAGTGAGAGATATGATAGCTAGGAGCTCACTTACCTTTTTCAGGTGGATTTCAGTCTATTTTCCTCTCTCTGTTCTCACTCTCTCCCTGATTCTGTTTTTGTTTTTCTTTTCTTAATCTCTCTCTTTCCCTTTCTGTAGCTAATGATCTCTGTCTGCTCACTGCGCTCATGTAATTTACTCAATTCCCTATTATCCATTCTTCTTTGGCTTTTACCAATCTTATTCCCATGCCTGATGAGTGCCCTGTTGCTGTCAATGAGCCTTTATTTAGGTCTCTTTCTCTCTCTTCAGCTGTCCAACTCTAATTGCCATCTTCCAACTACCACTATCTATCTGTTTAAGCAGTTATACATACCTAAATGCATTCCCCAAGAATCATTCATGATCCCCACCCCATGGAACCTTCTCATTCCAATATTCCGCCCTTTCTGTTAAAGGTCACAATCTAAGACATTACTATTGGTATTTGAACAATAGTAGAGGGGGGAAATATCCCTCCACATATAATCCCATTCCACATCTCCAATCATTTCCAGTTCTTACCCAGATTGCTTCTGATCTTCAGTCCCCTATGTTTCTAATCCAAAAAGTCTTTGATCTCTACTGATCTCTACCTCTGATCCAAATAATTTCGATCTGAGCTAATTGATCTCTGATCCAAGTGCAGAATTCTTGATTTCTCACTCCTTCTTTCAGCATTTCTTATAGGCTTTTTCCCATTCTGGAATGTCCTGCCATATCGTTTTTTTACATCCTTAATTTCTGATTGATTGATTGATTGAGGTTTGAAGGCCAGAAAGCCAGTCAGCAACCACACAACAATGACAATGCATTGCTATTTCAGTCTTGTAAGCACCATCATTTTAACACCTTCAGGAAGATAGAAGCTCAGTATAATATAATAGTCAGGTGAGCAAGGGAAAAAAAAACTTGATTGAAGCCTGCTAAGAGATTAACATATTCCTGGGACAACTAAATTTATGCAACCCACCCGTTTTACTCTTCCCAGTGGGTAAGAATGATGAGCTAAAGGCAATATGCATTCTTTGAACCATCCCTTTCTAGGTCTATCTTGCTCATATGGTATCTCCCACATATAGATACTAAACTGCCTCCTCATTTATGACCCATCAAGCAGGGGAAACTAAGTGAAGGTTTTACTCTAGGAGCCCAGTTGACTGTTGCCCTGCTCCTTGCATAGTCATTTTCAGCAGTGCAAATCGAAATGCAAAGTGGGTATAAAATTCTATCATCATTCTGATTTGGTAACATTTTCCACTTGCTTTTCATTGGTATACATGACTGTACAAAGTGAATTGGGCCACAACTGCTCAGATTTACTCTACAAACATAGGATATTGAAATCTTTGTTTTTAACTTCTAAATATTTCATAATTCTGTTTCTGTCTTAGTGACTTCCTGATAACTGCCTATCTAGGAAAAGCTTATACAACACTCATCACCATGACATTTGAATATGTATTTTAGAGCCACAGCTTAGTGATTCCCACCTGATTAATGTCTTATGTTCAATTTGGCCCTTGCAAGGTGGGTAGGATTTAATACAGTGTGGTATTTACAATTGTAACTACCTTCTTACAGAGGGACACCCAAAAGAGACCCATAAAATCAGTCCAAGAGTTGGCAGCTACCCTTAGGGCACAATGAACCCTAAGGTATGTCTACACTGCAAGTGCAGGTGTGATTGTAGCACAGATAGGCATACCTGTGATACCTGTACTACCCTCTCCCCTGATGGTAACTCGTTGCTTCTCCTACACCCTCTCTTCATCCAGTCTTTCTGGTACAAGGATACTTCCAGCATCCTTTAGGAAATGTGACATAGGATTGAATCTTGAAAGGGATTGCATATTCTGAAATTCTGCATTTCAGACATACAGTAGGGAATAGGGAAACTGTATGGAAATGAGAAGATTCAAATCCTATTTTAACTATCAACTTGCTTTGTGTGATAGCCACTTCACTGGATTTCTGTTTTTGTATTTTTCCCTTTATGCAAATAAAGGGAAAGTGACACTTAAGCACTATTGTAAAATCTAAGGATGCAAATTACTGTACCAGTGATTACTGTTCGTTTTTCAAAACATGCCATTTCCCTGATCCTTTTTGTAATACTCGATTATATTATGGGAGCACAAGTATGTCAATGTAAGGTACTAGCTTTCCTAAAAAGAAGGATTTCCCTTAAAAATAGGCAGATGCCCTAACACAAGGATTTGTAGGATCAAGTTGCTGAGATACTATGGTGAAGGGAGCTATAAAGTGCCTTGCTATATAGATTTGACTCATAAACAGACAGTCACCTGGCTGTTAGAGGGTACTACAGTAACATCAAATGTTTGTCTAATGTAATGTCTGATATCTAATGACAATTTGTGAGTGGTCTATGAGAGTAGATACATTTTCTTGCAATGATGCTCAGACTGCACTGGGGATTTCATAATATAGAAATGGTACATAAATTTGAATCACTGAGGAATAATGGGTATATTAGTATACACTAGTGTGCCACAACTCTGTCACATGACACACTGTTAGTACTCAGAGATTTCAATGCTGTGGCTGGCTGCAATAGAACGGGGTATGAAACTGATAGATCCCTTTAGTTCGGGTTGTCTGTTATGGGCTCATGGTTTAGCCACCTTAACTACCATTGCTGGACCTAGATTTCAAACAGGGGATATGCCCTGTAGGAAACTAATCACATTCTCATCAGAAATCATTCCATAGTGAAATCTCACCAGGTCTTCCACATTGCAGAAGCACCAACAAACTCAGACCAGAGAGTAATTGTTCTTCTGCTTTCACTGCATCTTTCAACTCCTCGCAAGCCAGATGTCCACCAACAATACAATATCCAGTGTCTTTCTGAGGATCCTGTTGAGCCATGAAATACACACAGGCTGTTAAGGATCAACTGTGTAATCTCAATGTCCTCTCAGACTATGTGGAAATCACCTGGAGTGGTATACATTCTATCACATGCCATCACTGGAACAATTGGCTTCAAACAATCATGCAAGAAACCGTGGCTTTCTGAAGAGGTGTTTGATACATTAGCAAAAAAGGCAGATGTATGTAAACAGGGAGATGTCCAAGAATGTAAACATCTGAATAGCATTTTCCAGGTCATGCCAAAACAGAGCCATCATGCATCTGGCTGGCAGCCATAAGCAACCTTCCGCCATCCTCATGATGAAACCAGACGGCTCTCCCTGCTCATCAACAGATGAGCTCCTGAACAGACAGAAGACACATTATGAAAGCATGCTGAACCAAGGACCTGCTGGTGTCTGTCTAGAGCTATGTGATCTGGCAAATCGAACAGTTGCAGACCCAGGGATGAGCATTGATTCTTTCATCACTCAGGGAAGTACAAAACGCCTCCCAAAAGTTACAGAATGAACATGCTGATGGACCTGATGGTATTCCACCCAAGATGCTCAAAGGTGCTTTGGAAGCAGCAAGCATCAGTCTGCATCAGCTGTTCTTATAAGTGTGGGCATTACGCAAAGTAGCATAAGAATGGAAAGATGGCATCATAGTGTCCCTACACAAGTGCAAAGGATTTTGCACCACATGTGGCAACTACAGGCCAATCTCACTGTTATTGGTCCCTGGAAAGTTCTCCTCACATTCTGCTAGGTAGGATGCAGCTGCTCCTTACCAGATAATCAGTGTCCACAGCAATCGGGTTTAACTACCGGGCAGTTAACAATGGATGCTTACGCTCCAACTTCTGGCTCTGCTGCACTGAGCATTTAACTTCCTGATTTGTGCAGCATATATTGACTTCAACGTGGCTTTTGATTCAGTCAACACTTCGGCTCACTCTGAAACGAGTTGGGGTTCCAAACATTCTGCTAAATTTGGTGCACGATCTTCACACCAATACCAGTGGTCTCTAACTTTCCATCAACATGTGAAGGGGTACATGCCCTGACCCAACCTGGGCTACCCTGGGACCACCCCACAGATTCATGGATTTGAAGGACTAAGCCAGATCTGGAAACCTCACTACACAACACCTGGTGCAATGCCATCAACCTCGGTCACATTGGCTAGTGCAACGTTCCTTAGTAGACTATGCATGTTTGATATGAGTGTGCCACACTGAATGGGCTTGTTGAATGAGCCAGCAGAAATGTGTGAGGGTTTAAATCACTGAGGAGTGGTAGGTATATTGCTATGCAGCAGTGTGCCACATTGAATGGGCATTTTGAGGAAGCCAGAAGGAACGTGCAAGGGTTTAGTTAAACAAAGCAAGTGTCAGTGGATTTTATGTTTTGCATGATTGTGACCATGGCATTTCAGGGCTCCTGAAATGACACTGCATGAATTCCAATAAGGGGCAAACTAACAGAGGCTTACTGAGGGCAGTCCTCCCCAGTAGACCGATTCAGACCATAAGCAGGTCCCAGGTAGCACTGAAAACACAATACCCTGGGGCAAACAGAAAACACAGCA
The DNA here is from genome assembly GCA_007922155.1 of Mesoclemmys tuberculata. Lineage (NCBI taxonomy): Eukaryota > Metazoa > Chordata > Testudines > Chelidae > Mesoclemmys > Mesoclemmys tuberculata. The sequence continues at coordinate 41,334,517 of ML675613.1, forward strand.
GTCCCAGGTAACAAAGTAAACTCAACAGTCCCACACCACCAGGCCTACCTTCCCTTAAGGAGGCTCTGGCATCTAAGGGTCTCTGATTAGGGCCCGGCCCCAGCCCCAGCCAGTCCTTCCTTCAGGGAGCTAGCACTAGAGATCTGCTCCCTGCCCAGCCTCCTCTCCACTAAGCTGCCTCTCTCCTTTTAACCACTCCCTCCAAGCCTGGCAGTTCTGGGAGGTGAAGGGGACCAGGGTTGATTGAGCTCAGAGCAGCACATTAACCCAATGAGGGATTTATACACCATTTCAGAGTGATGTAAAGAAAATTATAAAGTCACAAGGAGCAAGAAAATTCAAAACAGGAAGACAAGAATGTGTTTTTGTTTTTTCCTCAGCCATTTATACTTTGTGTGATTAACAAATGACTGGTTAATATGTTAATTAAGCATATTAAATGGACTCCTACACTATGTTTGTAACAAAAATTACAGTTAACAAAAACAATTATTTATTTTACAAAGTGAAAGCATATTTTTCAGGGACTTTACTATGTATTTGTTGTTTCATAAAGATTTTGTTTTTCGTTACCTATTAGCCTATATCAGCTGCTCTGACACCTGAACTCTCTCCCCTCCCCCCCAAAACGTACTGATTGGGATTGACACACTCAGCTATTGTTACATTAGGACAATTTTCCATACTGATAGTCATAGTTATGTATTGTAATAGCATGGGAGACAGAATGTTTTTACTAGCGACTTCCATAATTTTGTGGTTGCTTTAATTGGGGATGTTCTGGATCTTGTAAGTCAGGCCTTGTCTACACAAAATCTTGTCCCATTTTAACTAAAGGTGTGCTTTTAAACTGAGTTAGTAAATCAGGCAAGTTTATGTGTAAACATTCTTACTTCTGTTTAAGAGTGGCTTCTATCAAATTAGCTTAAGTAGATTCATTACTGATTTAAACTAATCAGAAATAAACAATTTTAAAGTGGAAATAAGAGTGTCTAGATGCAGGGTTTTGTACAAGTTAAACTAAATCAGCTCAAAACCTGATTTAAGTTAAACCAATATAACTTCTGTGCATGGACAAGGCCTTAAACCAGGGGTAATCAATAGGCAGACTGTGGGCCAAATCTGGATCACCAGACCCTTTTGAATGGACCCCGAAATATTTTTATTTACTTATTACTATTATTGTTGTTTTATTATTATTTTCTCTGGGGTCTGGACCTTGACTATATATTGATCAAGAAATTTAGACCTTGACAAAAAATAATTGACTACCTCTGCCTTACGCAATGAGCCTGAATCTCTGTTGCCCTACCTCTTTTCGAGTCTTTTGCACCAATGCAAAGTGGATGTAAAACACTACTGCTAGGTAGCATTTAACACCTACTTTGCACTCACTTTTTTCTGGTGTAAATAGTTGGTGTGTTGAAGAGAGCCCTTATAATTTGCTGTTTCTTGATCTAGGCTTCATTAAGAAAACTACTGTCTAGAAGTGGTAAAAATTGTCTTAATTTATACATTTCAACAACAAAAAATGTTTGATCAAAAAAAGAGTCTGACAGTATTTTTCAATGTTTTCTCCCAATTTTCCAATCAGTTCCAGAGCTAGTTGATTTTTTTTTTAATTTTAAGCTTTGTACTTCAATGAAAAAACAGAAAAACAATTTTGAAAAAAATCTTTTGTGATTTCCCCCTCCCCTATTTATCAATCAACTCTACTTCCCTCTGTAGTGAGGAGTGTGGAGATAGAATAGTTCAACTGGCAAACAGAGGTTAGCTTCAGCTTTGCTAACATGCATCTCCTCTCTGACCAAAATGACTGTTTAGCTGCTAATTTGAACATATTGTCCTTTATTTTTGAAGAGTAGGGATTTAGCAGGAATGTTTGTCTTGAAAAATAAACTAGTGCCATGAGTTAATAATATTATTTGTTAGACTTTGAATTTTTATGAAGGGTACTAAGTTAATTAATATACATCAGAATTACTCATTAAAATGTACATTCTGCAGGAATATTCACCTGTGAAAGAATCCTAAGAAGTTAGCTACCAGGGATGATATAAAAACATAAGAACAGCCATACTGGGTCCGAACAATGGTTCATCTAGCCCAATGTCCTGTTTTCTGATACTAGCTAATGCCAGATGCTTCAGAGAGAATGAACAGAACAGGGCAATTTATTGAGTGACCCATCCTCTGTCATCCAGTCCCAGCTTCTGGCAGTCAGAGGTTTAGGGACATGCAGACTATAGTGGTGTGTCCCTGACCATTTTGGCTAGTAGCCATTGATGGACCTATCCTCCATGAACCTATGTAATTCATTTTTTAACCCAGTTATACTTTTGGTCTTCACAACATTCCCTGGCAATAAATTCTACAGGTTAACTGTGCATTGTGTAAAGAAGTACTTTCTTATGTATGTTTTAAACTGGCTGCCTATTAATTTCATTGGGTGACCTCTGGTTCTTGTGTTATGTGAAGGGGTAAATAACACTTCCTTATTCACTTTCTGCACACCATTCATCATTTTACAGACTACTATCATATTCCCCCTTAGTCATCTTTTTTCTAAAGTGAACAGTCCCAGTCTTTTTAATCTCTCTTCATATTTGAGCTGTTCCATACCTTTAATGATTTTTGTTGCCCTTCTCTCTACTCTTCCCAATTCTCATATGTGTACTCACACTGACTCTAAGATCTCTTTCTTGAGTGATAACAGCTAATGTAGACCCAATCACTTTATATGTATAGTTGAGATTATGTTTTCCAACATGCATTATTTTGGATTTATCAGTGTTGAATTTCATTTGCTATTTCGTTACCCAGTAACCCAGTTTTGTGAGATCACTTTGTAAATCTTTGCAGTCAGTTTTGGACTGAACCATCTTGGGTAATTTTGAATCATCTGCAGACTTTGCCACCTCACTTTTTAACCTCCTTTTCAGCTCATTTATGAATACGTTAAATAGCAATGGTCCTAGTTCAGATGTTTGGACACCCCTCTATTTACCTCTCTCCATTGTAAAAATCGATTAGTTATTGCTACCGTTTGTTTCCTATCTTTTAACCTGTTACTGTATAACAGTAGAACTGTATAACAGCCTGTGACAGACTAAGAGAGCAGGTGACAGATGGGCAAATGGGAGACAGAGTAGCTGAGTGGGTGGAGCACTGGCTGTGGCTGTATGGTGGGAGAGATCAGGAGACTACCTCCAGACCTATGACTGACTTGCTGCATGACAATGGGCCAAGTCACTTCACCTGTTTGTGTGACAATATTCCCATCTATAAATATGGGATAGTGCTGCTTGCCTTCCTTTATTAATAACTTTGAGGTCTACAGATGAAAAATGCTATATAAGAGTTAATATACTCTGTGGCCTTTTTTGTGATAAACACAACCATGTGGCTTAATGGTTCAAAGCTAGAGTAGGTTAGGGTAAAAGGATTACAGATACTATTAATCTTAAAGCAAGCATCTGTTTCCAGAATTTATCAGTAAAAAAACAGTGCATTCGATCATTTTAAATGCATTATCAAGCATTTAACCTGTAGTAATTTAATTGCAATATTAAAATGCTTGCTATGCCATCCACCAGTGTTCATGATATAACGTATATTTTACAGATAAACTAATCACTTGTGAGACATCCTATAAAATAAACAGAATCTTCACAAATTAGAAACAGTTTTTCATAAACATTTTGGGTTAGAGTTAAAAAAAATCTGTCATTGAGGGCTTGTCTACACTTAAAACACTGCAGTGATGCAGCAAGCTCCAGTGAAGACACTAACTATGCCAACAGGAGCGCTTCTCCAATCAGAATAGATAATCCACTTCCCCAAGAGGCAGTAGCTAAATCAATGGGATGTTCTCCTGATGAAATAGACCTGTCTACACTGGGAGGTTGGTTGGTTTAACTCCATTGTTTAGGGGTGTGGATTTTTCACAACCCTGAGTGATGTAGTTATACCAAACTAATTTCCTAGTATAGACCACGCCTGAGTAACCAGCTAACAAGGTTTAAAGCTTCATGGATTAAAGCTAATCCACCTTTTGGATTAAAAATATTTGCTGTATCAGAACACCCTCTGTTACATTGATTAAAACTTCAAAGAGGCACATTATTATCACAGTGAAAGTCAGTGCAACCTGTGATACACACCTTCCACAAGTAAAAGTACTTTGATGTAAAAATACATAAAACATCCATGAATACCCAACCTGGATCACAGATTGAGCAGTTCCACCTAGAAGAATCTTTTTCTTAAAATTCTGTGCACATTGATTACTTCCATATTTCTTGGAAACACAGTTTCATTGGATTATAAAGGGTCAAATTTACCTTTTGCTCTCAGGGCAAAAGGCTATACAAGGGCCCTGATCCACGTTTATGGGTCCTAGGTGCTACTTTAGTATAAATAAGTAATCATAAGAACATTCTTGTTTCAGATTCTTTTTTGCAAGTACCATGCAGATCAACTAGGACATTTGAATCACTGTGGTAGATGGAATATGTGACTCAGAGATGACTTTTTACAGGATGGTGTATCTTTATTCCTGGCTTCTGTATGGTGTTTAAGAAGCAATTTTTGTTTTTGTTGTTGTGGTCTACTTAGTAGCTAGTTTTCAGAAGGAATTCACTGCTTATTAGAGTTGGTTGAAAATTTTCTGACAGTACAGTTTTCCATTGGTGTGAGGGTCTGTGGCCATCTCTCCCTGTCAGTCTCGGAGGGAGGCCATATCCTCTCACTACCTTATACCTACAAAGGCAATGCTAATGGGGAATAAGCAGTCTAAGTGCTCTGTTCCTCTGGGCAGGGCAGAGATATAAGTAGTCTTCCTGGCCTCCTGGCTCGGGCAGACAGCAGACAAATGCAGGCCTCTTAGCCTAAGGTGGGTAGGCAGCCTCCCCAAGGGTGGGCCAGCTGCAGAGGATAGGGGAACCTGGGCTCACCCTACTCCACCGGGTCCCAGCCTAGGACCCTCACAGTGGCAGATGGTTCTGCTACTGGGTCAGCGGGTATCCCAGCGAAAGAAGGTGACCTGAATTTTGGCAACACAACCGGACTATTGTTTGGTGTAGCTGGGTCACTTCCTACTAACCCTTCAGAGTGTACCTCTATCTCCTGGGATTCCTCCATCTCCCTGGGGCACATGGCCAGCGGCAGTCCCAGTAGCTCCTCCGGGTACTGGTCCGTGAGCAATGCCAGCACCTCCTCTGGGTCCTCGGCATGGCAGAGCTCTATCTTGGGCACAAGGCTTGGCAGCAGGTGTGAGATGTCTGCTTTCTTCTCCAGCTATTGCACAACTGTGCCTCAGGGACCGCCTTAAACTTCCTGTCCCACGCCTCTGCTTCTGGCAGGGGGTATGACTTGCTTGGTTCCACCAGCCAACGGGTGGAGAATGGTTCTGCCCCATTAGTCTTGAAGGTAGGTTGTGCCCCCTTTCTACAATTGAAAAATGTTGATTTAATAAAATTGAAATGTTTTTTGGGAACACATCATTTTGTAAAAATTTTCATCAAAAATTTATTGAAATGTTTCATTTTGATAAGGCCGAGCACTTTGCTTTGATAAGGTCAAATTGTTCACTTTCAACTTCTTTGCTTCAAATTTGCCATTATTATATTATATAAAAGCCAAAATGATACATTCAAAACAAAGCACTTTCACCTTACCAAAATGAAATGTAGCAATAATGTGGTTTTTGACATTTCTGAAATGAAATTTTTTAGAAATTTTGTTTCATGAGAAATTTCAAAATTTCAACTTTCTGTTCTGATTCAGCACAAAGGAAAATTTCAAAATGTTGAAATTTCTCATGGAATGGAAATTCTGAGTTTCAACCAGCTCTGTTGCTTATCTCTGACCTGTAGGGTGTGCGATTACATCCTCTGTATTGCTGGCAGGCTGTTTAATTGGTCAGGAGTAATAGGCCAACGCTCTATGCTCTGACAGGTTTTTGTTTTTTCTGTTACCTGCGTGTCTGGTGATGGCAGAGTGGAACACCTTATTGTGCATGCATAGAGAGTGCCCTGTGCTGCCTCATGGCTGTTACAAAACGTTTGCATTGTTATGACTGAAGATGAGCTTCCAGGAACTGAAAAGCAGGAAACGTATAGCTATAATGAAATCAATTATTTGCATGTGTCTTGTCTGCAGCTTTGCTATTCTTAAGGCAAAAAAAAATGTCCCTGAGTTTGGACTTCTGTGTTGGTGATCTTGGTGGGAGGGACACTCTTGGCATTTTGTAACTTTCTTTCATTTTCATAGTTTTAAAGTTTCATAGCTTTTATAGTTTTAAATGTGAGGCCCAGTTCTATCTCACAATGCAGACCCTTTAAACAGCTTTGTCAGTTTAAGTTGGGCCACAAAGAGTGCAGGAAGATTCCCTGTACAAAAGAGCTCCTTGGCCTGCATACAGCTGTCGGAGTGGCCCATTGCCAGCTCAGTTTCTAGCATGCAGGCTGTGATGTGAACAAGAGAAGGCAAGGCAGGAGCAGAAGGAGGCATTCCAGGGGAGGCTGAAGTTTTCTGTGCTGTGGCCAGGCCTGTCAAGAGAAATTTGGGGCCTCAGTACACCATATTAATGGGGACCCTGCCTCCCGTTTCACTGTTTACACAGATGTTACAGATGTTTTGGGGGACCACAAGCTCAGGACCCTGATATAACCGTTCCCCCTTTTCTCCCCTCTCTGCACCCCTGGATGTGGCTGTTCTCTGCTTCCCATGGCTGATGGTGTTCTGAGAAAGAAAGCATTAATTAGAGCAGCCATGAGTTCCTCTAACTACTGAGCAGTCAGACCCCCCCAGCTGCCCCAGAATATGGGGAGTGTGCCATCTACACACTGGAACAGAAGAATGCAGAACTGGGGCCAAAAGTCACAGTGCAAAAATTGAGGCCTGACAGACAGATGGATAGATCTATGTATGTCTTGCAACACTGCAATGCTAGCGCTTGGAATGGATCCTGTCAAGGACTTGCTTATGAGGACTTATCTATACCTCTCAAATATCCCTTATTCTGAGGAACGTCACTCAGAACTGGGGGACTGGGCAACGAAATGGCATATGAAATTCAGTATTGATAAATGTAAGTAATACATATTGGAAAATACAATCCCAACTATACATATAAAATGATGGGGTCTAAATTAGCTGGTACCACTAAAGATAGAGATCTTGGAGTCTCTGTGGATATTTTCAGAGAAACTATCTGCTCAATGTGCAGTGGCTAACAGAATGTTACAAACCATTAGAAAAAGGATAGATAATGAGACAGAAAATATCATAACGTCACTATATAAATCTATGGTACATCCACAGCTTGAATACTGCATGTAGTTCTGGTCACCCCATGTCAAAAAAGACATATGAGAATTGCAAAAAGTAGAGAGAAGAGCAACAAAAATGATTAGGGGTATGGAACAGCTATGAGGAGAGATTAAAAAGACTGGATTGTTCATCTTAGAAAAGAGATGAGTAAGGGGGAATATGATACAGGTCTATACAATCATGAATGGTGTGGAGAAAGTGAATAAGGAAGTGTTATTTACTCCTTCACATAACACAAGAAACAGGGGTCACCCAATGAAACTAATAGGCAGCAGGTTTAAAACAAACATAAGGAAGTACTTCTTCACACAATGCACAGTCAACCTGTAGAACTCATTGCTAGGAGATGCTATGAAGGCCAAAAGTATAACTGGCTTCAAAACAGAATTAGATAAGTTCATGGGGATAGGTCCGTTAATGGCTATTAGCTAAGATAGTCAGTGATGTAACCCCATAGTCTGGATGTCCCTAAACCTTTGACTGCCAGATGCTGGGACTGGATGACAGGGGATGGATCACTCGATAAATTGCCCTGTTTTGTTCAAGAATCTGGCACTTGCTAATGTCAGAAGACAGGATACTGAGCTAGACTGATCATTGGTCTGACCCAGCATGGCCATTCTTATGTTCTTAACAGCCCCTGACATGCTGTATGACTTTATGCAAAGGTCAGCCTTACGGGTGGGTGGCTGCCTAAGCACCATGGTTAAGGGGAACCATGGTCAAGAGGCAAGGACAGAGTGAGCATGGGTGGATGGGGAGGCAGAAGGTCCCAGGGGCAATGGGGGCTGAGGTAGGGAGCCTGGGGAGGCAGCAGGGGCCAGGGCCATCAAAATGCAAGTTCAGGGCACCGTTTTCCCTAAGGCCAGCCCTGCTTATGCAAGTTACTTCATCCACCCTTTATGTGTCTTGTCCATTTAGACTGTAAGCTCCTCAGGGCAGGAATGGTCCCCTTCTATGTTTATGATCATTAACTAGCACAGTAGGGCACTAATCTTGTTTGGAGCCCATAGATGCTACCCTAAAACAATACTCATGAATTGCAGGAGTAGCTATATACACTAAAGGGTGAATCCCACAGCACTATAAGTTTCCTGCATACATAATTGTTTATGACACTATGCTCAGCATCTCCACAGCGTCTGCTCAGTACCTTCTAAGAGATGTCCAGCACCCAGTGCAGTAAGCCACACTTGGCCAGTAGGGTGGGGTTGTACCTGGTAGCATGCGAGATCCAACTATTGCCTGAGGGAATTTGCGTATTGTAATATCCATGGCAGGTGGATGATTTGGTCAGAAATAGTAACAGGATGTTATGGAAAGCAGTAAATAAGTGTACAAAATTCTAGATCTGAACATCCCCAAACTTTGGTACCAACTTCTTATTAGATGAACCAAAATCCTGGATCCAAGATTCCTAACTTTAAGTGGGATTAGGATCCAGATGTGATTTCCTGAAACTAAGTTGCAAAGGTCCTTGAAGATCCAGTTGGTTGTCTGATTATTTTACTCCTTAATAAACATGTGATGGATTTAAATTTAAAAAGTATCCACGGTATATTTTTGGATTCATGCTGTCTAAACGTGTGAATCTTTTTCTGCGAATTGTAGGTAGGGAGGGGACTATACTTGTTAAAACTTTTCTGATTGTTTGCTTCATATTGTCAATTAATGTGCACAGTGAGTGTTAAAGAACTGTAGTAATATTGAACATCTGTTTGTTATGACTGGCTACAATTGGATATGTCGCAGGTAGTTTCTCTTATCCAAATATGTCCAAGTATGTCTATCCAAATATTTTTTATTTTTTTGGGTACTCCCATCATAAACCGTATGTGGAAATGCTCCACTCAACAGTTTCTCTGACATTTCTCAGAATCATTTTAACTTTCTACTCAACTTTGGTGAGATAACATTGGTCTATCGCTACTTAAATGGCTCCTTCTATAGTATTTGAGCTGTTCAGTCAGCCCTCAGCTGGGCAAAGCATGGGTTACTCCAGTTATATTTATTTCTACGTTCTCGTGTTTTTTCCTTCCATATTATAAATTCCCATCATTTTTTAATATAGAGTAATCTTTCTGGCCTAGTCCTAGGAACTCCTTATACATTTTGGAATATCACTATAGCCTGGAGTTAACCTAGCCTAGAGGCACCATAAGTAGTGGGTTTTTGCTTGTGAGTTATGTTCGGTTTTTGTTTTATACTATTACCTGGTTTTGTAAGATTCTGAAATAAAAATGTCATGTAATTTGGAGTATATTTAAACACTCTGCAAAACCCATGCAGTATATAATGAAAATGCTGCTTACCTGATCCCTCCATAGGCCACTTTTGGGTTCCAGCAAGAGTCAGTGGCTGATATGACATCCCCTGCATAGTGCAGATTAGGAATGTCACTTGGACAAAAAGCCAGCAATTCATAGCAAGGTGGAACATCTCACAACCTTAAAAGAAAGAAAAGGATATGTTTCAAATTAAAAAGCTAATCTGCAAGCCCACTATCTTCTCTTCTTTCAGATTCCTTTTCAGTACTTGCACTGCTATGATACCTACAAGAAATCAGCTAACAACTGATGATTACTAGCTTGAGGGAAAGATGGGGGGATGTCAGCTGATTTTATTTATTTATAAAAGAAAAAAATGTTTCAACTGAGTTAGAGCCATCAAGTTGTGCACACCTTAAACCATGTAAAGATATTATCATAAGCCTTGTGTTATTGCATCCTCCACTCGCATGTTGCATCTTGTTGTAAACTCTTTGGCCTTGCTATGTTTTTGTGCAGCATGCAGCCCCAATAGAGCCCCATTTATCTAGACACTTGTATGACTTCCATCACTGTAGTATCTGAGCACCTCACAATCATTAGTTAATTTTATCCTCACAACATCCCTGGGAGTTAGGGCAATAATATACTCCTTTTACAAATGGGAAATGGAGATACTGGCTAGACCAAGCGATTTGCCTTGGATCACACAGGACATGTGTGGGCTGGTCAGGAGTTGAACGCAGAGCTGCTGTGTGCAGGTCCAGTGCCCTATCCTTCTTCCGAGCCTGACTGGGACCTTCAGACACTACTGCAATATAGGCCTTGTATGCGCTAGAAAGCTGTACCATTTTAAGAATACCAATATAGTTAAAGAGGTACAACACTCCCCCCCTCCTCCCGGTGTGGATGCAGTTATATTGGTATAAGGCAGGGCTCAACAAATTTGTTTGGGAGCTAGAAGCCAGCCCAAAAATTAAGGAGCCAGACAATGTGGATTCAGCGGCAGGGCACCCTGGCCGGACCGCAGCAGCCACTCTCCCCTCCCAACTTTGCCCCTTCTCCCCACCCCCTCCCACAACATAGGTCCAGTGGTGGGGTGCCCTGGCCGGAGCCCACTCCCCTGGAGAAATACTAAGTGCCAGACTTACATTTCTGGGCGCCCGGGGTTTGTCGATCTCTGGTATAAGGGTACTTTATACTGGTATAGATGTTCTTGTATGGCAATGGAAATAAACTATACTGGTAGTATAAGGCAGCTTTATAACTGCCTCCACACAAAGACTTACACCAGTATATCAGTAAAAAACCACTCACCTAACCAATACGGTTATACTGGTATAACTTTCAAGAGATTAAGACCAGGCCTTAATCTCTAAGGTGAACAGGCCTGTGAACTTTTTAGGGTTACTTATCACTGTACTGCCCTGACAAGCAGGGAAACAGGCAATTTAGAAAAGGGCTTGGTTTTGGAATGGTCACGTTAAGATTGAGTTATGGCAAACTTAGTTTGGCACTCCTCTGTTCACAGATCCCATGTGTAGGTTTATGAACCATAGGAGGGGACAAAGTTCATCCTACTCATACCTTGTCTAATTTGATCATTTAAATGGCCCTTTTCTAAGAGACATTTTCACGTGGGGATGCTAGAACACGGATATCACATCTTCATATAACATTTTTCCCTAACTTGGCATTAGTGTACTTGTAAAATGTTTTGCATCATTGACTGTAGCCTTCTCTTCATTATTCTAGAATTTTTGGCTGAATATTTACAACTGAGCTTTTTATGCCATCACTTGGTGACTTTTTGAATTCTGTATAATGTTTTATTTGTTGGGTATGTTTAGAATCCCTATAAGAGCACAACAGAAAGTACACAAGCAATGTATTCTTTATAGCAATCTCTTTTGTGCAGAATAATATTTACATTTGTTCTTTTATAATCATATTGGAAGTTAACCTTATAGATTGGGGCCAGAAAAAGACAGAAAATTGCTTTCCTAAGGGAGAGGTGTACCCAGAGACTATAGACCCTAACAAGAAGGGCTGTGTAACCTCTGAGCCCATGGGAAGATACTTTGTTAGGATTTCATAAAATGGAGCCCCAGCTGGGTAATTTTACCATACCCTTTTGGACTGTATGGAGTTCTTAAGTGGCGCTGAGAGAAGGGAAACTGAGGCCAGGAGTTCCTGTAGCACCACACTAACTCAGCACACTGGGCAACACTTCCACAGCAGTCATTCATGATCTAAGTGCAAGGAGTGTGTGGGATTAGCAGAGCTGGATGGCTGTGGAGAGGAATGGACTCCATATCCCCATAAGGAGTACAGCCCTGTATGCCTTAACCTTGCGTGCTGGGGAGGTCGAATTGTCCTAGGACAATGTCATACCCATGTGGCACTCTAGTCAGGTTATTACACTACACATGCTAATGTGGTAGGTATCTGCCTACAACTTTCCTTTTGAACACAGGACCTTCAGGTTAAAGTCATGCTCCACTGATTATGCTGTTCAGGTTCCTATTTACCAAGCTCTGCAATCATACCCATGGATGTTGTGATCCCTTCCGCTCTCACAAGCTGTGTCTTATTGTGCTGGGCCAGTACTTCAAAGGCAACACCTGGGTGCTTATAAACAATGTTGGCGATTCAGTAGGTGGCACATTTTTCTCTCAATCAGTACCCAACCAATTCTTCAACACAATGTTAGGGAGTGCTGTGATGTTGGAGTGGTCGTTTTTCACATGACAAACACAGAACTCTGGCCATTAAAGATTGCATTCAAATGAGTTAATGTGTTTAATTCCTATGTTCTGGCCAAATTCCAACTCAGTGAATTCCATTCTATCTATGGAAATTGCACCTGCAGTTTCAGTTGGATCCTAGATTCTTCTTCCTGTCCTCGATTGTTTCATAGTGTTGATGCGCACTGTTAAACAGCTGCCACATGCCACCACGGAGGTGGGTGAAATGAATGCTGTAGCATTGAAGCCTAATTAACTCCTATTTATAAAGTGCCTAGAGATTCCTAGATGAAACATGCTATACAAGTGCCCTGTACTTATTAATGTTGCATTTTACGCTTTACAAAAGATGTCAGTGGGACTGTCTTCTACTGTATGTAATGAACCCAACCCCAAGACAAACAACAAAAACCCAACTTGAAGAAGAGCTCTGTGTGGCTCCAAAGCTTGTTTCTTTCACCAACAGAACTTGGTCTAATAAAAGAGTATTACCTCACCCCCTTTGTCTCTCTAACAAAAACTCACAGCATACGTCATCTTCAAGGGGTTCGCTTTTCTGTTTTCTCATAATCCTGCTTTCAAGACCCAAGTAAAAGTAGTATCCTTAAACAACTAAGCAGCTACTCATGTTATTACACGGTCAGCTGCAGGCAACCAGAAAGGAGCTTTTCCTAGCAGGGCCTCACGTTCGCTCCTTGGCTCTGTGTGCACTTCGTTGTGTGTGAGAAGGGGTTGGACCACGACTCCACGGATGTGGGTTCCCCCGGAGAGGCCCATTTGCAGATAATGTTTCTGGAGGAGGCGTATCAAGTGTTACAGAGACACAAAGTTGGACTCGGTTGCGTTGCACAGCCTCCTAATCGCAAAGGGCTGCGGAGCTCTCGGGAGCAGCGCGCCCCTGCTCCGCGGCCAGCAGCAGCACGCGAGGAACGCCCAGCGCACAGGCTGCGCGACGCGGCCCGCAGCCCTCCGGCTCCCGCAGGCGGCCATTCCCTCTCCTCTCGTGCCCTCTGCTGGAAACGTGCGGTACCCGCGGGAGCGCCGCGCCGCACCGCGGACGGCTGACTCCGAGCCACTTTGGGTCTCAGACGGACAAGCGGAGGGTGGAGCTTCGGGAGACGGGCCCCTGCCTGCCCCGCGCCGTGCTGAGGAGGCGGCGGCGAGCCAAGCGGCCGGCGCATTGTGCAAGGCGAACAAGAGCTCCGGCCCGCTTCGCTGTGTGTTACCTGCGGTGAGCCCCTCCACGGGAACCTCGCCAGGCCAAGCCAGCCCCGCCTACGGGGCACGCCCTTCGCTCCCGAGCTGGGAGAAGGCAGCGGCGCGCCCCGCCCCTCGCGCGGGAAGCGCCTCCTGCGCCCTGCTTTGTTCCAGAGGCGCGGGACTCCGCTCGCTCGGGGGGTCTGGGCCAAGCGAGGGGAGATTCGTCTGTGTGCAGCTGCGCCGGGCGTATCCGCTGTCCCCGCGGAGAGCTGCTTCAAAGCTCTGCCTTGAGAGCAGGCAGCCAGATCCCCCCGGCAATGTGTGGGTTGTTCCTAGGGAGGGGAGAGTTTCTTTGCGATAGTTTTGAGGGGGAGGGCGGTGTTCCCCGATCCCTACCTCCTGCAGACGGGGCAAGAGATTCCAGCCCTCTAAATCCGGAGATTCCTGCGGGACCTACGTTGCCAGGATCTTTCCTATCTGCCTGGCTGACACTGAAACCCTCTTCACTGGGAAAGGAAACGAGGGGCCCACAGCACAGAAGGGGAAACCGTGCAAGTTACTGTCCCGTTCTCTCGCAGACGTACGGCTCCTTTGTGCTGCTCTGCCGGCACAAAGGGACTGTAAAGGCAGTAGATCTGCACAATAAATATTGATGCAACATTAACGTACTGTAATTGAAATACTTCTTGTGAGAATGGTTTTTTTAAAAACGACAGCTTAGTTCTTGGAGCATATAGTCAACAGCAAAAACATTAGACAAAATAACATAGCCCATAAACATAGAAACATAATGTTGCCATGCTGGATCAGACTTGTGGGGCAGTTTCCTTTCTCTGACAGTGGCCAACTCCAGACTCTTCAGAGGAAGGTATAAGAACCCCGAAGTAGACAGATATCAGATAATTTGCCCCAATATTAGATATCAGCCTGATCCCTAATAGTGATTGGCTGAATGCCTGAAGCATGAGGCTTAATATCCCTTCCAGAATTTTTGATAGCATTAACTATAACTCTGGTTATTCTTGTTGTTCATATAAACGTCCAATCCCTTTTTGGATCTTGCTAAATTTCCTTAGCAAGACACAAATAATCATCAGCAATTATTGCAATTTAATTAGAAATGGTTATGGTTAAAAATGTAAATGGACACCAAATTTTTTATTTACCATATACTAAAAACATTATTCACATGTATAAATATAGAAAGTTTTAGGTTTATTAGGCTTTTTCAGAAGTTTTTTCCCCCCACAGTATTAAACTAAGAGAACCCAAATGACATAAAAAGAAGTGAAAATTTTTTTTAAAAAGTAATTTTAAATGCCATTAACTTGTATTATAGATAGCAGACTCACATAAACATTCACAAAAATTCCATCTAGACCCCTTCAGCAGGTGAGGGGAGTGAGTAAGGGAATATTTAGTTTACTTACAAATCTAAGGGAATAAGTCCCTACTTTAACTTTAATTTTCAACACAACCTTAACCAGAGAGTGTGTATGACCAACACATCCTTAATATGGAATGAATATAAGAATAAGAAAAACCTGTATTGCTGTGCTCACTTTACCTCCAATTACTACAGTCTTTGCATCTGGCCTCAGCTAAGACTGTTACCTAAAAAAGGCAGGTTAAAGGAGTAGAAAACATTGCTTTACAGTTATAGACAAGGCACTCAGTCTATATAATTTAGCAAAGAGGACCTGACTACACTTATAGCACTGCAGTGGCTGATGCAGCTGTGACTCTGTAGCACTTAGTGAAGACGCTACCTTCCCCAATGGAAGAGCTTCTCCCATCCATTTAGGGACTCCGCTTCCCCAAGAGGAATTAGCCATGTTGATGGGAGAAGCCTTACTGTTGACATAACGCTGTCTACCCCGGGGAATAGGCTGATATGACTACATTGCTCAGGAGTGTGGCTCTTCCTATATGGAAAGCAAATATTTAATAATGGGTTCTTCAGTCTAGCAGAGAAAGGTATACTACAATCTAATGGCTGGAAGTTGAAGCTAGGCAAATTCAGACTGGAAATAAGGTATACATTTTTAATGGGGAGAGTAATTAACCATTGAAATAGTTTACCAAGGGTTGTGGTGGAGTCTTCATCACGGACAATGTTTAAATTGAGACTGGATGTTTTTCTAGGCATTATTTGGGGAAATTCTGTATCCTGGACCAAATAGAAGGTCAGACTAGATCAGGGGTTGGCAACCTTTACTATGAAAAGAGCCATTTTCTGGAGCCGCAAAGCATAGCTTACCGCAGCTGAAGAGCCGCATGCGGCTCCGGAGCCACAGGTTGCCGACCCCTGGCCTAGATGATCTCAATGGTTCTTTCTGGCCTTAGAATCTATTAATCAGATCTGAGTTAGATGAAAGTTGTTTAGAGAGCAATTTAAAACCATGAAAAATTGTCAGCAGTGTTACATATACATCAGTCTTAACATTTATGCAGATTTCTTGCCATTCACACAATCATTTTAATAACTGTGGTGTAAAAGTAAGTACGTTATGAGACTACTGCATACCATTCTATAGGTCCCATAAAAAGCTGAAATAGGTACATTGTTAGAGATGTAAAGTGAAGTATGCTTTTATCCGAGGTTGTGCAGAAGTGTCCATTCCTAAGGGTCATTTCCATATACATGGTTGATCTTTAGCCTTTTGATTTAAAAGTTGGCGTTTCTGTTTTTAAATCAGGAGTGATTTTTTTGTGTGAAGAGTTTGATGTAAATCATCACGGAAAAGGCAAAAAAAAAGGGGGGGGGGGAGAAGGGTTAAGGTGATGCTGGATTATCTGGACTCTAATGTTGGCTGGAGTGATCTGGATGCTGTGTGGTTGAGAGGTACTCCCAGAACATCCAGTTGCTTTACAGGCTGCAGTGAGAGACTTGCCTGTCCCGAGAGACAAGAGCTTCACGGTGTTTGCACTGTCCAGGCAGCAGAGGGCAGTTTCTCCATGCACTTCTGCATTTGGCTGTGACGTCTTCACTGTTACCTCCCTTTAATGTGAGTATCCATCACAACCACAAGTGTATTTCCCTTGCTGAAAATGGGACAGTGGTAGGCCCTCACAGAGAAACTGAAAGGGAGAAAAGACAAGGCAAGATGAAGAAGGTGCATTATCCCTAACTTTTTGCATGGTGGAGTTACATAGACTAATGAATAACACTCAGGAGAAGGCCATTTATTCTCTCTTACCTATCCTTTCCCATGTTACAGCAACAAAGGGCCTTGCATTAAAATTAAAAGGCAAGAGATTGAAACTAGATTAAAAATTCTGCTTTATCATACAGTTGTGGGACTCCCTTTTGTATGATATTATGGAGGTAAATAGGATAATGCCCTTCAGAAAGGATTGAACACATGGACAAATTTAGCTTCTCCTGTTACTCTAGCTAGTACTAAACTTACAAAGGTTATCAGTTGTCATCATGTGGAACATTAGATGATCATCACAGTCTGGGACTAAAGGAAATGTGTCTATTTACCCTATCATATTCTTACTCATTGCTGTTAGAGTAGTGACTGGAGCCCTGGCAGTCAAGGTGTGTAGACCCAAAGGAGTGTGAGAGCACTGAATACACAGACAGGCTATCCCTGGAAACTGCAAGTGTGGAAGGCTTTTCTGTAGGAATTAGGGCCTTTTATAGGATTAGGGCTTTTTATAGGATGCCCGGTCATGTGGATAGGAGAGGTTTGTGGGCCCCACAAGATCAGTGGTTCTCAACCAGGAGCACGCAGAGATCTTCCAGGGGTACATCGACTCATCTAGATATTTGCCTAGTTTTACAACAGGCTAAAAATAAGCACTAGTAAAGTCAGTACAAACTAAAATTTCATACAGACAATGACTTGTTTATACTGCTCTGTGTACTGAAATGCAAGTACAATATTTATGTTCCAGTTGATTTATTTTATAATTATATGGTAAAAATGAGAAAGTAAGCAATTTTTCAATAATAGTGTGTAGTGACACTTTTTTATATTTATGTCTGATTTTGTAAGCAAGTAGTTTTTAAGTGAGGTGAAACTTGTGGTACACAAGACATATAAGACTCCTGAAAGGGCAGAGGCGTAGCCAGAACTGATTTTTTGGGCCGTGGTTGACATGGGTGGGCACAAGCCTTGTGTCACAAGCATTTTACAGAGGCTGATCAAAATGTGAGATGAATTGCTTCAAATCTGATTGGGTGGGCCTGCTTTCAAAGTGAGCAGGCGTTGCTCTCCCAGGTCCACCTGTAGCTACATCACTGTGAATAGTAGTCTGGAAAGGTTGAGAGCCACTGCACTAGATAGACCATTACATTTTTCATAGTATGGCAGGCATTGAGATACCAGATGGGGTCATTGATGTCTTCTGATGGGGCAGAGGGCAGGATGATAGACTTAAATAGACTACTTCGTATCTTCTCTGGTCTCTTAGCAGGAGCCATGTTTCTGGGACATCAATTTACCTGTATTTTATGGTGACACCTACAAATTCCAGGTTTTTTTACTCATTCATCCTCTAAACATTTTCATCTCCTGTAACATAAATATTTTGTGGCTGATGTGGAATCTTGTTGAAATCTCCAAATCTCATCCTGGGAACAGGGAGAGCATAGAGGGAAAGACAGCCTCCCCATTCAGCAGACCTCAGGGAGACCTGACTTTCTACTCTCTCCATGAAAAACACACCTACTGCCCCTGACCTTTGGCCTATTGGTCCTGGTCCTGTTTACTTCCCTCATGGCTTCCTACAAGGAAGTACTGTACCCATTTAGGTTCAATACTTGCTTGCTTCTCTCGCACTCAGATGCTACAGCATTGCCAACAGCTTACAAGCGATGCTTTGTATAGAGGAAACCATTCAGCTTTTCCTCCCACCAACCAGTCCCCCTCCTCTTCACTACAGTAACCAGTAAAGAAGGAATGCACTAGGGGATCCACAAGAAGAGAGAAGATGAAAGGGGGGAGAAATGGAGAGAACACAATTTCTCAGTCTTCTCCATCCGCCTTGATGGTCTGTCACCCTTGTTTTCTTTCTAAAAGGTTGACGGTGATACAAGATAGTGAACCTGGTGGATCACTGGTTTCTCCCAGCACAGCAGGAAGCAGGTTTCAGAACTAGTTGGGATAATTGATTGGTCCCAGTTGGCAAGTTGTATGTTCCTTTTGTAAAGAGACAGGAACCAAAGCATAGAAATAAAACAGCCAACTTTCAGCATAAAAGAGAAAAACCGAAAGAAAAGAAAAGAAAAGAAAAGAAAAGAAAAGAAAAGAAAAGAAAAGAAAGTGATAAATGTCTCTTCCAGAAACAGGTTATAGTATAAAAGAAATCTCACTAGGGAATGTCCTGCATTCCTTTCTGTACAGCATGTAGCTTGTGAAAAACCTTGTGAAAATTGGACTGCAAAGGTGTCAGGGTGTGACAAGGGCACCTTATCTCACTGCTTGCCACTTTCCAAAAGCTAAAAGGCAACCCACAGCTGTCTAGCTCACTGACATGAACTTCTCATCCCTCCACCCTCACTCCTTCAGCTTCTGAGGATGACAGATATTGCCTTGGGCCTTTTATTTTAAACACCTCCATAGTTTATATATATTCACAAGTCTAGTGGGTGGAACGAGGTGTCATAAATATGTTGAAAATAAATCAGTTACCCAAGAAACTCTGTTGCTCACTGGCCCATATATAAAGTATTTGGATTTGATTCGATTCGATCTGACAAAAACTACACTAGGATGTACAGACAAAGGTATTGCATATTAAGACTAGAGTGAAAATAAAAACGTCCTTTGTGCACAACACTGGTGAGGCCTCATCTGGAATACCATGTACAGCAGAAGAGTTCAATTGCTGAGGAAAACCCGGGGAAGATGAGGTGTATATAGTGAAAACTGAGATCCAAAGTGAAGGGTGGCTGAAAACTTCCTGGGGCCCTGCAAATGGACTGAGACACAACATGAAGAATTGAGAGTTTCAGGCAACTCATATCTCATCCCTGCAGACTGTATCTTCAACATAGTACCTGCATGTGGGCTGTACATAATGTCAAAATTCAATATGTTGCACATGGTATATATTAATATAGGTCCAGTGACACCAGATGCACTATTGTGGAATGATAAAGAGGACAAAAGACATTTGTTGTTTTGCACTACCCGCCCCCCTCCCAGAAAGATGAGTTATGCAAGCAGATTCCTCCCATCGGCTGCATTTAGAGCTCAGAGCACAGGGGAGGAGGGATATAAAAACCCCTAACAAGAAGCAACTGGATTTCTATGCTACTTAGACTCGGGGGGGAGAGGGCAGTTTCCTAGGCATAAGCAGAGATCCCCAATGGTTAGTCTGGGTTAGTCCTACAGGACATATAGCACCTCAAAGCTTCTACTACTTTTTGAAACTTAAGATTGTTACTCATTTGTGTATATATGTTTACCTGCTTTAACCTTATAAATAACTTGTTTCCTTTACCTATTTAATAAATCCTCATACAGTTCATTATGGGATTGGCTAAAAACATTGTCTTTGGGGTGATAGCTAAAGTTCCTGGTCTAATTGACTTGTCCTTTGGGACTGGGAGTAACCCAAATATTGCCATGATCCTTGGTGTAAGGAACCATCTATCACAAAGGCATGCTCACTTGAGTGGCAAGATAGATTGGAGTACCCAAGGGGATCATCCGACTCCATGTTTAGGCTGTTATAGTGCCAGAGGCACTTACACTTGATAATTGGTTGGTGGAATCTAAATATAGAACTCATAGCCAGTTTGGGGTTTGTGTCCTGATTCCTAACAGTCTGCCCTGCAGGTGGTACTCACACACTTAAGTCACAGCAGGCAGCTTTACAATGACTCTAAAAGATGAGGCTGGTCACTTACAAAGTCAGGAAATTCAATGCTAATAAACATTCTTTCTAAGACATCCTTTGCCAGCATAAGCTGCGAGCTAAGCTCCATAATATACATTTTTGAATTACACCCATGGAATAAATGGAATATCACAACCAAAGAGATTTATTATACTCTTTCCAAGGGCAAAAAATTCCTCAGGAGCATTCCGCTTGTCTTTTGTGCTTATGAAGGGGAAAAAATCTCTGTCTGCTGCCTCTAGATCCCACCCCTCCAGGGCTCCTGTCATTAATAAAGCAGAACAGCTGGAGCCAGATTTGTCAGGCCAATACTGAATGGCAGGCTCAGCCTTGCCTTCAGCAGCAGTGTTAGGCAAACTGGGAAGACTCTCACCTCTGTCTCTGGTAAAAGATTAATAAATCATGACACTGAGTTTCCCCATAAAAACACCATTCACTGTTCTGAGTGACAACCAATACCCTATGGCAACAGCTGCCAGAGTATCTTTTCTGACTTGCTAGCAACTCTGGCTTCTCTTGCCTCTGTATGATGCAAGAGTTTGCAATGCTTTTTGGGAACACAGCCCTGCTCTTGGGGACTCTGTGCCTGAAGTTACTGCTGCCTTTCATCTCTCTAGGCTTTGCCTGGAAGCTTTTATCCAGATGTGCAGAGGATGTGTATGTAGGGGGAGGGCAGGAGGTTTCTTGGAAGCTCTGTTGTGTTATCTGAGCTTAACTAAGCTTCTCTTGAAGCAGTGACTGATTGTCCCCCCACCCCCACCCCCAGACAAAACCAGGCCACATTATCAGAGCCCATTACAGGAGCTGAGTTTGGAATTTGTATTTTTTACTTCTGGGTTTCATATCTTTGGCTCATGTCTTGGATATTGATACCCAGCAAAACAAACATTCCACTCAGCACATGCTGGTAAATGGATATGGCCTATTTAATCTAATTGGGGGAAGCCTAGAGTTTTCTTGTGCCAAAAGAACATGCTCAGTTCCCCTGTTACCACTTCTAATTATTGCTGAATTCTGGATCTGCTGGTAAAAATGGCTGTAAAATCCCTACCTGCTCTGTGCTGTCAAGGATCTCCTGGGTGTGTGTAAAGTCCCTTTTAATCTTACAGGATTCCAAAGCATTTCACAAGTGATATACAAGAATGAGTTCACAGATCAGTAAATTGCAGTTACCTGTAAGGTGAAACAGACGAGTTGTTTAACAGTGCACAGTAATACTAAACAACAGTTCAGAGGGAAATAGCTAGTTTGAAACTGCCAGAGGAATATAGGGAGGCAGAATGTAATTATTCAAATGGAATTCTGGCCAGGACTCCAACACTAACACCCTGACTCTTAAAGTGCCATGGGATTTTTAATTACCACAGTTGATCAGGATCTCTGTTTCGTATCTCATCCAAAAGAAAGAACCTCCCACAGCATAGAGACATTGGTGTCAAACTGACTCAGAGTGCCACCTACTGAAATTCCTGCAGCTCTTGACTTTTCTTTGGCAGTCTCCTATCCAAGTACTAACCTGAACTGATGCTTTTGGCTTATGCAATTTGACATGATTGAAGCTCACAGTGTTATGGCTGAAGAATAGTCAGAGTGTGGAAAAGATACAGAAAGGTAACACGCTCCAAAAAGGATATAAGTGATACACACATGGGAGGAAATATAATGTGAGCACATGCAAACTCAGGTAGATAAATGAGCAACTATTGGCCAAGCAGCAGGTGTATATAAAGAGGACAGGTTTCAAAAACAGCATGTCAGTGGGAGTCTTGTCTTCAGTATGTCTCCAATCAGTTTTAAAATCAATTTAGCTAAATTGATTTTAAAACTACTTAGAATTTGTACGAGGTGGTGGGGGAGAAGGAATTTCCTTAGTGTACATCCAGACAGAGAGGCTTCAGTGAACACAGCTCTGTGATGTTACTGTAGCTGTTGTACTACTTCCCATCTGTACATTGTTGCAGTAATATACTATTGCCCTTTCCCTCCTGTTCAAGACAGGAATTACCCCTGCCTTTTCTTCTCCACTCTCCAGATAAAGTGCTTCCTTTCTAACCTTTTTCTGAGGAAGGTATTAAATCTTAATATGATCATGATGCCTATAAGAAACTCTGACACTGTCATGCTTAATGAGTAACTTGGCTCGATTTTACACATCCTATTTTCTTATAATTATTAATGCAACTATATGTTTGTTGCTCCCTTATTCCAAGTTTTTTACTTCTCTGTCTTGATTGTGGGCACTTCAGTGCAGGGTTCATATCTCCTCAGTTTAGAAAATGACTTGCACCCTGTGGGTGCTAGAGGAAATAATAAATTTTACATGGTGTTTGACATGAAGTACTTAGCTTTGGTATCAGGAATTATTTGGGGGCTGGAAGAGTAAGGGATATAGTGGGGTGGGGCTTGTCATTGTCTTGAAATGGTGTCCCTCAGTTAGGAAAACTGAATAAAACTCCATTGAGGATTACACCGAATGCTGCTCCAGACTGGCTGGCAGAAGCAGGTACTGCTGAGTGAAGAAAAGGCCCTCTGGTCTCCAAGAAGCAGAGTGTAACCTCTCCAGAACCCACAGCCTTTGCCAGCTTGAGGAAAATAATCTCTGGCTCTCACTGTCTTTCTGTTTCTGCCTTGCTCTTTCTCTAATTCCATCTGTTTTTCCTTTCAACTTTTCCTCTCTCCACATCCACACCCAAAATTTAACCATTTAGATGTAAAAATAAAAAACAACCCACTAGACAGAGGGTTTTCTAAAGAAGTGTAATTTTAAAAGTAAGCCTTTGAGGTTAGAGTGTAATTGCAACATTGGGACTATGTGATACAGGACAAAAATAATCCACCAAGCAGCTGGTGAAGTGGGAGAGTACAGCAACCTACAGGAAGGGGCGATGGAGAATGAACCAAGAGAATGATCAGATGGGGCAGAAGAGTAGGCAGAGCTTTTAGCTGGAATCACCTTTAGTCTCTCCTGGCATTTGGCACTTTATTTTGTGTAAAATAAAGCAAGACCTTTTGGAAGTTATTGTGGGTCACAAGAACACAAGAATTGCCAAATTGGCTCAATCCAGTGGTCCACCAAGTCCAGTATCCTGTCCCCATCAGTGGCTGGTATCAAATGTATCAGAGGAAGGGGGAAAAATGTCTAATAGATATTTTTGCACTATCCCGCTTATGTGTCCTGAAATTTAAGGGTTGAGGCCAGGATTTTGAAAAATGCCTCTCTTTTTTAAGACACCTTAAAGAGACTTGATTTTCAGAAGGAGTGGAGCCCTTGCTTACTTAAAATCAAGATCCTTTAAGATGTCTGAAGAGGGGAACCCCAAAACTGAGGCACCCAAACTCATAAATTACCTTTGAAATTTTTGATATCTTATGTAATTTTTCTCCTAGCTGATATAACTGGGGATACTCTTATTCATATAAACATCTGATCCTTAGTTTTTACCTCAACAATAACTTGTGGCAATGAGTTCTACAGGCTAGCTATGCATTGTATAAAAAGTATTTCCTTTGATCAGTTTTAAATGTATGAATGTGCCTTTTAAGTGCCTTAATTTCTTCAGATGTCCATTTATTCTGATAATACAGAAAAGGACAAATTGGAGAGTCCAATTAATCCCTGCTGTAACAGCCACCTTACTGGTTTTGAAAGCTATTAATATTCTGTAAAGAGTGAAAATGAAAGGTAGTGGCAACCCCATAACTTGTGAATAATAATAATAATTAGACTGGACAAAACACTAAATGTACAACACAGAATAATCTTGTCCTTACTCCAGGAAATGGACCAGATGGGATCTAAAATGGCTTTTTGTGCCTGACTTCTCTAGGTTTCTCTCAAATCTCTTCTCAAATCACGGTACCATAAAATCAATTCTGTTTTACTTGGAAGAGAGTTAAAGAAATAAAAGAAAAAATATGGCCATACATTCATTGCTAATGGTTTTGAGTGTAAAGTTTATGTTTAAAATACTAGCATTTGTCTTTTCATTTCAAGTTTCTTATATCCATCATTTCCCCCAATCTTTGGACATTTGGGTCAGTTTTTTCATTTTAGTGTTTCTTCTTATCCAAGCACCATTTGCACATGAAAGGGAATTATTTTAAATCAGATGCCAAAATTTGTTGCTAGGGTCTTTGCTTTGTGACCTTCAATTCTGATTCCAGGAGGAGACAGTGGGTTTTGATTTCCTCTGACTGTGGCCTTCTCTGGGTCAGCCCTTCCCAAAGCAAATGACACTGATTTAGGAGGGCTTTCTGCCTTCCATTTATTTAAATGCTGGTTAGCAAGCTCGGTCAGCATCATTCACAGTCAGAAACCACGCTCAGAGGGCAAGCAATTTAGGGTTTGGAGTCATGGTGGACCAGCCGTTGTGGTACAACTGCTTTTCATCTGTGGCTTTCTCTGCACCCATGGTATTTACTAGACAAGACTAGAGTCATTGGAGAACCCAGAGAGATTCTGCTTTGGATTTGAGTCCAGATAGATCTATAAAGAACAGAGTTTTATTATAAATTTAATTTTCCAGGTTCTGTATACCTGTCAGGAAAATTTGCATTTTCTAAGTACTTTTTAAAAAATCATGAGTGACTCTATTTATATGATAATATAGAACATTTGTTGTATTTAAAACTATTATCAAACAGATACCTTTTCATGGAGTTTATCATATGTGCTGTGGCACAATATGTCGTAGCAGCCCCTATCACAAGGGCTATACTATAATTAAGGTTGATTTTAAATCTGTCCACAGTACAAAAAAATGTATACAACACATCTAGGGGAAAAATGAAAACATGAAATGAGGACTGAGCCAGAAAATAAATCATAAACTTGTTAGTAAATGACATTAGAAAGATTTTGGATGGTCTGTGTCTGCCTGTCCTATAGAGTTCGAATGGGGAGATGTATATGTGCGTCTGTCCTTTCCTATCATTTCCAGTTGCTCTGTATTTCATTACTGCTGCCCTTGGGCTAAAATTACTCCAGTGTATGGAATAAGAAAAGGATGCTTCTGCTGAATCATCCAATGGCCACTGCAGTGCATTTAGAAAGAGCTAAATTGCAATCTGCAGAGACTGCCTGTATGGTGTCCCTTGCCAGCATGAATCTTGGTAAGGGGCTCCAGAGTACATTAGGTGTTCAATCCTAGAAAGATGATGTCCTCCCATGACCTCTTTCATCTCTGGTTTGGGGACAGGTAGCTTCAAATACTGCCTCTCTCTTCACCTGGGAGCCAGGGCTTCAAGACTGGGTAAACTACTTCTCACTTTTGGTGGTCACGCGCAAGCTGGGTCTTCCCCATGCTCCTGCTCTGCTGCCTCTGACCAGCACTGTTGATTGGCCCAACACTTCTGGAGCTGTAGGAGGGGCTGTTTTTCACAGGTGTGGGAAATGCTTCCCTTTTTTCTGTAGTAACTCTTGATCTGCTGCATCCACAAAGTGGAGCACAGGAGCTCTCAACTGCCTCATTGCAAATATTTTACCCCAGTCTTGCCAACCCTAAAATTCAGAAAACATGAGTCAGACCTCAAAAAATTATGAAATTGACTTAAAAATCATGAGATTTATAAAATAATAATTTTGGGTTTCTTTTTGTCTTTTGGTGTTATAGCTTTTAAGAGCCACATTTTCAGGCAGTTTTTTGCAACCATCAGGTCTAGAAACTTACTTTTTTTTCTTAAGTGAAAGCTGAGATTCTCATGTAATCCCATGACTCTAGGAGCTGGGGCTTTACAAAAAGCACTAAATAAAGCAAGACTCGTGATAGAATCATGAGACTTGGCAACAGTGTTACCCCCATGGGCTCCTTCATGGAGCCATGAGCACAGACATGAGGAGGTTCACAAACTCCTCCAACTCTGTCCCTTTTGTGGTGAGAAGGCATCCCTGCTGCACATCTATGTAGGGTGTGTCAGGTTGCAGCCCCTCTTCCAGGTACTCCTGAACCTCACTGAGGTTCTGCATTTTTCCCCATATCTCTTGATCAATGCACACCCCGTCTGTTGCCCCCTAAAGTATTGGGACATCCTCATCAATCTCTTCCTGGCACTGGCCAAGATGGCCATCCATCACTTCAGGAGGAGAAAGTTGGAGAGAGGTGGGGCTCTGCAACTGTGGGGCCTCTGGGTAATGTCCATGGACTCCTTAGACACTTTTGAGAGTCAGCGAGCACTGTCCAGAGTTCTCTCTTTTACGTCCACCTCTGGTTCCCTGATTTTCAACTTTGACCTCACTCCTGTTCCTGTTTTTTCATCTGCTGTCTCCAGTATCCAGTTGTGGATAGGGTCCAATGGTGTCTCCCCATCAGTGGAGGGGGTGGGCCTCTAGCTTTGGGTGGCTCTAGACCTACCTGTCCCAGTATTTGCAAATAGTATTGTTACCCCTATGCCACACAAACCTGAATGTTGTATTTCCCCCCCCGCCCTTTAAGTCAGTTGATATCACAAATGCATACCCATGACCCTGAGGTTAGACAAAGCAGTTTAGGTGTTGAAAGAGTTTCTTTCCTACTATTGTTGCTCTCAGATGTATTTTATACTTCACAGTGTTTCTAGTTTGTCACAGACCTTAAAGGCCATTGTCACACATTCGGTTTGTGACAGCTTGAAAACTATATTGTGCACAGCAGTATCAAAGGCCCACTACAGACTGATCCATTTGCAGATTTAGGAGAGCCACCTAGGGGTTTCCACCTGGAAATTTAGCTCAGGTGGGAGCTCTGCAAATATCAGGAAACAAGGCTTCATCCACCTTAGTGTTTGATACATTTTCAGGCTAGCTCATTTTAAATAATCTCACTGACCAGTCTGGATGGGGTCAACCTGTGTTTAAAATAGTTATCCTGAAACGGTTTCAGTCTGGTTCAGCTAACCTGGTTTCAGCCCCACAGAGCTGTAAACTAGTCCTACTAGTCTTCCAACATGAGGCAGGGACAATTATTAGGGTTGCTGTTAACAATGACATTTACAAGTATGCCCAGTAAAGTCTGTTGCCATGGAGATGTCCATTAGAGCCTGCATTGAGCTGCATTTTCCCTGAAGTTGTGAATCAGGTTTAGCTTTATTTAAAAACAACCATAACAAATGATAAAGAGGGAAGAGAGGCATTATGAATCCCTCTGCACAGTCCTTTGCTGAATGAGTCACAGGCATTCAGGCTTCTAATCAGCCCATGCCCACCTGACGTCAATCCTCTCCATCCGAGAAGAGCAATGACTGGAAATGTCAACATGTCTGAATGGAAAGGCCAGAAGGTAAATTTTTTTCTGAACTCACTGACTGAGTGAAAAAGGCCAATAAAAATTCAGTCAGTGCTCTGGAAACATCTTAATGGCAATCTGATTAAATTCACCCCTCATACCACACACCCCTTCCAACACCTACATCTACATGGAAGCAAGTCCCTTTGGTTTAGAGGATCTTTCTAATGCGGCATCAAAACAACAGAACCCTGAGACAGCGAGGTGCTGGCTAACCACAGTCAGTAGTCAAAATTAGCTCTGAAGGTAACAAAGATGAGCTCTCCTATAAACACTGACAAAACATGACATGTCCTATTCAGAAATAATTCATCTGCAGCCTTTGTGCACATCATAAGGGTATTGGTGCTTTTGGTCCAGGTGTGTCCTCTCAAAGGAATATACCTGATAAGGGATCAAGGAGAAGAATAAGGAGGAGCTCATCCAAGGGCACAGGTGACCCCTCCTTTGGCACATGCCCTTGATCCAGATCAGATGTGGTATGGGAGTGTTCCTATGAGGCCACGTAGGGACCTCCAGTCCTAGGCATGTTTCTTTGATTAGTGTTAGGCTAGGACAGCTAGGGCACTCTTTCTTCTCTTGGCCAATGTTCGGGGTAATGAAGGAAACTCCATATACAAATACATGAGAACATACACACACAGAAAGAAAGAAAGAGCAAAAGCCCACACTCCTGAAAGTGAGAGAGTATTGGAAATTCATTTTCAGAACTCCCTAGTCCAGATGCTGTAAAACAACTAACTTCAAATGTTTCTGATCCTTTCATATAGCTTAACACTTTCTCCCCTTTTATTTTAGCCCTAACTGTAATTTTTTTTTCTCGTGGATGATGCTGGAAACTTGCCTCAGACATTACATTGGGGTTTATTTTTCTTTGAGAGATGAGTCTGTAATAAAGGTTTCCTCCACCATGTCTATCTTTCCCCCTAGTGAAAGTCTTTAATTACCCTCTGAGGGGCGAGGCAGCCAAGACTAAAACAATGTCATTTGAACTGGGATGAGACATAACTGAATTACTAGTCTGTATGTTTCTCTTGTACAGTTCAGTATATGAACCCAGACATTTTTTTTAACCCTTTAAGGGACAGGGAGACAGACAAGGACGCCTGTGCTAGAATCTGCTCTGCTTAGATCAATGGGTAAACTCTGACCCACATGGTCATGAACTGCATGTGCGTCTTCCACTATAAACTGGCTTAAATGCCATCACAGCCAAGAGTAAATCAGGAGTCACCCATCAGAGTTTCACCTGGGTATTCAGGTTTTTAATATTGATGCTAGGGCCAAGGGGACACAGAGTGTGTCAAAGCAAAGTTCATCCTGTTCTCCTTCCCAAGGTATTCAGCTTCCCTATGCTCGAACCCCCACTATTTTCTGTTTCTTTACATTCTATTTCCATGTATCTTTCTATCCCTCAGGGCCAAATTAAGGCAACCCAGATTCCCAGGGACACCCCACATGCAGCCTCCTGCCTCTGCCCCCCCCCGCACTATGATTCCCTCCCTTCCTCTGGTGGTGGTAGCAGAGGCCACCCACCCTAAAGCCATCTGCTAGGCTGGTTGGGAACCTGCCACAACCTTGCTTTGGGTTGTCCCTTCCCCTTTCCGGCCCACCACTCCCTGTCTTCAGGAAGATGGAGGTTTGTTCCAGAGGTGGGATCTAGCCCCTTACTGCCCCCCAAACGTGGGACCCAGTGTGTGTGGGGGGCTACCAATACCATCCCAGCAGAGCCATGAGAGGATGGCTACAGTGAGTGCCCCACTCTCAGCCCTAGTCTACATTAGAAAATTAAGTTTGTTTCACTATGTCACTCAGGGGTATGTAAAATCCACACCCTAAGTGACATAGCTAAACCCACCTAAACTGGTGTAAACAGCACTTGGTTAAGCTAGCTACCACATGTTGGGGAGGTGGATTACCTATATCAACAGGAAAAACCCTCCCATTGGCATAAGCTATGCAGCTGTAGCATTTCAGGTGTAGACAAGCCCTCAGTCCTGTGCTGGGCCAATCTTGACCAAGCCCTCCCCTCCCCCACCAACTGAGCAACAGGTTTCAGAGTTAGCCAAACCATTAAGATGAATATGACTATTCAAGCCCTCAGAACTATTGTTTCAGGCTCTCTGCAGACTCAAGTAGACATCACTGCATTGGTTATACCTGGGTCACATTTTCAAGCTTTTCCTCTCAATCAGGAGGGCTAGAAACATCATAATTTTAAATGAAAGGTGATATTCTGATATCATCACATGACCCTAGGAGATAGTCCCCTAGGTATATGTCTATAGTATCTATGCTGTAATCTGGCCCTGTTCTTCTCTGTGTACTTCTTTTTCTCAGTACCCCAGTGTCCTGATTAATTGAGAGGGGAAGTAAGTTTTACTCAAATTGATTTTAAATTCTGTTTTTGTATGTTTTTATTGATACCAGTAAACTCAACTGCCTGACAAACAGTTGGGAGGAAAAACCTCTCTGTTTCAATTAAGTGCTCCCCTTCAATTAAGTGCTCTGAAAGTTCCCACTCCAGTTTATGATCCTCCAAGAAGAACTGCAGCAAAAACAGGAAAAACAACACTTAATATTTCTGCTGTTTCTGAGGTAAAAACAGAGAAGACAAATGTTTTTTTAAAAAGCAAAAAAAAAAAAAGCTAGGCCTCAGGCCTTCTTTATCCCTCATAAAGAACCAAAGTAGGTTACAAACTGATTTTTTACCTTTGAAGGTCACCTTTAAAATTGATAGTTCCAGTTCTTGTTGCTTGATGTTCATCAGTTAGCAGTGTTGAGGCTTAACTTTCAAACATAATAAAGACCTGAGACTAGCAGCTCAATCATACTTACAACACCATGAAGGGCCACTCTGTAGGAACAGTTCCTAGGATCTTACAGCCAGATCTTTGTCAATTAAAAATTATTTCCTTTCCATAATTCTTTTGTTCCTGACTTCCTTGTCCTTCACTCACTCAGTCTTTGGAGGGCTGATTTAATTCTGTGTGAGGGCCCTGAGTTCATCCCATAAAGAATAATAAGTTTAATGTGGACCTCTATTTGTGGCTTCAGTTCATTCTCGGCATAGCATCAGGATGCTCACTGAAGCCACAACATTCATGAATCTCAGCCACATACAAAAATGCAATTAATATTCTATTCACTTTTCCCTGATCTTTCTGCTGATCTGAGCATAGTTTGTGCATAGATATTCTTCTGACACACATACACGCCTCTAACACACACAAACACACCTGTACACCTTGAACACTGTCTGAGCTCAGTAACTAAAAATAATATGTATACACTCACTGACACAAAAAGAAGCTTACACAGTGAAAACTCTGCATATTTTCACACGACACACACGACACAGCTTGTTCCTTGTTTGAAGTGCTGCAATACATTTCTGAGCACTCTAATTTCATAACTCTTTCTTCTTCTAGTTGTAGCAGAAAGGTAAGATATGGGTAATTCTTTAATCTCTGCCCTCCCCCAGTGCTTCCAGGCAGATAGGAACAGGTGTTCTATGTACTTGGCAGGGATACAGAATAGACACGGAAGCAGGAAATGGAAAGCCGTTGAATCCGGCTGCAAGGAAAAACTGTGTGTGTTTAAACCAGCAGCTGAAAGAAAATGAGAAAGTGCAGGGGGATAAAGAGGGGAGAGAAAGTTAAGTGCCTTCAAATCTCTCCTCAAAAGATATCTGTGCTGCAAGTACTTTCAGTGGTCGTTCATCCTCCATCTTGCCTTATCCACACTTGTCAAATCAGCCTCATAAACAAAAAACAAACTAAAAGCCCTGATTGCATGAAGGTTTGATCCTTACCACTACATCTAGTGTGTCTTGTGTGGGATGAGATCACCTTTGGCCTACCCTACTCCTGTGCCTTGCTTAGGGTGACATTCTGCCCTCACTTATGCCCTGTGCATCTTGGTTGTCCTTAGAGGGATTGTATGGGTATAAGAAAGGATAAAATTGGGTCCTTAGATCATAAACCCCACCAGTCAGGGACTGTCTTGTCTGCCTTTATGTTCTGCATAGCAGTGAGCAAACTGTCATTATTCAACAAATAATAAATAATAAATCAGAAAAGAAAGGGAGAGAAACAAAGCCAGAACTAGCGAACCTTATAGACTATAAAGAAAATGTTTGACAGAAGCTAGCAGTTCAGTTTCTGTGAACATCCAAGTTGGATAACTAAACAGGTCAAATTATATTTTCAGCCATACTCGAAGCCAAAACTCAATGATATGGTGGGAACCCCAAAAAGCCAGTTTAAACATCCTGAACCCCCAACAAACAGTTCTAACAGCATGAATCATCAGAAAATTGGCTATCTAGGCTTAAAAGGAATGGAGACCCCCCAGCCCAAACAGTTGCTTTTATAATAAAGTAGTATATGCACATAGAAACATGAAATTATTGATATTTGCAATTCACCCCACATTCCTCAGGAAACGCTTAACCTCCATACAGCTATTGGACATCATAGCTTTGTCCTGGAGAAACAGCCTCTGTTTTGTAGGATGTAAAATGAAAAAGGTTAGATTCCTGTATACAAGTTTAAAGTCACTGAGACCAACTCACCACTGTCATGCATCTTGAGTCATCATGTACATCTGTGTAGAGTGAGTGTGTGTAAAATGCTACCATGCTGGAACTATTCTACTCCCCCTTTCTACAGGTATAAATGACTTCATTATCATGAAAGTCAAGGGAGAATCAGGACAATTGTGTTTTTCAATCGCAGCAGTAGAGAAATCCAGAAAGATTAGGATCCTTTTTATTATGAAGAACCATTTTCTAATTCCAATAAGTAGCAAGGATTTTGATGTTGTCCATATAGCTATGGAACCAAATTATGACAGGCCAGGATGTGTCAGTTGTGGAGCTTGTTCAGTCTTAACAGTGTAAGACCCATGGATCTAAAACCCCAGGCCTGCAGAGCTACCCAGCTGCTGACAGCTCCATCTTGCCATCTAGTGGTACCTGCCACCTGCTTGCACTCTGTGGCCCCGTGACCTGCTGTGGACAAAGCCCATGGTAAGTCCTACCTCAAGGGGTCTGACAGGCAGCAACCTCATGGCGCCTGATTGGCTCCCCATCCTTTATAAACCCAAGGGCAATAGAGGACGTGTCCAGGCAACAGTGTGGATCTTCTGTTGCTGCCATGGCTGTTTCTGTGCCTGACATTGACCTTGGTTTGATGTAGACTTTGCCTCCTGACCTAGATCCTGAAATCTGACTTAGGCTGACCTTTGGTATTAGCCCTGGCCTGGAACTGGACTATGAACTCCACTTCCCTCAGTGTCAGGTTTGCCCCTGCACTGACCTTTGGTCTTGACTCCCCATGTTGGAATGCTGACTCACAGCAGTGCTTGTTTTCCATCTCAGGATCCTGCAGCAACCAGGGTTCACAGAAAGAGGTGCTCTTTCTGTCTTCAGACCCTCCCAGAAGGATAGCCAGGGAGTCAAGGGAAAATGTACATTTGTAAAAATTCTTCATCATCACAATCGGGCACCTTGAATGAAATCTCCTCTAGGGGAAGGTAGGTTCTCTGATCTTTTTTTTTTTTTTTGGAAAAGTGCTATGGAATGAAATAGAAAATTAAAACTCTTCTATAGCATTCAGTAGGATGTTTCCATAAACCTAGAGAAAGGAGACCATTTTCTGTTAAATTCCATAGGTTTTTAGAGTAACTTCTATCAATTACCCCCCTATTGGTTTAATTTCCTTTAATTGTATAGTTTTCCATAAAGGGAGACTTCTGCCATTTTATCTGAGCTCATTCATATAGGACTGTTTTTTCTGTATCTTTGTGTGGCTATGAGATTTTGCAGAAATATGACAATTTGTGTGAGGGTTTTTAAATTGGTCTATGACCATATTAAATAAAAGATTCAGCCTTCCTGGACCATGCTTTGGCAGAATAGGGTAAGTATAAAGGGGAACTTGAATATAATGCTTGAGTGCTCTGAGCACTGTGACCTATATAGATTGTGTCATGTTACCATGTGACACCTTCCCTCACCCCCAATTATCTTATTTATGTCTTTCTGTATAATGCAAGACTCCTGGGTTGAACTCAGGTTGCAGAAATAATTCTTCCATTGGGCACAAAGAGTTGAACGTACACACCCATTGAAGTCATTGGCAACATTTACATTGAACTCAATGGATTCAGGTTGCAGCCCAAAGTCAGAAGGATGTTATGTGACCTTTTCAAAACCCCATGCAAGTGTGGCTATGGCTATGGTAGCTCTCTCCTGGATATAGCATAATGGCATCACAACCGAAGTATTAGTGAGGAGGGTTCAATATTATCATTCACCACCTCTTTATATATAGCACTGTCAACAGAACACAGGGGAATACAAGCTTAGAACATTTATGTTTTAGAAGAAAATGTAAATACAAAGCAGGATCTTTGGCTGGCAGACTTCTTTTTCTGAGATATTTTTAATCTCCAGGATGGAGAAGTAAGTCCCTGTTTGAATGTGCCAAAGTGTTTTTCCTTTGCAGTTCAGACAAACAAGTCACGTTTACTTTGCTTGACCTTTTCTGATGACACTCCCACCTAGTTAATACAAACAATAGCTATACCTCACACCCTGCCCTGACTTTCCTGCTGTGTGTTAAGGGTGAACAGAGCTCAGCCCCTGAAAAGAGATTTCCTTACATTAACCTGCATGAGACACTGAATTGGAAAGGCTTTATTTATTTTTTAAAAAGGCTTGGGGTGAATTTTGTACTTACAAAAGTGACTCTTGTATTAAGCTAGTGAGGGCAGGTGCTCTACCAATGCACCTCAGTCCTGACCCTAGCACTCACTGCTGTTTCAGCCCCCAGTCTGCCACACCCCCCACCCCTGAGTTCCACTGGTGCACATTACTCCTGAACAACCCTAATCCTTAGGAGATATGGGGGGCCAGGAGCAAGAGTCCTCTGCCTGGAAAGCTAGGAGAAAAGAGCTCCACTATTTCTTTCCTGAGGAAGCTGGAAATATCTTCTCTACGCTTGCAGTGGTAGGCGTTTTCCTGTGGTTCTTTCTCTCACCTTCTTCACAGGGACACCCACTTGCTCCCAGAAGACTGACAAATCTATTTCCTCAGCAGTTCTGGTGCTGCCTAGAAGAATGAGGAATAGTCCAGTGACAAGCACACGCTTCCTCTGCCTAGATACTGGCAGAGTAAACTAAGCGCCCATCAGAGGGTTTTTTTCCCTCCAGTATGCTTGGCAATATAGGAGCTGCATGAACAGACCTCTTACACCATCAAGAAGGGGCTGTTTCCCCAGACAAACTGTAATGTAGCTATATTGGCCCATATCCAGCTCTCCATCCCCATATTAGAGAGCTGGCTCTGTTAGCAGGGACTATGGGCTAAGGAAGTGAAAGGTTCTTGTTCTGTTCCCAGTATCTCCTTGCAATAGGGTCTGAAGTGCATCACTGTGGACATTGCAAGGTTCATCTGTCTTTCCCATGTTAAAAAATTAGTCCCTAACTATGTGTCCCTGTTATGAATGATAAGCTGAGAGTCTCTATAGCCCAGCTTTCTGCTGGTTGTGTCTGATTCTCATTGATACTAAGGCCACTTTACACTTCATTGGCAGCAGAAAGGGATAGGTAAAGTGAGAGCAAATGTAATTTAAAATGGCTTTAGAGAATCAGGGCCTATGTGTGCAAAGAGTTTGCATTGGAGGCTAGTCTGAGGAATGTGAGGGGCATCCTCAAGTCTCTATGGTTGTAGCATTAGCCCTGAGACCTGAGTGGAATCAAGAAAAGGGTGTGTATGTGAACCTTCAATTGTGGCTGGAATCTCAAAATCTGATGTAAACCCAGGCCTTTTAGGTATCACCAAAGTGCATATCTCCTTCTGGTGAGTTTGGTCTCTTTACATTACTCTGATCATTGGAAGTCATCAGCCAGGTTTGTTTTGGGAGAAATGCACCTTGATTTTCTCTGCAGAATTCATTTCCCTGACACTGATAAAGGGAGAGCCTTTCTGGAAGTCAGGATTCCTCAGGTTACTCTGGCTCAGCCATGAGGGTAGGGACAGAAAGATACCAGAGCTGCTTCAACAGGATTATTATAAGAGGTTTTCCTGAATGTTTATCAGAGTGAAGATCAGAGAGGACAGGGATCTGTAATCCTATTTATTTGAAGCTATATAATCTTCCTGAAGCTCCTAAATGGTGCCTGAATCTTTAATTACAGAGCAGCAAGATGGGCTGCTGCAAACAGGCCCACCTGCACTGACTTTTGCTGAGATGAATTGTCAGTAAGATCTGCTTGCATGCTTTCAATTTACCTTCAAAAACTGAACTCTCTGAAGACATCTTCTATGTGGCTTTCCTCCCCAGTACCTACATCAGTACCTACAGATACAGTCACTACATTTCTGTCTGCAGAAGCCAGCGATGACACCAGACCTGCTAAAGGAATGGTTCGTTTCTCAGTTAATCAAACTAGGTCATATAGCTAGCTTCAGCATTTTACTTTATTTGGCAGAAATGCAAGGAACCTGCAGGCCTCTATCTTGTAAGGCATGAGCGTAAGCAATTGGCATAATCTTTTAGGTCTATGAATTTTAGCACCGATAAGTGGCCCAACAGTGACCCTAAGTTTTGGAGAACTGGGAATATTGTACTTGGGGCAGGGGGAAAGTCTGAACAAAATAGTACCAAGTAATCACACGAACATTGAGCTGATACTAGGCATGGATATTTTAGAATAAAATGTTGGCGGATGCTTAACCATGAACTTGCCTTGGTAATGGATGATGTATATTAGTTGAAATAATTAATATACTGACCTATAGGATAGGGAGACCCCAACATTATTAGGTTGAGGAGGTTAGATATAGACAAAGGAAGCTGAGTATTTGTATGAGTACTCATGATAGCCCCTAGGCCCTATAATAGGACAGACCCTCATGTAAAAGGTATTCATTTGGCATACCAGGGACAAAGCAGGACTTTTGTCTCTTACCACCAGATCCCCAAGGAAGAACATGTGAGGAATGGTACAAGCTATTGCTGTAATTCAGTATTTTTGTGATCTCTTTATGTGTTTGAAGCATTTGTGTTTGCTAATTGTGCTAATAAAAGTGGTTAAAGCTTTGCTTTGCCCTTAGTCTCAGTGTCATCATTGTGCACACTGGGGTTCCCATTCAGATACTGAACTTGGAATCCTTGCTTCTGTTGTGCCTGACTCTGGGCCTATAGTCCCCCAGCTCTTTAAATTGGTAATTAATTGGAAACCAATAATAATCAATAACCACTAAAGAATAGGGCAACAGAACTGAAATTATGGTCTTCAGCTGCAGGACTTTTAAACAACTTACTTCAGCCCAGGGAATCATCTTCATATGTTCTAGGTACTGCAAGGAGTATCTAGAACATGGGGTGTTGGAAGTTCACTAGGTGGCACTCTTTCTTCTGACTGTTCTGAGTCAGTGGTGTACCAACACCACAGTAGGTAGCGGAACATTGTGCAGTAGGAAGTGGTGTAACTCAGTAGAGGGTGATCTTCCCTGGGAGTACTGAGACCAGTGCCCTGGTGTGATGCTGAGATGTTATTTTTGGTGTGAAACATAAGACTATGGTTCTGATCACACCTTGTCATTAAGAACCCCCGAGCAATTCTTCTAAGAGTCATCGGGATGTCCAGGAGAAATTCTAGAATGCTCTGGGGACACACATTCACATGGGGCAGCAAATGCTGAGTGGCCAGCCCTTGGCCGCCAGTCTGTCCGTGACCCCGGACTGTGCCCCTTCTCCTCAGCTCTGTGCTGTCAAAAAGCAAAGGCGGAGCAACGCCTTGCGTCGGAGCTTCCTTAAGAGGCTGTTCCAGGCAGGGAGCGATGCCTCGCGCACTCTTTAATATTAATGAGCTGGGGGTGGGGGAATGGTCGGGCTGGCCGGGCGGCTGGGGCTGGGTATCCTCTGCGGAGTGTGAAAGTGACAGCTAGGCAGAGGAGTCCCGGAGGAGCAGCTCGCCCCTCCTTCCCTCTCTTTCTCCCGCAGAGCTTCGGGAGGCAGCCGGGGACCCTGCACATCCCACGGGGTCTGCATCCTGCGCAGCCCCCGGGCTCGTCCCCAGCCTTTCCCCCCGTCCTCGGCGCCTTGGGGGCCCCAGTGCCCAGCCTCCGCGGGGAGCCCCTCTGCCCCCGCGCCCCATGGATTGTAGCCGTCCCTGGGGAGGAGGAACCATGTCCCGTGCGCGCCCCGGGCCCTGCCCTCGGCTGCCCCGGGCGGCGCTGGAGTAAGCCTCGGGAGCCGCGGAGGCAGCGAGGGACGCCCCGGAGCCCGCCGCGCTGGAGGGAAGGCGGCTCGCTGCCCCCCACCGACCCCTGCTCCGGCGGGGCGCCGCCCGGCACCATGGACAGTATCCTGGAGCCCTTCCCCCCCGAGCGCCTCTTCCCCGGGGCGGGCTCCGGCTTCCTGGACCTGGGCGATTTGAATGACGCGGATTTCCTCAGCAATGTGGTAAGGGAGCGGGATAAGGGGCCGGCGGGGGCGGGCGGGGCAGCGGGCTGGGGCGGACGGAGCCGGGCAGGCGCTGGCGGCTGCTGATCCCCCCGATCCCAGAGCTGGCTCCCAGGGCACCCCGGCCAGCGCTTCCCGGCGGAGCTGGGGGCCCAGCCAGGGGTGCCGGGGGTGTGGGTGGGGCGCAGGCCGGGCTAGTCCCGCTGTGCTCTGGGATGCTCTGGGCTTCCCTCCCAACTGCTCCCACTCGTGGCCTGCAGTGGCCACTGCCCGGTGAGGAAGAGGGGGAACGGGCAGCGCAGCGTCCTTTGCTCTAAGCCTCCCAGTCCTGAGTGCCCCAAGGCCCACCTCTCCACTGGCCCTGCACAGCTCAGCCTGCCTGAGTCCTCCCACCAGAGAGCTAACGAACAGCCTCCCCTCTTCCGCCCCTCTCCCCCCAGCCAGAGACTCATGCGCCCTCCTCTAGGGGATCAGCCTTCCTTCTGGCAGATTGCTTCCAGATTTTTAAATCATGTCTGATGGGGATGTGCAGAGGGTCCTGGCACTTTGTTCTATTGCTTAACTCAGTCTTCTCCTTCCAACAGTACTAGAGACACTAAAGTGGGGGGCAACAGAGCGGGCCCTTCCGTTGGAAACCTCTACTTTCAGCTGCTTACAACTTTTTGTAAAATGACATTTTGGGGTGAAACATCTGTTGCGTAGCTAAGGCAGAGCTGATTTACTTGGGGGAGGGGAGCGAACAAGACAAAAGTCTATTCCCAGTGTGTAAAAATAGTGTATTCATCTTTAAGAAAATTGTCCATACTTTATGCACTCATCTAACCCACATGTACACTAGCGCCATTTTAAAACTTCAAACTAGGGTGTTTTCCCAAATGAGGAATGTGAGCTTTGTGTTTGTGAGCAAATTTATATTGCTAACCCTCTGCCAAGCAGTAGCTGATATTTGGGGCCTTTCAGGCCTTCCCAGTGGAGGATACATCACTGACACAGAGTCTGGGTATATTCTAAGTGTAACTTGTTTTATTTATACATATACCAGTCTTGGAACAAAGGTGGTCACAAACAGCATGCAGATAATCCCTTTTTTTCAGGAATCTCAGCCTCCTCTGCCCCCCATGTCCTGTTTCAAGGGTGCATCTCTGCCTCAAAAACTGATTCTAATCAGAGACAAAAGCTATGTCTACCAGTGAGTCAGGGGATAATTGCAGCACATGGAGACATGCCTGAGCTAGCTTTTATCTGGCTAGCTCAGTCAGTAGCAGTAAATCCTAATAGCAAGGACTGTACAAGCCCTCCTGGGACCTTGGTGACATGTTCGAGTGGCTAGCCTATACTGCCACAACTTCACTATTCATTATTTGAGCTAAATCAAAGCTAGTACGGCTATATTTACATGTGAAGAACTCGCACATCTAATTGCAGTATAGACATGCCCTTGGGTAGACAGCAAATTCTTCTATTGCTTGCGCAGCTCCCTCTATCTAGAACTTTTGCATGGCAAAACTAATACACACAGCAGGTCTTCTCAAGACTGAACATTTGCTCACATGGTAAGTCCTGGTATATCTACATTTGAAAGTTCTACTAGTGTAACTATTTCAGTGAGGGGTATGATTCCTCCCTCCCCAAAAGAGTTAGACTGGTAAAAGCCCTAGAATGTATGTAGTTATATTAGCATAAAATTCCTTTATTAGCTTATTCTTATATAGGAATAATCTATACCATTATATCCACTTTTATACCACCCTAACTGGATCCACACTAGGGGAGCTGTATCACTTTAACCATACCATAGTTAGTGGTACAACTTTTATGAGTAGACAAACCCTAAGAAAAATAACTTGGAAGACTACACATACCAGCACCAGCCAGTGATACCTGCCATGACAATATTTTTTAAAACATGAACTGACCATGTGCAGTACCTTACTTTCCTGACTGATTATGTTTTATTTCTGCTCTGAACAGTGATTGTAATACTGGCACGATGGATCTCCATGTTCATTATCTCTCAGTTATTCTAGATTTATTGTGTTCAACTGACAAATAAAAAATATTTTTTTCTTTCTGCCAGCACCACAAACTCCCTGTGGGATCTTGAGACTCTTTTTTTTCCTTGTGCATGATCAACATTAAAGATTCTGTAATCTTAATTTAACCAACAAATCTGTTGATACAGGAGACACAATGTAATCCAATTCACCCTCTGTGTAGTGGCTCTGCAGGGGGAACAGCCATAAAAAGGAATGAAGATGAATTTTAGTAAATCCAACAAATCTTACTATGATAATGATGGGAAGGAGATCTGTTGAGTAAGAAGGTCTTATTTTTACATTATCATTTTTCAGAGTATTGCACTTAATGTGAAAGCACTATGGTTGCATGATAATTCTCAAAACCATCAATGATTTCACTTGAGAGAGAGATGAGATTCCACAATAGACCCTTCCATGTATTGTTCAGTAAATATAGTTCCCTCTAAAGAGGTTGGACACTTTTAGCATGAGCATTGCATTTACCAACAGCCCTTTCCTGAAATAGTAACCTTCCTTAGTTAATCATCTTGTCACTTAAAAAGTAGTTTATAACCCCTTTAATCTAAGGATATTACAATCTGAAATAATGGCCTCATAGACATAAGTGCATCCTGAAATTAATAAATGTGATTGAAAAGGGAGGCTTGAAAAAGAACAGTGCTATTGGTTGGAGTACGACTGATATCTAGTTTTAAAAGCATAAACAGGGCTGGGTCTAATCAGTGCTTGGATGGGTGAACTCTAAGGGAAAAGGTGTCTATGGAAAATGCTCCTTTTGTTCACCATGATGAGCATATCACTAGTGACAGCAAAATCAGATTCTCCTTTAGCTTGCTAGGTCACCTACTGCTTTTGAACACAGAGGAGTTTGTTCAGTGTTTTTACTGGAAATGACTGCTTATAAATGGAAGCTAATCCTTAATGTGATGTTTGCTTATTGAATTAACCTTTCTGAATTCTGCACTGTCCACACCAGGCTTTGGCATTTTTCATTATTCTTGTGAGATCACATGAACGCACTTCCTGTTTTTATTAGAGTTATGGCTCAGATAGCACTCACTTTCTTTCAGCCCTCATTATCAAGTGTCTACAGTACTTGCATGAGATTAACTGAAAAATACTATTTCTTTTATCTTTTTTACAATGCCAATATTTGTAATAAAAATTATACAAAGTGAGCACTGTACACTTTTGTATTCAGTGCTGTAATTGAAATCAATATATTTGAAAATGTAGAAAAACATCCAAAAATATGTATAATAAATGTAAATTGGTATTCTATTATTGTTCAACAGTGCGATTAAAATAGCAATGAATTATGACTATTTTTAATCTAGTTAATTTGTTTTGTGTATGTTGCTTGTGTTAATTGCAATTAATTGACAGCCCTAGTTAAAACTCATGTTTGATCAGTGGGGCTTCCATTGTCTGTGCATGTAGGGATAGACCCTGACAGTAGACCCCTGCTGGCTGTTCAGGACTCTGCAGAACCCTGCCTTGGTTTCCCTTCCAGTCAGGCTTCTCAATAACTCCACAAAGGCTTATGAGCCTCTTCTTTGGATCTTTATTAACATACAACAAAAGTCTCTTCTACCTGAGTCCCTCACTGGGCACATCCCCTCTTCCCCAAAGTTTGTCTTCGAGTTTCCAAGCTGGATACAGCATTTCAACCTTTCCCAAAGTCTGCTCAGCCTCTCCGCCCAGCCCAGCCTGAGCTCCTCTTAACACTTCCTGTTCTCTTCTGAGCATTCACTCTCAGCCCTGCCTACCTGGAACTGATCCCCTCTCTTTATGTCTGTAGGAAATCTCAGGTCTTTCAACTTGAAGTTGTTCCACATGCTCACAGTACCCAAGGAGCCTCCAGGCCCCAAACCCTTCCCCTAGTCAAAGATTACCTATAGGTGCCTACTGCTCTCTGAAGCCTCTACTACAGTTTCCTTTAGCAGCACCCTTACCTCCCTGAGCTGAGAGAGGTCCGTGGATAACCTTCCTTCCCCTGTTGCTGTCTTCCCCTTTATAAGATCCAGGTGCTGTCCTTTAAACCCAACTGGGCAGCAGGTGATCAGTCATAGGTGCATTGTACCCGCTGCTCCCTCTTAAAAGGGCTAGTCAGCCAGATATAATGCATTATAACATGGACTCTTACTGTGTGACAGCCAGTACTGTTGATACATCATATGATATAATGGAAATGAAGAAGAGTTACATGTATTTCTGGGCTGTTTCTTGAGGGACATTGTATAAATTGTTTCTTTTTTGTACTGTTTTTATGTTCACGCTCTGCTATCTTCTATATCTTTAGTGTGGTGTATTTTGTGTTACTGCATTATCTGTCTTGTAATGAGATAGTGATGGCCACCAAAAATGAGCCAAATAGTTAATTGTATGTAGAAAGCAGAGCTACGCTAAGGACAGCGCCAATAGAAATGGGAAAGGATCTTCGCCAACATAAATATAGTCTGTTCCCTGTGGGTGAAATTTACCCCTGTGCAGACGGCCAGTACAAGGCCTAAGTACCATAAGTTACTCTTATGCCCTATTTTGAGGACACAAGTAGTGCATAGGCCTTGTTCTGCTCTTGGCACAGGGGTGAGTTTCACTCTATATGAGCCCCACTCTTTCCTCCTTTGCCCTGCACAGCTGGAACTAAAAGCTTTGCCAGGCATTCTCATCAGTTTCCATTTCTCTTGTTGGATTCTACAACTGAGTGGAAGGGATACCAGCTGTTATGAGAGGTACACAACTGTCTCTGGGGCTGATGCCAGTCCTGGACACATATTGAAAATGTCATAGCTTCCTATTCCC
Source organism: Mesoclemmys tuberculata (assembly GCA_007922155.1). NCBI lineage: Eukaryota > Metazoa > Chordata > Testudines > Chelidae > Mesoclemmys > Mesoclemmys tuberculata. Next base: position 41,377,505 of record ML675613.1, read on the forward strand.
CAAGTTGGTAAACTTAGTTCATTCATATCATTCTTCTAGTTACATGTGAATAGCTTCTTAGTTTGTTTTGGTGTAATGAGAGCATAGGGCAGGTCAATAAAAGTATATGATTTTTATCTTGCTTGGACTCAGGCTTGTCAACAACAGTTCTGTAGATCCCACTGGAACTGTAGTAGATATGGAGAGATCTTGGCTGATCTCATTTTAAGAGAAAATGATCTCATTTTAAGAGAAAAGTTCCCAAATTTTCCTAGTTTTCCTGATTTCTTTTGGCTCAGTCACTTTGCTCCTCCAGTTCCTCTTCCTGGATACTCTTCTGTAACTGATCCTGCATTCAGAGATGTCTGAGAAGCATCAGTGGAAGAGGGCAGCCCTCAGTGGAACACAACAGAACAGTCCATTATATGATCAGAAATAAAAAGGAAGAATGTAAAAACACTTCCTCCACTGTTGTTTTTGAAGTATTTATTTGGCCTCTGTTACAGTAGTATCTGAGTACCTCACAGTCTTTAATGTATTTATCCTCACAAGACCTCTTTGAGGTAGGGAAATGCTATTGCCCCCATTTTATGGATGGGGTAAGTGGCACAGAGAGGCTAACTGACTTGCCCACGGTCACACAGGAAGTCTATGGCCATATAGGGAAATCCAGGTTTATTTTTGTCAGTGGGGAGATATGACCTTTCTTGGGAAGATCTCATCATCTGCTGAGTGGTGGAGGGTTGTGTATGCCTAACACATTTTGAAGGAAACTAAGAATTTTCTTACAGAAATACTTGGGAAACATCATCCTGGAAACAGCATCCTCTCCTACTAGACAACTTCTGGCATGTGGGTTGGGGTCAGCTGGCCAATCTCATCCGAGCCACCATTCTCATGTCCTGAGGAGATCCCTGTAATCATGGTGGCATGCCAGAGTTAATGAATATGCCAGTGATTGAGTGCTGCTGCTCAGAGGCAGACATGAAGAGCAGGCCTTGGGCCATGTCAACAGAGAGGTAGACATCACAAAGAGGAATGAAAGAGAGAGACAGAAATGGGCATCTGAGTGAGGAGAAACAGGAAGGGATTTTGTGAAAATGTTTGCAAAGTAAATAAGTTAAACACGGAGCAAAGGGTGGAAGCTTCCTGTTACATATGCTGATCTAGAAGCGAGATCACAGGCTGATCTAGAAGAGCACGTCAGCAGCTGCAATTACTAGTCAGAAACTGCAAGATAGCAGCTCTGCAGATGTTAGGGAAGGTGTCTGCATTACTGTACCTAGAAATGCACTTTGACCAGGTGTGATGGGGCATATCAACCCTGCTCTGGACTAGCAAGAGTTAAGGACTAATTGCAGGCTGAAGATGTCACTACTCCCCCCCTTCTGCTGGGCATGCTCAGCTGGGAGGGGGGCTATAAAAAGCTGGGACTCAGTTCAATCCGGGTGGACGGCTGACCAGGGAGGAAGCATGCTGCTGGCTCTCTCCAGGTGACTGCAGCTGATGCTGAGGATTGAGCCAAACTCTGCCGAATCCCTGCGGGGGCCCAGACCACCAGCCAAACCCCAAAGAGGGACCGAGCTGTCAAGGGATGCCCAGATGAAGGACCATGGAAACCTCAGAGGATCATGGGGTGCAACTGGTGATGACAGGGTAGGAAGTGGCCCAGGGTGTCTGAGGGCTGTAAAAGAGGAACAGCAGAGTCACCATCAGTGTGTTTTGGGTGGAGCCCTGCTGACTTGGTGGCAAAAAACCCTGACACCAGCAGGGCCTTGGGCTGGGGCTCAGTGGAGCAGGGTGGGCCTGAGCCCACCTACCGTGGGTGCTGCCCCCCTGCAGGTGCTGCCCCCCTACCCCAATGGACCCTGAGGCCAAGCTGCCCCAACAAAGGGGGCTACCTCACTGACTCCAGCCATTAGGCCATGCTGCCCTGAGAAGGTTGCTGCATCATTGACTCTGGCTGTTGGGCCATGCTGCCCTGACAAAGGGGCTACCTCAATGATTCCAGCCACTAGGACACACTGGTCTAGAAAGGAGGCTGCGTTCCTGACCCTGGCCATTAAGACGCACTATTCGGATGAAGGAGCCCTCCTGCATTCCAGAGGCGAACCCATCAGAGCAAGCAGCCTCCCATAGTCTTTTTCCTACCTTCTCCACATAAGTGGGATGATGCCTGTAATGGGGCGTATCAGCCTCATGACACCAGGTCTGTCAGAAAATGGCTGTCTCTTTTGAGACATGCCAAGTGTTCAGTGCTGCTGGTCGTTTTGATGGAGGCAGGAGGCCCTTGCTTAAGAGATCAAATGAGAGCATCAGAATACGGAAAATTTCCTAGATTGTACATCAGCTCATTTAACTCCCACCCCTGAGGGACCTGTTAGGAACATGGCTTGATTCACTTAGATTCAATGGATGACATCTTCTGGGGAAAATATATGGGGAATTCTTGCCCCTTCCTTTCTCCAGTAGATGAAAACCTGGTTGGTAAATGGTAACATAAGCCTCTGCTGCTGGTCTGTCTTCACTACACACCACATGCCTGAAAGAAGGAATGCTTCAAATGCCTATTTTCCTTTTTGATTCTCAGCTTCCATTGTCATGGTGCTTGGGGTTTTCCCCCTCAGGCTCTGGCCTTGGTGCTGAATGCTCCTGAGGTTGGTCTCTGGTTTGATTTTGGTTTTGGTGGAGGGAGAGGGGAAGCTGGAAAAATACTATCTGTGAGTAAGAAAATACACAACAGCACTTCTATGGATAGTTGACAGGTTAGGGTACTTGATTATCCTTGGGGAAATTTCAGAGTTTAATGTTGCTTACAGGTAGGAAACAGCTTCAGCTTTTCAGTCGTGCTAGGATATTTGAATTATGTTATATTTTGTATTACTATAGCACCTAGGAGCCCTAGTCATGGACCAGGCCTCCATTGTGCTAGATGCTGTACAAACAAAGAGCAAAAATACAGTCCCTGTTCCAAGGAATTTACAATCTAACTATAAGTCAAAAGACAACATGAATACAGATAGTTCAAAAGGGGAGCACAAGTGAACAATGCAGGCCAGTATTGTCTCGTGATAGGTCTCTGCACACCAACAACCTAACCATTGTCAAGTTTTATGTAGGCATTACAGCAAATGAGAGTTTGGAGGAGGGATTTGAAGATGGATAATAAGGTAGTTTCTGAGATGTTTGCAAGGATTGCCCCTGAAGTATGTGAGGCAGCATAGAAGAAAACACAAAGGTGCTTGTTTGAAATTTTAACAAATGAGCAGTGGTGGTTGGCATCATGCGCCTATCAGTTTGACTGTGAAGGGCCTTGAAAATGAATACAAGCAGCTTATGTTTGGTAGAGAAGAGAGAGTTAGTGGAGGGATTCAAAGAGATAGATGCCATACTAATGAATACTGAAGGGGTTCTAAATACTCCTAGGGTATTCTGCTGTTTGTACACAGACACCAGGTTGGTTACGCTACCTATTTAACCATGGTGTATCTTGGTGGTACTCTTAGTCTGGAACAGGATCTATTTCTAGTAGCAGATTGGTTTCAGTGAGGGCTAAAATGAATAATGAATGGATTTTTCTCCAGCACAGGCTCTTCACGTGGAGTCCTGGGGAGAGTGACTTTACAATAATAGTCCATCTGTGGTTGTAAAGCTTCCCCTATAGATCATGTTTTGTCTCTGAGACGGGTATAACTCTGGGCTCCACATGATTGTGTTTCCAAACCATCTCTTTGTATTAAGGGAATCTTTATAATACCACTGGAGATGAGGGAATTTAATTTCATCTATGAAGTTGGTCCCAGGGTAACAGCATGACAGGTTTCCCCTCGCAGCCAGGTGGTGAGGACTGTGTTTTGGTATAAAGGTGATTGTGATTCTTCTCAAGATTTATTTATTTATTTTGGTGCAACTTGGAAAATAGATTATTCCAGTTATTAAAATCTGTGCATTCTGCCCACAATACTTGGATTTCAACAACTCAGGCTCATTAGCTGACTCAACTATTGGAAAATCCACTTCAGGAAACAAAATGGAACTAAAAAAATCCCCGACCATACCATTTGTTGTTGTGATGATATAGATAAACAGCTGCTGGGAGGAAAGGTCATGCCATTTCTGACTGTGATCTCAGTTTGATAGGCTACGAAGAGTCATATCTAGTCATTCCTTGCATGGCAGAGTTTCTAGGAAAACCCAGGCCCTGGAAGAAGTGATGCTGGGGACTCAGTAGGAGTCATTTTTCCTTGCGAGATAGCATTAAGTTATCTCCCAAGCACTGCACCAGTAGAGGTACCATCTTTTCGATCAGAGGTAAAATGTAGGTTCTGAATACCTATTGCTACTAAAGATCCCATGGCACTTTTTGTTGGAGTCGGGGTTGATAGTCTTGCTCTCCAGGCCAAATTCAGTCTTGATTAATTAAATTATACCAACCTAAACTCCCACTGCAGTTTCAATTGGACCCAGTGTTTTTCTTCGGTAACTGAGATAAATTTTTGTGATAATATTTGCACATGACTTCTGAAGATGAGAAATGTTTACTAGTATTAATTATTATTATTTCTAGGTAGTGTTTTCATGTGTAGTTAAACAGCAGCTGCTTCCTACCTCAGAGGTGGCTGCATTGGTGAGTGAAGTGACTCCTGTATATATTGTTCACGTGCACTTTGACATCCTTTGGGTGAATGGTATAGAAAGTGTAGATACTTTGTTTTAGGCTTGTGTGATGGAAGAGAGCTGGTGACCCTTTCCTGCTCCTTCCTGTGTGGGGAGTTCAGATAAGGCCTTGTAAAAATGGGATTAAATTGTTAGGTGCTTTTTTGACTTGTCTCTCCTTGCATAGTTTGTATTTGCTCTGACAGCAGAAAAAGCTGAAGCAGGGAGCCGGAATGCTAGTGCAATGCCAGAACAGGAGGGGACTGCAGGTAGAGCACTGAAAGGCAGGCTGTGTGTTTCAGTTCAGTTGCTTTCCACGTGCTCACCATGCAATGTTTAAATCTGCCTAGTTATTCCTGGCTACTCTAGAAAACAAGCTTCCATTCCTCTCCTACTGCAAGGCAGAAGAGTTTGAAATGTCATTTCTCCCATTAATGATGCTCATGAATCCACTTTTTCCTTTTTTCTTTATCGTCTCCCATATTTCCTTACCTTCTCTCTCCTCTTTATTTCTTCTTTTCTCACCCTTTCTCTTGCTAAATCTCTCATTATCCATCTGCCTTCGTACTCCTCTGGATTTTTTTCTGGCCTAGTCAGTGTCAAAATGAAAAGGTGCTTGAACTAGGGCTTCTCTACACACTGGGCAAGGTCACATGGCAGGTTTGAATGCATGTATGATGACATACAACACTGTCCACTAACCTTTCTCTCTCTCTCACACACACACCCTCCCTATGCTATGATGAGCCCTGTGTCCTTCTAAGATTGCATGAGGCACACTATCTCAAACATTGATGGCACTTGATCTTTTTCATAGAGTAGATACAAAGTAACAACTTTAGTTCCATGACCAGACTTCGGTACAGCAGAACTGTTAGCATTCACTTGGAGGCAGAGGCAGCACTCTAAATGCACTTTGTATCAGTACGAGGTATACTACACAGGAGGTAGGTGGTTAGTACATTCTTTTTTGGTGCTTGTAGTTAAGTTGTCAGAATTCCTTCTGCAGGTGAGCTTCCTCATTGGAATCCTAGCAGGGTGAGCATCCTCATTGCCATGCCTACGAGAATTCTAGCAGGATACGTTTACTCACTTGGTACCCACTGGAATTCATTTCTAGCAGGATAAGCTTCCTCACTGCAATGCCACTGGAATTCTAGCAGGCTGAGCTTCCTACCTACAGCAATATGTCCCCACCAGCCAAAATGCAGTGAGTCGAGCTTGTGATCTCTACACCTGATCCTCCTCCTGGCTTCCCACTGTTAGTGATACTCCCTCTCCTGGTAGAGTGCAGAGTTTAAGTGCACATACTATGACACATGGACAAAGTCTGCTCTGAGGCATGAGCAGAGCTGAATAAAGAAGAGATCAGTGTCTGTGGGTGCATTTCAGTGTTAAGTTTTGCAGGTCAGAACAGCTTAATGTTAAACCTAGGCAGTAAATTAATGACAGCCAAAGGAGGGAGGGAGGACAACTGCTTTTGGCTGCACTAACAGCTGCCCCAGGGAAGGAACTAAAAGGCAGGCAGTGTAAGTGAGGAGAAACTAGTTGTAACATTTTTAAAGAATGTTGCTGGAACATGTTTTTTCCCCCCAAAGTTTTTTTCAGTCTCTGTTTCTCAAAGTTCTTTGCACAGTAATGAGTTAATCTCTGAACTCTGTCCTTGTCCCCATGCTAATATAGCGACATGAGAGTGGGTGAGGTGCTGTGTAGCCACAAATATTTAATTGCTAATTGAGCTCTGTTGGGATTTACTAAGGTCAGTGGTCCTGTAAATGGGCCATTGGCCTAGGAATTATGAGACCTATGTTCTAGTCCCAGCTCTGCTATTTACTTGGTGTGTGATCTTGGGTCACTTAATTGAGGGTGAGGATAATATTTATTCATATTTGTGCAGTGTTTTGCAGTCTGTGGATGAGATAGGGTCTATGAATGCTAGGCATTAGTCTGTGGTTAGTTTCTGCCAGGTGCATACATCAGAAAAGATCTCAAATATTCTGCAAGATGTATTTCATGTTGCTATTCACATTAAATAAGTAGCTTGGTATTACCACTTGACTCTTGAGAGGTGTTGCAAGTTAGTGGCATCTGCACATTTAGTTCACAAGCTGCTGCTAACAGCACCTTTTTGGGCTAACTCTACTCCCTGCACTATCCCCGAGACACTGCTCCCTGCTTCCACTGATCCACGGTTTACACTCTTACAGCCAATGTCTGCCCACATAATGGTGCTTACATACTTCTCAACTGGAATTAATTTTACGGGTAAGATTCTGTGAAATCCATCACTGTATCATATACTTGATTGCCACAGGACTCTGCATGAAGTACCTGATCCAAAGCCCATTGTAGTCACTGGAGTTTTTGCATTGGCTTCAGTTTGGATCAGCCTCTGAATGAATACAGCTGAACTGAATGAGTCACAAGGTCCTGATCCCACCCCCTTTGAACTCGATAGGTCTGATTCTGATCTCAGATGCACCAAGTGAATCCAGAGTAACTTCACTAAAGTCAGTCTAGAATTACTCAGATAGTTTCAGAATTTACACCAGTGTAACAAAGATCAGTATTTGGGCCACTGTGGTGCTACTCTTGCTTTCTATATTCCAACCTGAAAATAAAATGATTTGTTCTTTATCAACCCAATGGATGAACTGAGGTAGGATTCCCAAAGGGAGCCAGACATCACAAATCTGAAAACCATGACACCTAACTTTTAGATGCATAGAAAATCACAGGAACAGCATTGATTCACAAAGCCAAGTTAGTAACCTAAGTTCACTATAAAATGAATGGGGAGTGATAGGTACCTTAGATAGGTACCTTACAAGGAGATGCACAAAACCAGAGTCTTAACTGGGGAGCTGCCTAAGATACCCAGTGGGAGATACTGACAACATACTGTGTCCTAAGATGTGTCATCCTCACAGAGATAAGCACCTATTTCTGTTTAGTGATCCACAAATGGGAATCAGCTTCTTGATGTTGGGAAGCTTAAGTGCGTAAGGAGTTTCTTGCAGGGATGAGTTGTGCATCTGCCTTGATCCATACAAAATAGCCAGAGGAGCACTAATTCAGGTTCAATTTCCCCCTCTCTGCCAAAGTGTGAGACAGGAGTTGAACACTCAGAGGAGTGCTCTAACCACTGTCCCAACCCCATCGCCAAGAAAACAAACACACCGGGAGTCAGTGTTGAAACTTAACCCCTTCCTGGGCTTTGCAACTCAATAACACAACATAAACCTCTATCAAAGCTTGCTCCCTAGATATGGCTGCCACTAGAATTGCCCCCTGGACAAAATTCCTGCTATCCCCAAAAGAGGCTCCCACCTCCATTATATCTAGGAAGGACTTAACAAGCTGCATCCATCCCAGTGAGCCAGCAGAACTTCAGGCACTAGGCAGGATACCATCGCCTGCTAACAGGGCGGGACTAGAGAAGACCCCTTTTATACTCTTACAGTCCCCAGAGCTATTTATTGCCCATGGGTGCATTGTCCTGTAGATGGTTGGAGATTTTTTTTTCCTTAAACAGTAAATAGTAGTTTCTTTTGTGTTTAAATCTAGATTTTCTGGAGGGCGTTAGCCTGGATTGCAGCTCCATCCATTTTAAAGAATAATGCCGTGTTTGTTTTTCCCAGTGCTCTGGCACTTGTCCTATCCTCCATGACTTATCAAAATAATTGTCAGGAGTTTGAGTATATTTATCAGTGCCTATTAGTAAATTCCCTTCTGATATCCCCCAGACACACATCACAGATTTTATTTTTTTCCAAGTAGTCCCTTTGCCAGTTTTTATACATCTGGTGGAATTGCTACCCCACGCTTATCCTGAGTGTCAGCAGGTGATCTGAAGAGCTTATGGGGTGTACCAGAGGACACCACTGATGCCATTCTGCACAAAGAAGGGGCTGATTTTGCAGTATTTTAATATGTACCAGGGTAGTGCCTAAAAGCCCAAAACTGAGATTGAGGCTCTGCTGTGCTAGGTACTGTACAAACACATAGTAAGAGACCATCCCCTCTCCAAAGAACTTACCATCTAAATAAACAAAGAGTGGGAGGGGAAGAGATACCGAGAGGTGACGTGCCTTACACAAGATCACTCAGCTGGCTGGTAATGGCAGCTGGCAGATAGAACCCCAGTCTCCTGTGCCCTATCAACTGTACTAGGCTGCCTTTCAAGGCATAATGTGATAACTACAGTTATATATTTGATTGATACTTTTATCAAAATCTCTTGAGGATACATTATTTATCTGAGAGCAGAGGAAGGAGAAAGAGGCAAGTGAGGAGGAGAATATGAGAAGAAAGAGGGAAAACAGAACATGGAAGAATGAGAGAAGAGGAGACAGAGATAGCTATTTATTCAGCACATTCTTGAGCCATCTGGACCTGTTGGCATGGCTCCAGTTGGACAGGCTCACAGGTTTATCCACTGTATGATGTAATCTCCACTGTCCAGCTTTGATTTTTCTCCCTGCTCTGGATGGCCTTTTAGCTGGCCCGTGTCTGGTGTGGGCACTTTGATTTCCTGTTGCTATTTGTGGAGTTCTCCTGGCCGGTTCTCAGTAGCTGCTGGTGTGTTTTGCATTTCTGCAAAGTGAGAAACTGCACACCATTTAGCTGACTGCTTTGTCACCTTGGGGAGGCAGATTCTTGCACAGAGTGTGCACTGGCTTGAACAACACCTTGGCGTGGAAGTAGGATGAGCTCTCTGGATAACTTTTGTAACGTTGTTGCTGGCTCTGGAAGAGGTCTCCCTTTAAGCGCCAGCAAAGATAGTGACGACTGAGAATCTTGCCTTCCATTCAAGTTCTGCAGCTTGTGGACTTCCCCTATTTCCCTCTTTCTGAGTGGAAGGGTAGGAGGCAATTTACATGATCCAACACCCCTCTTCCAACAATCTCAATCACTAATTCTAGTATCCTGAGGTCCAATAATCATAAAGCCATTACTGCTCTGGAAATTAGCGAGGCTTCCAGGGGATGGTGGAAAAGGGGGAAAGCTGGATTAATGCATTGTTTGATATTGTGCTAAGTGTTCGCCCTACCCTGTCCAGGAGAAACTATCTGTGGCAGCCCTGATGCTCTCTCAAGCCCCTTCATTTGGTACCATTCTCTGTATACACCATACCACAGAATAATGTGTTTGATTGTCATTTATTTGTGGCAGTGTGGTCCAGTAGATAGGTCCTGGGTCTGGGTTTTCTTCCTGACTTTGCCACTAACTCTGTGTAACCAAGAGCAAATCATTTCTCTTCTCTATGCTGCAGTTTCCTACTTTGTAAAACAGACGATGATGCCTTCCCATATCCACCTTTGCAAAGTGCTTTGGGATCTTTAAGTGGAAAGGCCCATATGATGTAAAGTGTTATTTCTGTTTTGGGTAAATTCAAGAAGAGGCAAATAGTACAGGGTTCATCTTCCTACCCAGTTTCAGAGATGAAGAAATGGAGCAACACCCAGAGGCATGGGGATTGATGAGCCTGAAGAAAATATTTCCCATAAAGAGTAACAACTGCAAACCAGTCCCTGACCCTGCTGTGCTTATGCTACAGTCCTGCTCCAGGACATATTGATCCCAGCTCTGATTCAAGAAAAGTAGACAGCAGTGGGATAAATCAGTAAGCAACAATTTGCAACAGCACACTGACATCTTACCCATGACTCCTTCTCCTGGCCATGTTGCTTTAGTTTTGCCTTCTCCAGGGATTCAGGGCTTTGAGTACGTGATGTGCTCAGCCTCTGAATGATATTTAGTAGGGATTCCGCTGGCTGATATAGATGCTACATTGACTGTGTCTGGAGGGAGCAATGAAAGCATTGTTCTCATTGCTGGAGAATGTGCTGAAGGGATGGCCTGTGCAGGAGGATTAGGAATGTCTTGCCTGGAGGCAGGGATTGATCCTTGCTGTGAGAGAGAGGTGCTGAGGAAAGATGAGAGCCTCTTTAGAAAGAACCTGGTGAAAATCAAGCACCTGTCTTGGGAGTGGGCCAGGGATTTTGGGTGCTTGCTTTGGTTGGTGGCAGCAGAGGTAGTCTCATGCCTTGGCCCTTTCACATCTGGGACAGAGTGAGAAAACCACCTCTTGCCACTCGAAGGGCCACCTGAAAGAGAAATAATAATACAAGAGATTCACAAACCTCACTGCCTGCTCCAAAAATAAAATCTGAGAAACTCAAAGTCTGCAAAAACTAGAGAGACTAGGAGGGGAAAGGGTTGGTGAGAATGAAAGCCAAAGCCTGCATGTCAGCTGCAATGTGGAGAGCTCCTTCCAGCTGGCCTCAGTTCAAAGGAACAGTTTTTATTGTCCAAGAGCATTTCCAAAACTCCATTCAGACCCTCCAGAAAATTAACCAAGATGCAGGGTGAGATTTATCACCCAGTTAATATGTAGGACACCAGAATTAGAGAGGCAGGCAGGCAAGGAGGGATGGGAGGGGAAGATGTGTACCCTGTTTGAGAGGCAGAGGGGAAGAACAAAAAGCAAAGCAGGGGAGAATCAGGTCCCAGAGACTTAAATTAAGAGAGATCACATCAGAAGGATTCTTACAGAGTAGTGAATGGGTGCTATGAACTTCCACTGGAGATCTTGGCATCACATGCTACTATACTGGGACACAAACTGGACAAGTTGTGGCATTTAATGAATTAAAAGAATTTCATGCTTAGGAAAAGCCATCTGCTCTTTGGTGGTCAGAAGGGGAATGTTTTGTTGATTGTGCCTTTTTCCAGGAGATTAGTTATGGATTTGTCTCTCTTCTTTGGCACAAAACCATTCCAGACACACCGGGTCTGTCTCTGCTTCTAGTTTTGAATGCCCATCTAACTATTTAAGATCCCACTGTCATTGAAATAAATGTCAAAATTCCCATTGACTTTAATGGGAGGAAGATTGTATCCATAGTTAGCAAAATAATCTGCTAGGATAGGTATCCACCAGGTGGTTACATTGGTTAAGAGGTGATTTGATCATGGTCTGTGAGTACCTACATGAGGAGAAGATTTGATAGTAGAAGTCTCTTTAATACCAGAGACAAAAGCATAACAAGAGCCAATGGCTGGAAGCTGAGGCTAGGCAAGTTCAGACTAGAAATAATGCACAGTTAAGTGAGGGTAATTCACCATTGCAGCCATTTACCCAGGGACTTCGTGAATTTTCCTGGAACTCTTTTTAAATCAAGATGAGATGTTTTTCTAAATTATATGCACTAGCTCAACTACAAATTATGGCTGAATGAAATTCTAAGTCCTGTGTTATGCAGGAGGTCAGACTAGATTATTGTAATTGTCCTTTCTGGCCTTAAAATCTTATTGATTGTATCCTATTGGAATTTGAAATCAAGCCTGAGATAACACACCCTGAAATGTGCAGGTTTCTGTAGACTCTTTGCAGTTGGAATACACGTACCTGACTTGGAACGTTCAGGGGTGGCTCTGGGAGGCTTTGCCGTCATCAGAGGAAATGTGAAATTTATTCCCAGGAAAGCACATGGGTCTCCACTTTGAGGTAAATAAACTCCTCTTGTTTTGTTTTGCTAGTTAGGAACATAAAGAGACCTGGGTGGGAAGGCATTTATCCTGCAGCTGCTGTGCCCTGTCAGGGAGAAATCCACCTTCTCGGATGATAAAAGTGAGATATTTAATGCCAGGTCTGAGGGGAGAAAGTGGTGGTTCACCCATGCTGCCTTGGCACCTCAACCCTCAGCTTTCATTAGGCAGCCAATGCAGCAAGACTATCTCCAGCTGAGCAGAGGAACCAGTGCCCCTGATCTGAGGGGAACACTGCTTTTTTTCACAGAACTATGGATTTCCCCCATCCTCCCACTGCCACCAGTTAGCACCACAGCCTTGGGTTTTGCCCTCCCATGCCCTAGCAGTGAACAGCAATCTGACCTAGAGGAACCATCCCTTTGGTGGGGCTAAGAAGGAAATTCACTTGATGTCCTGCTTTCTCCAGACCCTCACTTCTCCAGCGCTGATGTTGAGGTGAAAATGATACTCTCAAAGTATGAGTTAAAGTTTAATTTCCTACGTTGTTCAGGGCACAGACTTTCCACTGGGTTACTGGCAGCAGGTCAGAAATCTGCATTCCAAGCCGAGTCACTTTGAAACCAGCCCCTGTGCCCAGAAGTAGAAACATTGCAGAGAGATAGAGACAGCCATCTCCCCCTCCAGGCCCTCAGAGCTCCCACCTTGCCATGATGCCTGCGCATATCACAGCATTAAACTATTTAGCAGCTGATGAGCCTCTTTTCAACCTGTTAATTACATGAACGTGCTCAGGGCAGCGCCCTCTCAGCCTGCCCATGGAAGAGTTTTCCAGCCTGGCTTGACTTCTCTCAAGATTGTGGGTGAAAGCCTCTCAGCTGCCTGAATCGCAACTTCTCTCCTTTCTGGCCCAGAGCTTGGTCTGGGGTTGCCCTTCATAAAGGACCAGGGTTCAAAGCCATCAGGAGTGCCTAGTGTTAACTTAATGACTGAGCTTTCTGAACTGAATTGTGCAATGCTGTCTTCCACCTCAAAGGCCTGCTTCCTCCATTGCTCTTCAGGGGCCTACCCTGATTTCACTCCTTGGGTGTTGAGGGAAAGGGTTTGAAAAAACAGTTTTTTTCTCCCCAAACTGCCTCCCTCTATCTCCCAGGCCTATGTTCTTACTGCACTGTGACCCTCTTTCCCTCCACTGTGTGCAACAACAGGCTCATAGGTACATGGGAAATGCTGTATCAGGTTAGATCAATTGTCACTTTTTACCTCTTCCTCTGAATAATCTGATACTCGAGCTAGGCTACTGGTGTAGGGGGACAATTATCGAATAAGCTGCTCACAAAGGAAGTTTCTTCCTAATCCCCCTTGCTTGTGGTAGGTTTATGTGCAGAAGTGGGAAGCTGTATATTTTTCTTACTTTTAATACAGTGAACCTCCTCATTATCCATACAAATCCATTATCCATACAAACCTCCTCGTTATCCATACAAATGTTGAATCCTCTGAAACCTATTAAGAGCTTGGCCCCATTGATATATTGTGGCAGTGAGTTCCATATTCAATATTTTCACTGAGGAAAAGAAGAAATTCCTTTTATTTTTTTTTAAATTTATCCTTCAGTTTCCTTCAGGCAGAAGTTTCCCTTGAGCTCGCTGGGCAAATCTGTGGATCTGTCTGTAGGTTCGCAGTTTGGGGGTTGGCTTCATCTGCAGGCTGCACAAGGGACATTTTATGCCAGTGCTGTGCATCACAACTATATTCTGATTGCTTTTTAGCTGTGGTGTCTTTGAGAGGCATGGGGAAGGAGCAGCTGTGGGATTTTTGTTTCCTAAAGGAAAGTGTCTGGGAGGAGATAAAGATATAGCAGAGTTGGATTTGAAAGACAGGCACTTCCTATGAGCTGATGAATTATTAATAAGGATAATCCTCTCCCTTACATTCCTCTCGCTTTTCACTGCAGGCCATCCCAAAGCATTCTGCTAATTACACAATCCCACTAACATATAGCCACCTCAGGGCAGGAAGCAGCAGCCAACCAGCTCTCTGTACAACAGAGAGGAAAGGGGAAATTTTGGCAAAAGACATCAAGGCAATCCCCAGCTCTTACCAAAAGTGCTCTGGGCTCTCCCATGACCACAAACAGACCCATGCTTTAAGATCTCATCACACACACAACTTCACATTATCTGTCCTTAAAGGCTGATGGCTCAGTTGACCCCCTTCAGCATTCCAGTGAGTCTGTTTAAAACCTTTTGCTGAGGCTGTAAATGCAGATGCATTAGGGGTCATTTAAGTTTAGTGAGGGGGCCGAGGACTGTCCCTTACTGATGAGTAGCAATAAGTATTACAAATCTGCTTCTTCTCAAAGCTGTTGCTGGCATTGAGTCTCTGTGAGGGCTGGACTAGGGAGAGGGCAGAGAATAATGAAATATCGATGGGGAAAAGCCTGTGAAGGGGTTTTGTGGTCTCATTAGGGAGTGCTGCACAGAGAAACACAAGTCATTCGACAGAAGCTCTGTTCACAAAAGCTGAGATAGGAATATACCTTTGGCATTAGAGTCAGGTATAAAGAATGCTAGAATTGTTAATTGGCTAATGTCCTGAGTTCTCAAAGCTCAAGCCATCATAGGTAAACCCTGTGAAGCCAAGACTCCTGAATAACCAAAGTGGGATTACACTCACCACCTCAGGGGAGGGACCACTCCCATTTGCCTAAATGCTTCACTTTGAAATAACTGGGTTGTGCTCCCTCATGTGTGTGGCTCAAGTTCTGCTCTGACGTTCTTCCCTTTTAGGCTACGATGAGTTGTGAGGGCAGAATTTTGGCTTTTGTTGTGTCCATACCATATATGTAGTGAAGGTAGTGGGAAAGAGCAGGGCTTTCCTTCTTCTGCCCTTCACGATGCTGATGATTGGAACGGAGAGTTCCCCGTCCCCATTCAGGATTCTGCAGATTCAGTTCATTCCTTGCAGCAGGCAAACTGGACTTTCCAGATATATTCAATTTACAAAGAGCACACGAGCCTTATCTGCACTAGAGAAACGTGGCATACTAACCACTACTTAGGTGCTTAGCATGCCTGTAAAATGCTTATGCACACATACACACTGCACAGGTGGTCACAGTGCTGGACTACCACTCCCTTTGGTACCTGCAGGTTTTGGGGCTCTGCCCCATGCCCGCAGCATCACACACCTACCAGGATGTTTTTAGCCCATTTGGAACTCCCAATTTTTGGGGCTCTGCTCCCTGCAGCAAAACCACCATGGCCAGTTGTCAATCACATTTACACAAAATAAACTGACCCCAGGTGTGAAGGAGATGTTGGTGGACCTAGATTTCTCAAGGATTATAACAGCACGAGCTTTTAGTGCCTCTGTTGAGGATGCTGGGAAATCCAATCACAATGTGATTTATACATTTTTCCTTATTCCTTTTGGTTTGGGGGCAAAAACATAAAGTTAAAAACAAACCCAACCATCCCCCAAGTACCTGGGTTTTTCCCAAGATTCCTCCTGCAATGAATGATGTGAATAGTTTAAGGCTAGTATTACATGACTGATTCTGGCCTCATGGTTTTGATGTGGTCTGCATTGAGTGTTTGTGTTTTTTAACAATATTGTGCATTCTGACAACTGATTTTTTTTCCATGGGGGTTGTGAGGGAGGGGGTGAATATTAAACCTCTGTGTCTGCCACAGATGGAGCTGCAAACTGTGGAATGAGTGAGTATCAAAGTGCTAAGTCAATGGAGCTCCCAGATTGGAATTGTCTGTTCCTAGACACTCATTAAAAACAGCCCAAGAGAACTGGGCAAAAAGTCAGAAACATGAAGGAATGAGGTGCTGAGACCAACCCAAATCACAGTGGAAATCAGAACCTGATTCCTAGCTAGGGCTGATACTTGTGGACCCGGCACATCAGTAACTGAAAGAATCTGCTGTGAAGCATTACGTGAGATGGTTTGGAGAGTCTGGTACCAGCAATCTGAGCTCCCCAGTTGGATCAGCGAGCTGAGTCAGAGCACAGAAAGCTTTGACACCAGGTGGTTCAGAATCACAGCTAACCAACTGGAACTCATAGCATGAGTGGCTTGGGGGCTAAGAGCAGGGGATTCATGCAGACAGACAGGCAGGCATGGGGACCTTGCACAGATTGTGTGTGACAAATTCAAAACACTCTTGTGCGCTCTGGACTTAAATCCTTTTTATAACACACACACACACACAACACCATAAAACAAAGCAAGAGCCTGGCTGCTCTGAAGTCTGGTCAGGCCCAGCAGGGAAAGAATCTGAACTGGATTTCTATGTCCCCTCCCATCTCATGCCTGAATTAACTGTTTCATGTTTGTACAGCATGAGGAGGGGGAGGCAAGGAAAAGGCTTCTGTTATGTGATGATTATTTGTATGAATGTCTACTGAATGCAGCCCCAGGGAAGGAGAGAAACTGGAACGAGGTTCTGGGATCACGTTATTGTAGCTCTGGGAAGAAGGCTGCCCTGATGTGGGTTTGTGTGAAGTGACATTTCTAACATTCTCGGGCAGTGGGTCAGGCTAGTCAGTCAGTGGTAACTGGGAATTGAGTAACCGTGGGGGTGTTCTCTGTGGAGCCGGGCAGTCACCTCCAGCCCTTCTGTATTTCCTTCACTCTAGCAACACATGCTCCCAGATGCTCTGGGCTTCAGACTGCCACAGATGATCCAGGCTGATTTTGTAATTGGTTTTAGGGAAGCAGTCGGAGCCCAGGGCTGGTGCTGTTTGGACCCAACCATGCCAAGATCCTGGTGTCTGCCAGGAAACTCAGTTAGCTATGCTGGTTTGAAGAATTGGGCTGCCTAGTTCGTTTTAGCAGTTTGCAGCTTGTTAGTGGATCCCTTGTATGAGTGTGTGTGTGGCTCAGTTCCCACTCCACCCCTACCCAAACACAATGACTCAAGGCACAGACTCATGGACCTCGGGGAGGCCAAGGTCTCTGGGTTTGAAAGTGAGGCAATCCTGTCTGGCCATGAAAATACTGTGCACCAAGCCCATCTCCCCAACAGGCTCGGAATTCAGGCTGCGGCCGCAGCAGTTCTCTGCAGGAATACCCCCAGCCTGTGCGTGGGGACCTGCTGGGCTCGCCTGCTTTATCTCACCATGACTCACAGCACAGACGGCCGAGCAGGGAAAGCTGAAGCAAAAGGGAGAGGAATTTCCTCCTCTTGGACACGTGCCCCCCGTCCTTGCTCGAAGCTGGATTTCTTCCTCCCCCCCGCCCCCACCCTGTTCTTGGTCCCAGGGCGCTGGGGGCAGTGGTCCCGTCTTTAGAAGAGGTAATGCTGGCCCAGCCGGGCGGTGAGCGTGGTGCAGGCACCGGAAAGGCCTGGCCCGTCCCGCTCGCCGCGGCAGAGCACCCGCCCAGGCCTACGCACCACCCCAGCAGTCCAGGTGGTGCACGTCTGGCCGCCGGGCCGGGGGGACTCGGCCCCTCTGCGATCGGCCGTGGCGGCGGGGCCTGAAAAGAGCTTGTCGCTCCCCGGCCCTGCCGTAACGTCCCACGCCGGCCCGCAGGGCAGGGCAGGGCAGCGCAGCGCATCCCCTCGCAAGACCGCGGCCCGGCGGCCCCTTGCGGGCGGCACGTGCGGGCAGGCCCGGGCCGCGCTCCGCCCGCGAGCGCGCGGCGAGCGGCTCCGTCCGAGCCCTGCACTCCTCCGGATCGGCGGGCTCGGCGCGGCGCTTCCCATTGGCCCCGGGTCCCGCGGAGCCGCCCAATGGGCTGTCGGCTTGCCGGCCGAGCGCTGCGGAAGGGCTCGGCTGGAAGCAGGTTAACGCTTTGCGGGCCCGGCGCCGGGTTCCGGCTCCCGGCTCCTGCCCAGCGGCTCGCTGCTGCCGCGCCCCGGGCCTGCCCCTGCCCCGTCCCCTCCCTCAGTCGCGTGCGCGCTCCTGTCCCACCGCTCCTCCGCTCTGCTTCGCCCGGCAGCGGCAGCGTCCCGCCCCTCCGCGTGGGCACCGCGAGGGTGACCAGATGGCCCGGCCGTGCGGTCCCCGCGTCCCTCCCGGCTTTGTCGTCTGCAGGCGCCCATTACCCCGTCCCCTCCCGGCATTTCCCACGTGTTGTCTGGTCACCTAGCACCGAGACAGCCGCGGAGCGTGGCGCTGGAAAGGACCTAGTGCTTCAGAGCTGGCCTCCGCAGCCGACACCACTCGGTCGCTACAGTCCCTCCTGTTAAAACGCCTCAGCTGAGGGTCTCCGGGCTCTGAGTGGGAGGCCGAGCTGGCCCAGCGCCCTGCCCAGAACAGAGAGAGCCTGCTCATGTTTCCAAGGGCGTCCCAAGCAGGGCCGGATCCTCCAGTGGTTAGGGCAGCAGCCCAGAACTTGGGTTTGATTCTCTGATCTGCAGGTTTCCTGTGTGATCTGGAGCAAGTGACTTAGGCCATGTGTACACTTACAGCAGCGTGTAGTGTAGGTACACTGCTTACGGGAGCAAAGACCCACCAGAACCTTAGGGTATGTACACCTCTCTACATGCCCAAGCAGTGTCTCCCCCCTCTACACTGCCATTTTTAGCAGTTTAGTGTCCCATTGCCTCCCTGCTGCCGGAGCCTTTCCTCACTGCAGGGAGCTGTTGCAGCCTTTCCCCACTTCTGGGAAAGCCTCCAGCGGAGGAAGGTTCTGGCAGAGGGAAGGCAGTGGGGAAAGGCTCTGGTAGCTCCCTGCCAGAGCCTTTCACTGCCACGTGTAGCTACCTGTCACAATGTGGACACAGCCTGCTTTTTTACTGTAGTGTCAAGATATACATATGCTACAGGCCGCTGTCAGTGTACAGAAGGCCTTAGCCTCCCTGTGCCTCAGTTCTCCATCTATAAAACGGGGATAATAGTGTAACCCATAGTACTACCTTACCTCTCAAGGGTGTCATGGGGTATATTTACATTGATGGGACCTTATAAGTACCTAAGAGGGGCATATGTTTAAGAAAAAAATCCCTATTAAAAACATTGGAAAAATAAATAAATGAATCAGTTGGTAGCTGGAAAATGATGTCTTCTAGTTTTATGTGGCCAGAGTGCAGAGGAGTTATACTAATATCCAAAAGAGATCCTGGGAAAGAGACACTATGACTTTTCTAACAACTGTCACTTCCTCTCTATGGTACCTGGGTTAGTGGGTTATTCTGCCCCAGTTTACTTAACCACCTTCCTCTGATTATCTGGCATCTGTGTCATCCCTAGCAGCACATGTGGCACCTAGTTCTAGAAATGGTAAATTTAGGCCCTTGGCACAGATATTTTATGGAAGGAGATTTTGCAATGAAATGTGCATGATATTCATTGTGACTCCATGAAATGTCAGGGATGGGCCACAGCCAAAGAAGAACACACAGCATTTTCTATCTGAGTCTCAAAATACTTTACAGATTGGAAAGAAGCAAATGCCCCAGCTCCACTGTGCGGGAGTGGATGCCCTGCATTGTTTCTGATGGTGTGAAACTCCCCTCCTCCCACATCTATGTATTAATTTTAAGGACTAACTTTGGTACTGGCTCTAGAGCAGTGCAATCAGCCTGTGAGCCTTCCAAAAGCTCAGCATGTCAGAGATTTTGATGCTCTCTGAGGTTTTGCCACTAAAAGTGATCATGTTCGGCTATCTCTGGGAAAGATCGGAGGCTGGAATAGCAGGTGGTGCTGCAGGTCAGAATTGAGGGCCCCAGGATAGGAGATGCCCCAATTGATTGAGCCCCAATCAAATGAATTGAAATGCTTTAGAATGTGCTGCATAGACATTCAGGACTGGAATAGCATGGAGGATTGTGGGTTAACATTGAGGTGTGTTGTTAGAGCTAGGTGAGGGGAGTCTAGACTGGAATAGCAGGGAGCTGCGAGTCAGGACTGAAGTGCACTGGAATCCAGTGCAAGTCGTGAAGGGGTCCAGACTATGATAACAGGAAGAACTGAAGGTCAGGATGGAGATGCATTGACTGAGTTGCTGAGGAAAGCTTGCATAGTAGCATCTGCCCACACTCTGCCTGGCTCTTGTTAGCACTGTCAGATGTTCACTTTCATGAGCACTAAAATTCACCACGTTTTTAACAGAGCAAAAGGACTGGCTAGAGCATGTGCACTCTTCTTTCTTGGAATGAATAGGAAATTTTAGTTGTGAAGCTAGAGTGCAGGGGCTTCATTCCTCAGTGAAAGCAGAGAAGGGAAATACAGATGTCACAGCTGGAATAGGAGATTTATCTTGGCAAGCAGAGAGGAAAATATTTTAAAAAATAAAAGAAAAAAAAGAATCCCCTCCACATTTGCTAGCCAGCCAACATGAGCAGTACCTCCAACTTGCAAAGGCCTTAAACTCCTGGATTTGGGCTATAGCTCAGCTGGACTGGCCCTTTGCTGGTTTCTCTTTGAAGTGAAAGCATAGCAGGAGGGACAAGGCTGTGAGAACTGAATTGAGTCTGAAGGGAGACTGTCCCAACACATCTCAATGAGAGATGGGGAGGGGAGAACCTCCAGCCCCCCGCATTGTGGGAAGAGAGAGATGAGGATCCAACCTTGGGTGCCTGCAGAGCTGGGGGAAATGGAGAGCTCACATATGGGTGCCTTATGGTAGCTCCCAAGGTAAGTGCTGCAAACCAGGAAGGGGCTCTTTACATGGAAGGCACAAGCACATGGAACTTGCCATTCAGGCAGCCCAGAGTGTGAGGTCTGGGTGGAAACATGTGGTGGAAACATGTTTGGACTACTCAGAGCATCCGTCAGTCACCAGGCTTGGGAGGGTGCAGGAGCCAGTGTCGGAAGACTCACACTCTTTCCTAGCTGATGAGTTGGCTTAACATGAGCAGTTTTCCTGTGGTGTCAGAGATGGTTTTGGGGATCTTTGTGTTTGGAGATAGGCTGGTCCATGTCTCCAGCGCACATATGCTTACATGCATATCCCAGCTCCATGGAACAGTGTTGAAGGGGAGGGGCCACCAGAGATTGTGGTTTGGATCAGGAAATCCAGCACATCATCACCATTGGGCTGCTGTCCCTTGGCTGCCCCCTTCCTGACCGCTCACTGGTAATACCGCTTTGGAAATATATCTCGTGATATTTCTTGGCTGCAGAACATGGTTAGTGGAGTGAGAAAGAAGGAGAGCATGAAAGGAAGGGGGAGATAGCAGGAGGGAATGATGTGAATGGAGATTGAGCAGTTAGCTTTGGATCCCATCTGGAAGATGTTTTCTCCAACTCAATTTCACACCATTTCCTTTGGACTGGGGTGGTGAAGATCACATTTCCTAGCTGGCTGGTCCCCTTTCCTTAAGCTGGGACCATTTATATGAAGGTGATTTCAAAAAATCATGAGGGAGATTCTAACTACATGAAGCTTACTGCATAGTCCTTCATCATATCACAGCTGAATCCTGGGGGAGACTTGGTAGGTCTCAACCTAGCAGGAAGATGCTCCCAGAAGGACAGTCTATACCAGGAAAATGCTGTGAGACTGAGTCCATTCTGTGCATCTCCTTACTACCCCCATTTTCATCCACATCCAAGGCCTCGTGAATTCCTTCCTTAGGCCTCACTCTTAATTGTGCATTTCTGTCTATTGCTCCACTGATCTCCTTACTGCCACAGCATTAAGTAAAGTTTATACAAAGTCTAGTCCAGGGAGTTCTACAATGTGGTCCACAAAGGCCCTCGTCTTTAGTATGGAGGTGTGGCCTGCAGAGACTACAGACCCCAATATGCAATGCTCCTTTCTGGCCCAAGTGGTCATCTTGCATACTGGCTTCTGTAGTTTACCTTGGAGTTCTCCAATGTAAAGATGAGGGCAGCTGTAATTTGCTGCCTTCTGCGCAAATTAGATGCAGCTCTCAGGCTCTCTGCCAGTGGAGGCCTTAGTGTGATAGAGTTTGGGTATCCTGTGGTAGTTGATTTTGCATATGCATTTATTAGATGTGTTTCAAAGGCATCCATCACCATTGGCTTTGGGTTGCCCATTATCACAGGATCCAGAGTGCCCATCCTGCAGGATCTGGACACCCAGATACTATTTGATCATTTTACCAGTTGAAGATGGATAAATTTACTGCTCAGAAATGTACCTCCAAGCTAATTTTATGTTTTGGCACATGGGAGACCAAAGCCCCTCATGAGGGAGACAACAGCAAATCTGTGACTGGACAGTTCACAGTCCTATAGTCTCCAAAATAGATATATCCAATTCTAAAGTGGTGTTATTCTTCATTGGCTATGCCTCCCCTTTGTTTCCCCTTTCCCCCATTGCTCCCAACCATTTCTTGCCTCTGAGCCCCTGCCAGCTTTTTTGGGTAAAAATAACAATTTACAAATCTGATTTTTCTGTGTGCACTTCCAATTTAAGGCAATCTGATCCCTGGTGCCATCTTTGATAATAACTGTAATTATCCCCAATCTGGCCTACTTTAAACACAGCATTCTCCTGTCTCTGC
This sequence comes from Mesoclemmys tuberculata, assembly GCA_007922155.1. NCBI lineage: Eukaryota > Metazoa > Chordata > Testudines > Chelidae > Mesoclemmys > Mesoclemmys tuberculata. Next base: position 41,400,070 of record ML675613.1, read on the forward strand.
TACCCCCACTCAGAGACACCCTGGGATTGGCTCTGAGCTGGTGAATGCGTGCTTGGTGAGCGATGAAAAGGAGCAGCATTAATGAACAGGCATTTAGAATACTTACACTCACTGAAGGATCAAAATCATAGAAACCAGGGGATGGCTACATCCCCTGATATTATTGATTTTTGGATCAGCAGAGTGGATTTGGACCCCTTTATCTCCCCCCACCTCCAATTCTCTCTTCACTGTGCAAGTTAGCTAAGATCCCTGGAGGAAAGTGGACCCTTGAAAAGAAGCCCTCTTGCATCTCTGTAATGTCAGCTTTGACATCTGCAGACACATTTTCAAAAGTGGCCCCTCACTCTGCATCCTTTCTCTTCTGGGCATGCGAACATTGAAAGTGCCCTAGATCAATGGCTGCCTTTGAAAAATGTTGGTATTTGAGCCAACCAGCTGTGCAATTGAGAAAATCTCCCCTCCCTCATTTCTAACCTGTAAATAACCCTCCTCCAGTGATCAGATGACCCTTTTGTTTTAAATCAAACAATATCATGTCATCACACTGTCTCTGTTTATCCTCTACTTGGGAGACCACAGTGTAATCAGAGATCCTTGTTCTAACTGGAGTTGGGATGCAGATATGAAGATTTTATGTGAAATTACTGAAAAATTCAGTACAACTTCTCCCTGGCTCTCTCCTCACCCCCACCCCTTTTGTTAATACATAATTATGGAGGAGATTTGAAACTCATGGGAAAGTCATTGATGAGTCCCACAGCACCTGTTCCTCCATCCCTGAGCACATAGGTAGGTTTGACTGTGGATTTGTTCTTTCGTATATTTGCTCACCGTGGAGGGAGCCTGGTATGCCAGAACTCTGCATTCCTTCGCTTTTCTAGTTTCATTCTCACCCTTCCCATTGCACTATCACCCTTTCTTACACTGAGTTTGCTTGTTCTGTTTAAAAGAGAAAAGACACAGGGCAGTCGTGGCAGCATCTCTGTGAATGTGTGCTCCTTAAAGCCAATGTTCAGAGCAGTGCGGCCCCCAGATGCACAGTGCAGGAATGGGCAGATAAGCTACTTGCCCAATGCTAATTAGATAACTTCAGTAAACCAAGTGTCTTCCACTGGCTCAGTGGCCCTCTCCTCACAAAAGGTTATGCCCAGGGCAACTATGAGTTGTTTTCTGTTACTTATCCTAGTACAAAAATGCTTCTAGATACCTGAAAATGGCCAAGTGGGTTTTAGCTCCCTGACCAAATTTGCCTCTCACAGAGAACAAACTTGGCAAATTTTCAGCCCAAATGTCCTGCGAATGGCTGAAAACCGGGGCTTAGAATGAAAGTGCATCCTTCGCAATCCTCCCCATAGTGTCTGTAATCCCAAGGGAGGTTTGGATGGCTCCATGTCAGCCTGCCACTGGGATGACTGGGAGGATAGGAGTGAGTGTCAGGGGAAACAAAGGACCAGAAAACCTACTGCCAGGAGGAAAGCAGGAGTCACAGAATCCAGAGAATTGGAAGGGAGAATTGCATCGTTAGTGCTCCTTTGTCGTCTAATTTTTTTCCAAATTGAAGGCAAGGGCAAGGGAAGGGATGACCAACTGCAGACTGCTCCCCCCTACCCTCTATGTTCTCCCTATCTTCTCACTGGCAGTGGCAAGGCAGCTGCAGCCTGCTTCTCTCTCCAGCCTCTCACCAACTCTTGCACTGCCCGGGCTCTGTTTACAGAAAGATATTGTGCTAAGGAAAAACAAACACACCTTCCTTTTGGAACAGGAACTAGGGGGTGTGATGTGGGGTCGCCTGGCCAACTCCTCCCTCAGCTCTGCTGTTGGAGAGTGAAAGGACTCTGAATACATGCCTGTACCCTCTCAGGCTCCTCCTGGTACACGGCCATCCTCCTTCCACTGTGCTCAGAGCGCTGTAATGTATGCTCCCGTCCCGCTCTCGCTTTCTTTCACGTGCACACACATGCCATTGTTCTCAATATTTCAATATTTTGTTTGCAGTGAACCTCCACTTCACCCTAGATTCTCCTGTCTTCAGCCCCTCCTGGCCTGCCTAGCCTTCTCTGACTTTGGGCCAGCTAGGCAGATCTTTTCAAACCACCTATGTCAGGAGTTCTCAAACCTGGGGTCAGATCCCTCAAGGGGTCGAGAGGTTATTACAGTGGTGTCGCAAGCTGCCAGCCCCCACACCTGCCGGGGCTGCAGCTGTCAGCTCCATGCTGGCTGACAGCCAGAGCCCTTCAGAGCTGGGTGGCTAGAGAGCAGTGGCTGCTGGCCGGGTGCTCTGAAGGTAGTGCCTCCCCCAGCAGCAGCACAGAAGTAAGGGTGGGATGGCATGGGGGTGGTGGTCACTTTTTGGAGGGCGGGAGTCATCACAGTCTGAAATATTTTCAAAGAGGGTCCCAGAAGAAAAAGTTTGAGACCCCCTGACCTATGTAATCTGGTCTTATCTCTCTTCTCTCTGGGCCAAAAGAGTCTCTTTGCCGATAACCCCGATCCTTTTTCAGCTGCCTATTAGTAACCATCATTTTTCTCATTGGTCAACCAATGCTTTGTTGTATCAAATGGAAAAGACAGTGATCTGATTTTTTAAATATGGGTGTGTGTCTTAGGGGAAACAAGTTCTGCATGAGATCAGGAACCCAGGTCAGCAGCAGCATTGGCTAGATTTATTGGCTGTTAGTGGAATGATTGTTTGCGGTTAACAGGCCATCTGTGGTGTTTAAATTTCATCAGGAAGCAGAATTTCACAGGCATTAACTGGCCTTAGGACATTCTCGTAGGGTCCACAGAGGGTCTGTGAAATCCTAAAGGAAATTAAATACAACATGGGGCCTCCCTGTTATTTTGATCACACTGTTTTCTCACTGATAGAAATCAGTGGTTGGTTTTTGTTATTTTTGGTACCAGGGTGTCTACTGCTGCTTGGAGAACACATGGGAACACTTATGTCACAGAGTACAGGCTCAGAAGAACACAGCCTTTTTATGTACTTATTTTTTTATCACACAAGTTTTTCTTGAGCTCTTTCTTCTACTAAATAGCATGTGGTATAAACCCAGACAGAGAGCTAGCTAGTTGGGTATGTATAGGATAGATAGATAAAAAGGTGGATTTGTCATTGAGCATTTGGATCCCACCTTATTAATAAAAAGCTGATTTTTATCTAGCTATCAACATTGATAAAAGTAAAGGATGGAAATGGTTATTTTTCATCCAAATGCTGTGGTTGTGGAAGTTTAGATCACAGTTCCATGGAAGGCACCTTAGCCCATATTGGAGTTGACAATAATATTCTCTTTTACTTGTTTCCATCTCAGCATTTCTCTGAGAATCTGGATAATTTCTCTGAGAATATGGAGGATTTCTCCAATGAACTCTTCAGCAGTTTCTTTGATGATCCAATGTTGGCTGAAAAGAACCCTCTGCTGGACATGGACTTGGACCCTCCTACTCCGGGCATCCAGGCTGAGCACAGCTACTCACTCAGTGGAGATTCTGCTCCCCAGAGCCCCCTCATGCCTATAAAGACCGAAGATAATGCCAATGGTGAGCACAAGAAACCCACATGCAGGTTGCCATGTTTCCAAAAGCTGTACTGCCTGTACTACAAGAGCTGATGCCTTTGAGCAGAGCTGAGGCCTGCCTGACCAAACTCAGGCTTCTCTGCACTGAGGCAACTGCTTTGACTTAGTAACACTAGTCCATAGATAAATTTTTTCCATTCTATTCTGAATTTCATCCACATTTTTTTCTTAAATTTGCTTCTCTCACAATAGAATTATTCATTGCTGTTGCTGAACGTTATTCTTGTTGGTTATGGTTTGTGCCTCTGTGTGCTCCTGGCGAACGACAAGCAGCAGTTCCATAGGACCCTGGTAGGTTGGGAGTGGATGCACTGGACTCAAGTCCCTTCCTGGAGCATACCGGTGGGGTTTGGCCTGGATTTAGGGAGCACAAGTCTCTGCCTGCAGCCAGTGTTGGTGCATGTGGAAAACTAAGTGGCTTCCTTATGAGCAGATCTCTTAGAGGAAGACAGAGCGGAACAGTTATTTCAAACCCTATTTTTAAAACAATTCATTTCAGGATAATTCATGATGGCTGGATATTTTTAGAACAATCCCAACAGCGAGCCCTGTAATTTGTGGGACTGTGTGGGTGTTCTGGCAGCTGATGGACACCAGGCTGCCTGAAAAAGCTGTGTCACAGACTCAATATATACAGAAGAAGAATCCCTTCCTTTTAGCAAGAGCAAGGTCTGGCCTAGAGGTTTCCCTGTCATAGCCAGGAACTGTCCCTGCTCTGTGATACCAAACGCCAAAAAAGAAGGAGAGAAACTGCCATCTGCTTCCTCTTTGTTCTTTGCAAACTACACAGTCAACACCCTTAGGGTCAGTACATGTAACTCAGACAGTGCAGAGGGTCATCAAGCAAAGGCCTTAACATCAGACCCAACAGCTTTTCCTTAACCTTAAAATGTTTTACATTCAGAAGGGCTTCCTGTAACTTTAACAATAACACATCCCTGCAGTGGGCTCAGCAGAAGTAGGTATTCTTGGGCAATGAGCAAAAACCACGCAGATAAGGACACACACCTTAACACACATGGACGTGACACATGCACGTATTGTAAATAAATAAAATGAGACGACTATAATGATAGGGTTAGAAGCAAACAGGATGGAGATAAGGGGTGCAATGAAACACAAAATGAAGAAGCTGCGCAGTTGCACTAAGCTAACTCAGGAACTTGTATCTGTTACATTTGTCATCACTTCCCCTGCCTCCTCATTCCATATATTGGCATGTCTCTCCTTAGATTGCAAGCTCTTTGGAGCAGCACCTATGTCTTTCCTATGTCTGTATGGTGCACATATTTGGGACACTGAGGGTGACAGTCACTCTTGTGCAGACTATGCACCAGTTAAGCCCCAGTTAAACCAATAAGACTGAAGTGGAGTGCCAGCCTTGCATTACCACAGTCAGAGGGTGCAGTTCACCTCTGTGAAGTGAGTGAGTACAATATCTATGCACAGTCACATGCATGGGATAAAAAACTGCATTTCCAGGGCTATATCTGGTTCATATTTGAATATGATACACATTCTAGTCTATCTGTGTGTTGGGGCCCATATCTCTATTCTGAAAACGTATGAGTTAAAGCACCATTCTAATGTGTATTTATATTTGGATCCAAATTCAGACCTATCTCTGCATTGTACCTATTAGTGCTGCCCTTAAACTCCAGTGCCACAAATGGTTTCCCTTTAACATCTGTAAAGGTTAAGCAGGTCCTTGCTGCCTGCAGCATTCTGGGAACCTTGGCGGTATCCAGTTCTGGAGCTGGCTGGGGCTTTTTACATTTTGGCTTTCTCCATGCTTCCCTTAAACGTCACAATCCTGCCCATCCCAGGCCAGGCCCCCACTAACTCAGTTAGGTTGGGAGGTTCAGATTGCTCCTCAGTCTCATGGCCTTGCTTTTCAGTGGAATCCACTTGCCTAATGGATTATGGATACAAATATGGAACCCTCTGGTTCCAGGTACCAGATTGCAGTTCTGCAGACCAAGGAGTGCAGGCCTGATTTCATGCCCAGGAGAAGGCTACAGTTCTCTAAAGCAGAGGGTGTAGGTCTGATTATATGCCAGTGGATGAACTGTTGATATGTAGAGTCCAATGCCACGCCAACAGCTAGGCTGTGGTTCTATAGCACAGAGAGGAGAGAGAAATGAAGACACAGCGTTTAAATATATTCTCCTCCCTGCATTTCTCTTCACTGCCCTCCTCGCTTCCAGAGAAGCAATTTCTATCTGTGTGTGATAGGTCCATACTTTTTACTCCATAAACAATCCAAATATCTGGCCCATAAACAATGCATCTTGAGAAAAGTGTTGAGGTAGAATCTCCTGGAATCCCTGACACAGCAGGATCAGTCTCATCTTCAGTGTTTCTAGATCAGGGGTGTCAAACTCATTTGCTAGGGCCAGCCAGATTTGAATTAAATGTACTTTAAGTGGGCCATACATACCATAAATCAAAACACTAGGCACAACCATTTTTATGTAATATTATATTTTATTTCCTAGATATCAGCAATATAAAAACTGCAGTAAATTCACTTCTACAACTATTTTACGATTAAAAGAATCAATCAATGATTAAGAATTATAGTACGGCACGATGCCCCAAGACCACACTATCCCTCTTCTGCCTTTTGGAGCACTGTGTCTCATGCACACAGCACTCCACGCACTGCTGCCAGAGTACACTGATCTTGTGGCAGCGTGCAACGCCATGAGATCTCGCAGCATTGCACTCTCTGGCGGCAGTGTGCGACGCCGCCAGAGAGTGCAATGCCACGAGATGTGTGGCAGTGTGCGCTGCCGTCAGGGGCCGGACCAAAAAGGTTGGTGGGCTGGATGTTTGACACCCCTCTAGATCATCTATACCCTTGGAATGTACACTGAGGCTGTGGAATGTAGATGCATCCATGGAAAATGCCTCCTCATCGGGCCCTTAATGACACCCTGTTGGGCTGTTCATCTCTGAGTCTGTAACCCAATTGCTCTTCTAATAAATCTTGCAGAGAGTGGGGCTTGGCATGTAGACAGGAAAAGGAAGGCCGGCATGTTCTTGTTTGGGTGGCTGCTGCTCGGCCTATTTGGAGTGACAGAGCTGGGGGCTGCCCTCTTGCATTGTTAATTCTAAACAATTTGCTGGTCTTGCTTGTCCTCCTCTGTTTTGATTAGTAACAAGTCCAGCAGCACGCAGGCAGAGGAGGCAACACGCCTCTTACCAAAAGGGAAATGTAAAGCTTTCCAGTCCTGCTTTTACCATTGTGGCAGAACAGCTGGAGGGAAAAGTTCATCCAGATTTGCTGGGTGTAGTTGCCTGTGGCCTTGTAACCCCTTCTCTCCCTCACTGTCCAAAATACAGGGCCCATCCACCCTAGAGCTACAACTGTAGTTTTTATAAATGGACATGGCTTGGCCTCCTTAAGAGGTAACACAATTCAGCTTGTGTCCACAGAGCAACTTTTCTGTTGTCACAATTGTGTTGTGTGTCCACTCCTGCTAGGGCGCCTAATCATGTTTGTACTGGTGCATTCTGGGAAAATCTAGGCAGCTATCCCATAGTGCTTCAGCAAGGAATAGGCGTGGGGGATAGACCTACAGAGTAGCACCAGCAGAGCACGGGGAAGTGCACTCAGCGCCAGTCCTGCTGCACAGAGAGCTGGAAGGAAGGAGGAGGACAAGCCAGACGAGTTGCACAGACACAATTAGGGAGTCCTGTCTATCCAATAAAACAAGTGTGCCAAACTAGTAACAGAAAGGTGGCCAGCACAGGCCACTGGCAAGAGTGACACTATTTAGAACTCTAATTACTGCCAGAGTTTTAATTACCTTCTTTGCAGATAAATTCTGAGCTGTGCCTCCCAGGACAGTAGAGAAGGCACAGTCCAAGAGCAGTGTGGGCAAAGGTGGCTTTAATCCATCTTTGTGCCACCTGGATTCTGACTGTGCTCAAGGCTGATGAGGTCCCAACGTAAGTTGCTCTGACTTATGGCAGCCTTCTTCTAGCTGCCTACAGGCTACTCAACAGTGCAGGAAGGCCACTCACTCTGCCCCTGGCATGTGCCCTACCCTGGGAGCTGCAAGGAGGAGCAGGTTAGGGCTGCATACACAGGCGTTATGCAGTTTCTACACTAGAGATCTCTCCTCTGGGCTGTTGTGACCCCTTTACACTCTGTAGCTGCTGCCACAGCAATGTCTAGGGGCCAAGATGGTGGCCCCAGAATCTGGCCTTATGCTTAGAGCTAACCAGGACACTAACTGGTGATACGCTCCGTTAAAGCCATAGCGTGGCAGGGCCAAAGAGTTCCAGTGCTGAGATGCAAGAGGAAAGGAAGTGGATTAGGGTGGAGAGAGAATGCATGACCTGAAATAGATGCAGACTAGCTTCTTGGCAGGCTGAGGTGTCTAAGGAGGAGGAAGGATGGAACCAGAACTCCAGAGCAGAGGCCAGGCAATGCTCAGTTTGATGGTTTGATGACTTCACAGTGTCTGAATTGACCATTATCTCCTTTTGTCTGAGATCCAGCTCCTGCAATCTCCCATCACCCTAATTATCCACACCCCAGGCACACACCCAGAATGGGGCACTCAGGCCCAGGAAGTGCTCCTCACAATGCTCCTCAGGGTGGAGACAGAAGCCTGCTTCTGCCTGGGGTGGGGAGCACCACGCATGCATTCCTCCCCCCGGAGTCACAAAACCCGCCGAGAGAAGGGAAAGAAGCACCTGCAAAGCAATGGAAGGAAGCGGTCAGGTTAGGGGGAGCCACATTCAGGATTCCAGTGCTGAGTTAGTTTAATGGAAGCAAAAACAGTATGGGTGAAACGTCAGCCCTGTGCGGAGGGCCTGCGCAAGGCCTGTGCACCATGTGCATCCTGCTCAAACCTTCCACCCTTCATACACCTCCCCGTCTTGCCTGCCATTTGAGACAGAGCCTGTTCGTTACCCCGGTAAAGCACAGTGCACCCCGTGGCACTGGGTATGTAAGTTAAGGCGCAGCAATCCACTATTCTGTTTTATTGCAATGGAGACAGAAATAACTAGGAGGCCCAGGGTTCCAGTTCTGCAGCCTTGCTTTGTATTGGCTTACGGCAGTATCTCCTGAGCCCATTGTTCTCCCTGGGCAGCAATAGAAGAACAAAGCAAAGAACAACAGCTCTGAATCCTAGCTCTTTAGTGCATATTCACTGTACAGTCGGGGCCCAACCGTTGCCACAACAGTCCCTTGTGGTTTGCACTTATGCAAAGGGGATGGAAAATGGTCCCTCTATGATTTCAAAATGTTTTGCATCTGGTGTCCACAGGTGCCTGTGACTACACAGTGTCAGGCCTTTGCTGTTGAGGAGGGGGAGGGCAATCGCCAAGCGGTTCTTGAGATGGTGACTGTGCAGACAGGAATGAATGGTCACTTCTCCACACTCTGTGGAACATGCTGCACCTGATTTAAAATCCACCTTGAACAAAGGAAATTGTGTGAAATGAATTAAAACACGAGGTCTGTCCTGGCCCCAACCCACCCACACAGAGGAAGGGATATCAGTGGTGAAGGGCCAGCCTGCAGAGTCCACAGGCAGTAGGACATGCTGGGGTGGCTTCTTCCACCCAAGGGAAGTTGGCATCTGTCTGCCTCTCCCACTCCATTGTCACTTTGGCAAGTTACAAAAGACTCTTCTGCCTTCTTCAGCCTGCATGATGGAGTCAGTCCTTGCCCAGTTCACCACCTGGTGGATATTGCTTTTGGAGCTGCCTTGGGTGTCTTCATGGTGAAGCACACTTTTGGCAAGGCCAGCTCCTGGGAGCGTGAGACACATAGGAAATTGTTGCCACTTTGCCCATGAAGCCAAATGCAGTCTGGGTCACCAGAAGGAGGCAGCTTTGTGAGAGCCCCACTTGCCAGTGGTGATGGAGGAAGATTAGGGATCCGTCCACTTCAAAGGCCAACTTCTGCCTGGCTCAAGCTGGAGAATGAATATCAGCACCAGTAGTGTCTATGAGGAGAGGGATTCATTGACCTCACTACCTTAAATATTGAGGGTATACGCACACTTGTGAAGCAGCAGTGCCTATCACAGAGCTTAATGCAGAAGGGAGACATCTATATTCCGCCCCCCCTCCACATTGGAAAGGAAGCCTTTGCAGATAGAGAAAAGGCACCCGGTGGCTCTTCCACCATTGTCCTGTTATTGCTGGTGTCCCAGGAAGCATGTTGGATCTTGATTTTCATGTTGTGCTTCTTTCAGACCTGGAGAGTGGAGTGTGGTCCCTTGGGCACAAACTGTGCTCCATTATGGTGAAACAGGAACAGAACCTGGCTTTAGAAGTTCCTGAATCCCAACTGGCAGCCAGCACTGTGCCAATGCTGAACCTCAACCCGCTGCAGAGACTGCCAGCTCTTGAGGAGGTGAGCCCGTTTTACCCAGAGTACGTGCATGGGCATGTAGCTGGTACCTGGAACTTCCAACCACAAACTCTAACTTTATCCTGGCTCTGTGGGTCCCTTGATTGCAGTTATGGGCCCTCCTGGGCAGGAGGCCGAAGGTGAAAGAAAACTGAAGCCGAACTATTTCCTTATTGTTAGTAATTTCTCCCCTGAAATAACAGTTAACACTGGCTCAGGGTTAAACACCCCCCCATTTTTAATTAAAAGAGTGAAAGGACCAAGGATGACTTATTCCTCCTGAGTAGACATTGAAAGATTTACCCTTCTACAATACAGTAGACTTTAAATTATTAACTATTTGGGTTAGATTCAAACCAATGTCCTTGAGGCACATGATATGCAATTTACCAGTCCCAGAGCCCTCTAGTTGTTCACTAGCATTTCTACTTAATGGAAAGCCTTTTCCTTCCAGTTTGCTGAGATTTCTTTAGCCCTTGGATTGTTTTTATCAAACGGGGAACCCATTCTGTTGGTGATGAGGTCCCCAGAATGAGATAATTTTAAGGAAGGCAGAATTAACTAATGGGGCTCAATATGAGCGTGATACTCCTGAGTCGCACTCCTAGCTCTGCCACTGACTTGTCATGTGTGGCCTGGGGCACATCACAAAACCTCTCGCTTTCCCAAGCTGAACAATGGGGGTAATAACCCTTCTCTGAAGCTCCAATTGTTGCTGTTTGGGAAGTGCAGGTGGGCGTCACACACTAAGTGTTAAGGATTATTATGAATATTTCCAAGAACGAAGGGACCAAAGCTCTCACCCACTCCCAAGTCCTTAAGATGTCTGTTTCTCTGAAGAACACCCTTGGATACTTTCTGCCCTTGGTGAAATGGGGTTGGCTGAGGACTCAGTTTGGCCCTAGTTCCAGTGGGGGCTCTTCTAAGAGGGGAAGTTTGTCCAATTTTGCATGGTGCTGAACTAATTGTCTTGTATCATGTGGCCCATCAGATAGCGCAGGAGAAGATCTACTATATCTTCCTTTTTTCACTCATGCAGGGCATCTTCCCTTTCAAACAATTCTATTAAATAAATCAACTATTCAAGCCAAAAATGCACATAAACTTCCACCATTATTTATGCAGCTTGAACTTGCTGTGCCCTTGAATGCAGATCAGTTTTGTGTGTTTGACAGCCGTAGCAAGGCCCCTCTGCCCCAGCTGTGTTTACAGTCTGGGGCAGTTTGCAGTGTATCTGTTTAGTGTAAAAATCTTTCTTGCCTGTGGTGGAATGGGGGAAGGGAAACTGAGAGCAGAGGGGCAGTTCAGTCCAGCTGGGAATGACATGCAGTTCATGTTAACTCTTAATCCATTTGATCAGAAACAGCTGTTCCCTGGCCCTGGTGAAAGTCTTAAGAGCAATAGGGGGTGTTTACTTGGCTTCTCAAAGCCTGTATAAATTCTCCCAGCTCTGATTAAGGTGGATCTAAGACAGAAATCCCTCTTCAATTGGGAGGGCAGTTTAATACTGCTTTCTGGGCTTTGAGTTGGGGTAAGGGCAAAGGAGGTAATAGTCTCCATTCAGAGATGCTGCCTTTTCATCTGCAGTGGCAACATGGCTGTGTGTAGCTTCCCCTCCCTCAGCAAATATACTTGTTTGGGTTCTATGTTTCAGGCAAAGACACAGATTTTTGACATGATTGTCTGTGCTGTTGGTTGCCAGTGTACCTGCTGCTGGTGCAGCACGCAGGCTGGCAGGGTTCCAGGGCACAGGGTGGAATGTGCCAGAGTAGAGAACTGAAATAGTGGCTTCAATCAACACTCCGTGAGAGGTGTTTGTGGAAGGTGGGGAAGGGAAGTGAAAGACCCTCAGAGACAGCTGTGTACTCTTGATCTTTCATAGACTCCTGTAGAAATGACTCCACCACCCGTGATCAAAGCTGAGCCCAGAGAGGTGAACCAGTTTCTAAATGTACCAGCAGGTAAGAAAATAGAATCAGCTAGCAGGCATTTACCCCAGTCATGCATCCCCTCAGTATTACAGAGGCCTGGCTGCAGAGCCACATCACTCTAAGCCATGCACACGAAACAACTCTCCTGAACAGAGCCTTGCACATAGACTAACACCAGGGCAGGTTGATATGGGTCAATGCGAATCCCCTGTCTTCATGCAGAATTACTCATGTTCCAATACAAATGGAATTACAGACTGTACGAAGGGCCACATACAGAATTGTTTACAGACAGACAGCGACTCCTATGCACAAGAAACTTCCCTTACAGCTGAAAATATACATGAGACCTGAGCATTGAAAGCCTCACAGGGACTTTAGCGTTATCCAATAACAAGCATCCAAAAGCCAGGAAGTTCAAAATTCAGTTTAATTTGAAAGAAACCCAAACATTTGAAGTACAAAAGTGCATGATTAAAGTACCATTAAGAACTCTGACTGCCCTGAGGGATGTAGCCTCGCTATACTCCCACATGCGATAAGGCCCACGGGAGTGGGGTCAGCCCTCTAATCCAGAGCTGAGGCTGTTCTCAGTCACCCTGTTGTGATACTGAGCAACCAGAGCCACTGGGGTGCATAAAGTGCTTTGGGAAGTGTGTGAGCACCTGAAGTGCTTTAATAAGAAATGCCTAACTCCTAAATAGCATTTTTCTTCAGTAGATCTCAAAGTGCTCCACAAAGGAGGACAGTATCTTTATCCCCATTTTACAGATGATGAAACTGAGGCACAGAATGGTGCTCTTCTCCTAGAGACCTTCCTGTGTTTGAGAGAGAGTGTGCTGGAAGGTGTTTTGGAGCAGAACGTCTGAGACAGGGTATAGCAGACTTTGCATGCTGTTTTGGTTTGTATATCAGCCCATCATTGTGGTATCTGGTACCTTGTAAAGATCCTCAGCAGAGGCAGAGCCCCGGACAATTCTCTGGAAGTTGGCTTGATTCAGACATTGCTAATTTGGTAGTGTATGCCTTCTAAGACATGCTTTCTTACATCTCTGATTTTGTCTTGGGCACGAGACCTCATCAAGACCTTTCAAATGAACATCATTCAGAGTCCATTAGAAAACTCATTTTGTAACCGAGATTGTAAGGGATACATTAGAAGGATTTTAAATTATGATCTCACCTATTTTTTTATGTCCTACGTCTTTCTGAAATACCTGACTCATAATAAAAACACTATCCATTGGCTCTGCAAGCAGTGGCATCAAGAAGACAGCCTGGCAGGCACAGCTTAGCATTTCGGGGCAGGAATGAGCACGTTGTATGTGTGTATTTAGAAATTCTCGCACTCTTCATAGACCCTGGGCACTTCACCATTGTAACATTGGTTTCTAGGGGAGCCATGCTGAGGTAGCTCAATTAGGGCAAAACTGCAAAGAATGGGAAAGACAATTCCTAAATCTGGTGATTATTTCTAAAACTTAGACTAACCAAGCCAACAACAAACAGCTTCTAATTTCCTTATTAGTTATGTTATTCAGAAGCCAAAACCACAGTTCCTTTAAAGCGATCCAGCCCTCTGTCTTCCTCCCAGACAGCCAAGTCAAATATGATGGGGGATTAATGAAAAATCTTGTCCATCATATAAAAAAAAGTTCTATCAATCCCAAAAGACCAGGCACATTACCAACCAGGTCAATGAATATTTCAGAACTTACCCAAATACACACTTATAGCCAATTCTTATTAACTAAACTAATATTTATTTAAAAAAAGAGAGAGAGCATAATGGTTAAAGGATTCGTTACACATACAGATGAAAATAAAGTCCTTGGGTCAGTTTCATTGTAGAGATGGTATGATGAGTTGCAAAAGCTCTTTTAGAATCAGTTTCACAGGTCATAGTCCAATAGACAATCCCAATGCAAAGTCTGTCTGATTTCTTCCATGAGAAATATCAGAGTGAACAAGTCTATAGCTGGGATCTTTAGTCTTACTGAACTTCCCCTGATAAAATCCAAGCAGATTTAAGATGACTGAATTGGGGTCAGAGAGACCTTTTATAGATCCTTGGTGGGCATATTGATATCTTCTTGATAGCAGGTATCTCCCTGAGCAAATAATAGATGATTGCTGTGGCTTTGAAATAGAACACCACCTCCCTCATTTCCTACCCACACTGGTAACTAGCTACATTAGCACAAGGTAATCAGGTATTTACAACCATTCATTACTACTTAAACTTCAAAGAGAAATAAACAACGACATTACTACCTGATTCAAGTCTCATCTGACGTTAATATCTTCTTTTCATTTCTAAATTAACAGAATATAATGGCAGACAGGAACTAGTTGGTTACATCAATAATCACTAACAAGATTATAGGTAAATACAGACATACATAGCCATTATTTGCTTCCAAACTCCTAATGGTATAAGTTTAAACTTCAAAGTTTTTGTTATTTTACAATGAATGGCTCTAATGACCATTTGTATTTCCTTTTAATGTGTTCTCAAAGGTTGTGTTTGGGTTATTCAGCCTGTCTGTGGCTTAACCTTTCCTGGCTCCGTGCCACAACCATCCTTCCCAACATTTCAAATGGTTAAAGCAGGATGCAGTTGGCCACCACCAGTCCTTGTGGTGCCATGGCTGCTGCAGCCCCCGGCTCCAGCACTGCAGCCACTGAGTATGTGCCACGCTCAGCCTCTGCCTTGCAGCCCATCCCTCCTCCCCGGTGCAGTGTCACTCACATCCTGGAGCCACTGAGCATGCCTGCGGGGGCTGAGCATGTCTAGAAGCAGCAGAACTGGCTGCCCTCCCTGCCTCGGCCCAGTCCCCTGCCAGCGGTACACAGCGTGTGTAACATGCGTATGGCTGTGGGCACCAGCGAATGCAGGAAATGTTCTATTTCAAGCAGGACGGGGGTTCTGAGGACCAAACTGAACAGTCCTGTGAAATCCAGGACTGTTGGGAGGTCTGCTTCACACTAATGAAACAAACAATGCTGCTTACAAATATCACACCCCTCTAGCACATTAAATGGGTTGCTGTTGTGAATGAATAGCGATAAAACTGGCCGCCTTGCTAGCAGTGACCCTCATCAGCTTCACCATGATATCCCATCTCCTCAGCCCACCACTTCCCCAAATGTCTATGAAAAACGGTGGGCCTCGCAGCATGGCCAGCAGGTTAGCATATATAGGCTGAGGCAGGCTTACCAGGGAGCCATATCCAAGGTCTAGAGCCCCAGGCAGGGTATCACAGCCAGGAGTTCCCTCTCCTTCAAGCCAAGCACATGGCAGCACAAGCACCTCTGCTGACTATAGCAGGTGGTTCCAATTCAGGCATTTCTTTGGGGAGCAGGTTCTGGTCCCATCCCCGTGTCAGGGGCCTGGTTCCGGTGCTCCCTCATGCCCCCTCCACAGAGGCCCCAGCTCTCCACCAGCCTAGGAAACTCCCTTGTCTCTCACCCACACACTGCAGGAGCCGATGCCACCAGGAGTCAAGTTCTCGGAGGACTTCCCTGCACTCTGTTGTATAGGAACAGACTCCCCGTGCCCCAGGTTGCGACACCATTTGGCCCGTCAGAGACAGCGAGGCTGCCAGGCCAGATCTGAGTAGTGGTGCAACTCCCTGCACCAGGTCGCAACGCCACTCTAAAATTTGGTCCTCCCCTGTGCGAGGGACAGCTGGGTCAAATGTCAATAGCATTGCTGCAGTACTGAGTTAGCACAGGACCACTGCTTAAAAGTGGTCAGGCCAGGCCTCCCACACCCCCTCAGCTTTGCAGCCTATGGAACTTGGAGCAAGTGCAAGGGGGAGGGGAAGTGTTCACGCACCCCCAGCCCCTCTAGCTGGCACCACTGACTGCAGCTGCAGTTGTGTCACACGGGAGGAGAGGCACCGCTGAAGTGCCGATCTCCCAGACTTTTTAGGACTGAATTTTCAAGTGTTCCCTGATTCTGAATGTCTGCGACTGGACACTCAAAAATGGAAGCACCCTAAATCAGAGTTCCTGCGTTCTCTCAGGCCCCATATCACAAATCACAGCAGTGTACTCTCGAGGGGACAAAGGCCTGCATAAGCATGGCTAGGATGCGTTCTTCTTCTTGAGCACAGTTCGAAGAAAATGATTTGGCCACAGGCTCCAGGAACAGCTCTGGCTCCAATAAACACCCAAAGTGCAAAGGTGAAGAGTGTGCTCTTTGTGTGGGGGTCATGGCACCACCTTTGACAGTTCTTCTGCTTATTTCCCCCAAGCTACCAACATTGTGTCTTTCCTGGGTTGAGCCTTAGCTCACTTGCCCTCCTTCAGCCTCCAGTCTCCTATGGACAGTACTCTTTCCCTCCACCCCTCTCTCATGGAAGCCCTTTGCCATGGTGCTGTCCATGGCCCCACACCTCTCCCAGTAGGGTGATGTTGTAGTGATTACCATGCTCTCCTTCCTTCCCATTAGATGACCTGGTGCAAATGCCTCCAACGCCCCCCAGCAGCCATGGCAGTGACAGTGATGGATCTCAGAGTCCGCGATCCCTGCCTCCCTCCAGCCCAGCCCGGCCAGCTGCTCGTTCTTCTAGTGCAATCTCCACCTCGCCTCTCCTCACAGCACCACACGTAAGGAACTAGACTGGAGACATCAGGATGCAAGTTTGCTCACAGCACAGAGTGCAGGGTTCTTTGTGCTCCTAGGCGCTGGTAGGCTTTACCTGGCTGAAGGTGAAAGGGTTGCATTAGTTGTTAGTCTCACAGCTGGCAATTTCTGCTCAGCCCAGAACTGTATAACCAGAGGGGTGCTGCAAATCAGGAGTGAGGCTGATTGGCAGAGCTGCCTCGGACCCCAGGCCTGGAGTGGTGTGTGGGGAGGCCGTGTTGCAGGGCAGGACTGAGATATATGGCAGAGAGAGGTTGATGAAAAGAGGCTGGCAGAGCACCAGCCTGTGATTGCGGGGCTCTAGCCAGCATAATGTGACTCCTTCGCTTTCAGGACCAGCACATTCACTACAGACCACGGAATGGACTTCCTGGTAAAGGGGTAACTGAGAAGTCACACAGAAAGGGCATGTGCTAACTGCTTTTCATGAGCTCTGCAGCAAATTCCCATAGCAAACAACAGCTTGGGGAGCAGATATATTAGTGGGCAGAGCAGGAAGCAGCTGGCTGGCTGTGTCGCTGGGGACAGGTTCCAGTGGCTGCAGTGAAGATTTACATGAGGGTCCCCTGTTGTGGTGGCTGCAGTGCATGGGGGGATTCATTGTTGATACTCTGTATGCCACTGATCGCTTCTGCCTGTGTATTTCAGAAGTTACAGGGGACTTCAGGCCCCTTGCTTTTGACCGAGGAAGAGAAACGCACCCTGATTGCAGAGGGCTACCCCATCCCTACCAAGCTGCCCCTCACAAAAGCAGAGGAGAAAGCACTGAAGAGGGTCAGGAGGAAAATAAAGAATAAGGTCTCTTGTGTAATTATATTTTAAACATATAGTTTAAATGATTCAGACACATCAAGTTGTGCACATGTCCCCCAATGTCACTACACAATCCTGCTATTATTGTTAACCCTCGCCTCTCTCCCTCCTTCCTACAATCACCTATTGCATCTTGCTCCAAATTATATTGTAAGCCCATTGGGGCAGAGACCACATTCTCCTCTAAGTCTGTACAGCACCCAGCACAAAGGAGTCCAAATCCTGAATGGAGCTACTGGGCACTACCATAAGATACATATTAAATCATATAATTGGGTAGTGGCTGTGAGATTCCCTGAGCCAATCAGATTAGCAGGAGCCCTACCGGGGAGCTGATGAGATCCTGCACCATAAAATTAGTCACCATTTGTGATTCAAAGATGGTTTAGGACAGGGTTCTTTCCAGCCAACCCCACCACATAGCCATGTGAGAGCACATTTCCGAGTGACCCCAGAGATGCTGGCAAGGATGATGGAGCTCAGGCACATTGCAAAAGAGATTTGTAACCTTCATCTTGAGGAACGCGAAATGCCCCCGTCTTGGCTTCCTTATTCCTAGGTGTTTTGTGGCAGGTGTGATAGCCCGTTCTGCCTTTGGACAAGAGAAAGCGCACGCAAAGGAAGCAGGCGTGTAACGGGTGAAGAAGTGGCTTGAGGCCTGTAGTGCTGACTTGTGTTTGTTACTTCCCTCACCTCCCAGATCTCTGCTCAGGAGAGTCGCAGGAAGAAGAAGGAATATGTGGAGTGTCTAGAGAAAAAGTAAGTATCTTCTCCTGCCTTCGAAGCATCCAAGCAGGGGTATTATTGGACAGGACGGCCACTGACCTCCATACTGTCCACTGCTCATCCTGTTTTGCAGTGCTTGGGGCTCCAAAGCCCATCTGGCTCCCCACTTCACAGGCCACTTCTGGGGCTTGGAATTCAGCTCTAAGCAAAGATGGCTGCATCAGCCCCAAAGCTCTCTCTCTCCTAATCCTAGTACTGTAGAGGGATGTCTGCCTTCGATAGTACCATGTTCCAAGGGCTATTAAGTTAAAAATATTCTTAAAGTATCTGGGATTTCAGATGCCTCCTTTCATTTTTGTGACTCAGAGCACAGCCTTCCGCTGGTGACAGATTGTTTGACAGTGCTGAGTTGGTCCTAAGCATGCACCATACATGTTTTAGACAAATTTAAAATGAGGTATTAGTTTTAACCTGACACCTGTACAGAGAATCACATGTTATTTCATGAAAACTGTACAGGTTTCTTAGCACACAGATTTGGTTTTCACAGCCCCTCCCTCCGCCCGCCTTCCCCCAGACAACCCACCATACCTTGCAACACTGGATTATTCCTTTAAAAACTGACTTACTTCTCCTTGCCTTGTTCTGTTTTCCCCCAATATTCCAGGCCTTTTGACCCACTGTTTGCATAGTATGTTTGGTGAGATTAATGTTTCCCTACTAGAAGCTGCTCCGGTCTGTCTGATCACTAATCAGGGGCTTTGGGGGGCTGTTTAAAATGATGGGGAAAAGCACAGATTTCCACTACTGCCAGCCGGCCCTCTGCCTCTGAGGATCGCCCCCCAGCAGCACCCTGGCACCCCTAGTCCATGAGCTCCTATTCTCACCATCTCAAAATCTGAGTGAGTGGTGTTGTGACCCAGTGCACTGGGTCACTGTACCACTCAGGTCTGGCCCAAACAGAAAGTGGTCAGGCCGTAACCCAGTCTCCCCTCTCCCCCACCCACAGCTTTGCATTCTATGCTAAACAATGTGGATCAAACCAAGTAAATGACCTGTCACATGTATTCCCAAATACAGATACTTCTGACACCCTATATTCAAATTTTCAATTGTGACTACCACTACATTTCCTGTGCATCTGCTCAAATCAGAAATCCTACATTTGCATGAGCATACAGAGTAATTGTACATCTCACTGCTTGCTGCATACACAGTTATCTACTTTGCATATGGTGGATGCCATGGGAGCACGGGCATTTTGGGGCATTAAATACAATCCCCCCCATCCCTATATGTTGAGATGATGACTCAAGTGGCTTATAGCCAGGAGGAAACTAAAGCCAAGTTTGTTCCCCAAAGCCCCATGCATGAGCTTTGGTTTTTATCTTATAAGGTGAGCTAGGGCAACTGTATCTACTTCCTTTCATAGTTCCCAGCTTGTCTGTGTTGCAGTCACAAGTTTAGTGTAATGGGACATTATCAAATTAGAAATAATCTATGCAATCAGATTCGTGCAAGAGGCTCCTCCCACTTGTGTGGAGCCCCTAATGGGCCTCTCTCAGGCACAGCAGTCTGTCCACAAGGATCCAATTTCATGGCCGGTGTTTTTAAAAATAGTGTCCTTTCCTATGTCATTAGTAGCATCTGAGATAATTAAAATGGAAAGATTCTTTAAAAAGCCTAATTAACTTTCACTTTCCTCTCTAAGTAGAGAGAAATGCGCAATGAAAACAGATGAGTCAGTTTTACCTTCTGGCTTTTATGCTCTTATGTAATACACATACACTAGCTAAGTGTGTTGTGCGTGTGAGCATGTCTCCTTCTGGAGATTGGCCCATAGCTGGTGGGATTGCTTCTCTAGTTTGAGTAGCAGCGTTCTGTGCTTTCGGTCCTGAAGGTCCTATGTTTGTTCCCCGTTTATGGCCATGGTGTCTATGTACCTGGCTACTACTTATTACTCTAGCACAATGCTATGATATTTGGGTTACAGTGTACATTTAAAATTTTAACAAAAAAAAGTTAATTGGAATTTCAGCTGTAACCAAAAGAAATGTATTGACCTTATTTTCTGTAAATGCTAGCTTGCACAAAACCTACATTTTGGGCCTAAACGGTTCAACCTAGCAATGTCCCTTTAAGCACCATTTTTATATTGAATGGGTAGTTCAGAAACTGGCGTGGTCGTTTCACATGGTTGTAGGTATTGGAAAGCCTTCTGTTTTATTATTGTCACTTCCATGGCTGCTACTATTTCCCCAGTCCTGCAGAGACTTCTTCCCTTCTGCTGTTCCCTGTACCCTTGCTGCATTCTTTCACCATAGTATAGTTACAGTGAAGAACTTGGAGAAAAGAGAGTGTGCACGTTCTCCACTGCTCTCTAATGGCTAGAGCTGTCATGTGTTTGAACTAGGGATTCTCTGTCCCTAATAGGGCTGGCAGCTAGAGCAAATTCTCGTTTCGTTCAGGTGCCCAGCCAAAGTGAAACACAGCAAAGGAATTATTGAGCATTGAAGGGATTCACTCTTCACTGTGATCCCTTGATTGTTCACATCAGTTGAGAACATGTTGCTAGACAACACATGATCATCTGACTCCTGGAGCTGTGAGCACATCTGCAGGAGACTGAGGGCACAGAGCTGTTCAGGGGTTGAGCTTTGATGGAGGACTGGGTGCAGTGTTGGCCTCTTTTTTGCAGCATTTGTAACTAACTGGATTTGGGTTTTATTCCTGCAGAGTTGAGACTTTCACATCTGAAAACAATGAACTGTGGAAAAAAGTGGAGACCTTAGAAAATGCAAACAGGTGAGAGAAGCCAATCCTGATCTCTTCTGGGGTGGGCTGCCAAGAAGGGCAGCCAGGGGAGTGCTTGGAAAGAAAGGAAAGGCAACCCTCCCCCAATTCCTGGCAGAGTCTGGACTGCTCAGCAGGACCTGGTTCCCCTCCAATGGCAGCAGCAAGTCAGCTGGGTTTGGTTAGTGAGTGTGGAATGTTTGTGTTGGGTCGGCCAGGCAGAGGCTGTCAGCAGAGAAAGGGAAAGAGCGAGGGAGCTCTCTGCCATGCCTTCCTTCCTCTCCCCGCAGCCCAGAGTCCTCTGGGCTCTGCCTGCCGCTCAAACCCCTCCACTCTTCTTGTCTCCACGGGAGCTTCCCTGCAGGAGGCCCCAGAAGGCATGACCCCCATCTCTCAACCTCTTTGCTCTGCTCACTGAAGCACGGAGAGCTATTAAGTGGCAAGGCCTGGGAAAAGAGTAGAAGACCAGGGGCATAAGATACCTATTGGGATTTCCCTAGAAGAAAGAGCTAGGGTTACAGGATGACTGGGCAGACTATAGGAACTTTCTTCCATCTAACCCAAAGCAACTCTCTCCAAACCTGACACTGGGGCAGACCGGGTTATCTCCTGTAACCTGCGGGAGCCCTCTCCTTGTCCAACACCCATGCAGATCCCATTATGCCCTTCTCCCCCTCCTCCCAGCCTCTGGGAGCTTTCTCCTTGTCTGACAGTAGCACAGCTGCTCGCCCGAGGGAGTAAGTCTCTCTCAGCCTAAAGCAGGCCCCTGGCCTCCTTGATGAAAATCTGGAGAGTGCATGGGGTCTCAGCACTCAAAGCTGGCAGCCTTTCCACCCAGGAATTTGTTTCCTTTGAATCTATAACACGGAAAACACACACACATGCAATAGACATAGGAAGCAGCACTTGGAATTGGGGTGAGCTCTGCCTCCTGTCACTGTGCATGTGTGGCAGAGCAAGGGCAGAGTCACCAGCTAGGAACTACCATATGTTTGGGGTGAGCGAGGATGTTCCGATGCACATGTTCCTTGTGTTCTGAATTAACACCCTGCTGCATGTGCACTCCTCACAGCCGCACACTCTAGCAGCTGCACATGGGGATTCCTTTAATCCGTGCATGAGCCTTTGGCCAACGGGGGAGAAATACAGTCAGTGACCCTGTTAACCAAATCCATCTTCCCACTTGACCCCACCATCATGACTGGAGCTCGCCTGGGGCTATTGTCCTACCTGACCTCACTCTGAGGCTCTTTGTCAGACTCTTTTCCTCAGATCCCCTGACGCTGAGGCTCTGACCCCAGCTTCCAGGTCAGATGCTGCTTTTTGGAGACCCCAGAGACATCAGGCAATGCCTTCCCAGCTTTCAGTCGCTGTTAATTTTGCAACCTCACGGATGGTTGAGGCCTGCCATCTGCTGGACAGATTGTGAACTGCAGCCCATCTCTCCTGCACAACCCCTGAATTTCCTCCACCTGGGTTTTTGAGAAGCAGCCAGGAGCAGAAGCATCATCGCCAACTCCAAGCATTCAAAATAAGAAACACTGAGTTCCTTTTATTGGCCTTGCGAGCCTTTAGAGGGCATGTTTTCCACTTTCCTCTACAGCCATGAGAGCTGAAAACTAACCTTTAAAAGATACGAAATCTGAGATTCTCCTGAAATCAACTGACTCCAGGAGCTGGGGCTTTATGAAAAACACCAGCTACCATATGACTCACAATAAGATTGCAGGAGTTGGCAGTGCTGCAGAGGGGAAATTACTAGGCAATTTGTAACAAGAAAATCTAGGCCCCCTAGCTACAGAGCCCGAGACTCACTAATGCTCCTTGCAGTCCCCCGCTCCCGCCCCCGAAAAAGGCCCTTTGCCATGCCAGTTAAGCAGTTCTGCCCTTTATTGGGCAGTAAGTAATATGTCCAGAACGGGGGGGTGGGGGCATATAAGGTAATTTAAACAAGAAAGTGAGCCTGTTATGTGTCAGCCAGGGCAACTAGAAAAGGCATTATTCACTCAGATGTACATTTAGCTTCGCCCACAGCCCCCTGCAGCAGCTGCCAAGAGGGACGGAGTTGAAACTGATCACATTTTAGTTTTTCTTCCCTCTCAGCCTTATGCTCTATGGGGTGTGGGTAGTGCTATGGGATGTGCAGCCCTAGGCAGGCTACTCCTCCGGTTTGTGCCCTGTCCGGTACTGAGACAAAATCAGATGTGGCTTTGTCCGGCATCACAGATGAGTGACACCATTCTGAAGAGCGTGCTGCCTTGCCCCTGCCAGTGGGAGCTCACACACTGCGTGTGCATGGTCATACCACCCTCAGAAGTACTGGAATCTCTGGTATTCTGGGGTTGTGGCAGTGGACATCCTAGGCACCCTGTGCTAGGTATTGAATCTACCTGGGCAGCCTGGACTGGAGTCCATTTTTACTCAATCTGATTGTGGGACATCAGGGCAGAAGGGCTAACGTGGCATGAGGAGAAGAGGTGTCCTTTGCCCTACTCCTGTGGGCTCCATTGCCTCTACCACTATCACTTCATTGCTCTGCTTCCCAGACCTATGGGGTGGAAGACTCGGATGAACGAGGGAGCTCTTCTCATTCAGAGGAAAGCTGGGGTGGACACTGGAAGGCTTCAGTTTCAGTCTCATATACCGGACCCTCCATGATCTTCCCTCTTCATTGCACTATCGTGTGGTTGTGTTCTCTCCTAGGACTCTGCTCCAGCAGCTACAAAAGCTCCAGGCCCTAGTGGCTGGGAAGGTTTCCAGACCATATAAAATGGCTTCCACACAGACAGGGACCTGCCTAATGGTATGTGTTTCAGGTCCTTCGTTCTTTATTAGCCATGATTCCTTGTTCAGCTTTATCTATCACCCCATTCCCAGACAAGCCAGGGATTGTTCCCTATAGCATGCTTCCAGCCTTGAATAACTAGTGGGTACTATGTCAGTGTCCCACAAAAAGAGGGGTTTATTTAGGATAATTCTTTCCTTGGAATAAAGAGGAAAAATCATGCATACATCCCTCTCTCCAAAGATCCTCAGTATTCTTCTCAGAGCCCAGAAGAGCCTCTTTCCTGTTTCACTGTTTTCTATTCCTCACCTTTAAGGCCAAATATAGGAATTGCCAGTCCGGATTAGACCTCTGACAATGGCCAGTGCCATTGTTTCAGCAGAAGGTGTAAGAAGCCCTGCTGTAGGCAGTTACGATGAAATAACCTGCACACAAGTCAAGTTTTTGCACTGAAGCAGGAGGGTTTATACCTATACTATATTTTTATCCCTTCTAATGTCAGTCTCATTAACCATAAATGTCTGATTCTTTTTATGAATCCTACTAAGCTCTTAGCCACAGATAGTTTGTGGGAGTGAGTTCCACATGTTAATTCTGCACTTTTCAAAAATCATTCCCTTTTACCAGTTTTAACTCTGTTCCCTTTCAATTTCATGGGATTCTCCCTTGTTCTTTTATTATGAGAAAGGATAAGTAGAGATGCCTGATCCACCTTCTCTGCACCATTCATTACTTAACTCTCTTTTGTCTCTCTCATTTGTATCCTCTCTAAACTAAACAATCACATTCTTTTCAGTCTCTCATCATACAGAAGTCATTCTCTTTGTGCATCTCTGAACCCCCCACATCTGCTGTTTCTTTTTTTTTTTACACTGGATGACTAGAACTGAGCACAGTGTCCCTGGTAAGCATGTGCATTATAATGGCTTTGTAATATTTTCTATTGTTCATGCAGCCTTTTCTTTGCTTTTTGTCAACCACTGCACATCAAGCAAAAGTTTTAATTGCACTCTCATAGTGGTGCCCAGATATTTTTCTCCTGTATGGTTATAATTAATGTTTAATGCAGCAAGATATATGAACAGTTCAAATTATTCCTTCCAACAATGAATTTCATCCACTGCCTATTCGTCTAACTTCGTTAAATCCCTCTGAAATTCCTCAAAGTCTGCTCTAGCCTTGACTAACCAAAATAATTCTGTGCTACCTCCCTCTTTGCTCTTTTCACAGATCATTAATAGATCCATTAAACACCACTAATGCTAGCATGGACACTTAGGCCACCACACTGAACACTGACTTATTTATTACTACTTTTTGGGGTTTTTTGCCTCCTGGATAGTTCCTGATCCATGACAGATCTTTACCTCTCATCTTGTGACATCTTAGCATCATTTTCTTAATAGCTTCTTGTGCAGGACTTTGTCAAAGGCTTTTTTGAAAATCCAGATAAATTAAATCCGTTCTCCTTTATCCACTACTTTGTTGACAGAGCCATCAAATTCTAGTGTATTGGAGAGCCTGAATTTTTCTTCACAGAAGTTGTGCTGATTTGTCCCTAGCACATCCAGTGTTTCAGAATATATTTACAATCCTGTTTCCGTTCCCTTGATACTGAAGTGAGCTCATCGTCTGTAATTCTGAACATCACCCCTTTTTACAGTTAGATAAAACATTTGCAACTCTCCAGGACTCCCATGTAGGAGATGATTTTGATGAGAGGGTCCATACTTTTGTTAGCAGCTCAGCCACTTCATTTTTAAATTCCTTCAGAACTCTTGGGTGTAAACTACGTATCTGGGCCTGGTACCTCATTTCTCCTTCATGTGTCTGTTCCTGCACTTCCTCAGTCTCTGACAATTCTTCATCTTCATTATTTGGTTCGTAGGTTAAGTCTGGGATAGGTATCTCCCAGACATCCTATGTGCTACAGACTAATGCAAAGAAATATCTTCGCATCTCAGCAATGTCTTATATTCCTTAGTTGCTCCCTTTATTCCATGGCAGTCCAGCAGATGTACCGGTTCTCTCACAGGCTTCCTGCTTCTAATAGATTTCAGTTATTTGTTATTTGTGTTTCTATCTTTGGTTATTTGCTCTTCATATTACCTCTTAGCCCTCCCAATTTCCATCTTCCATTTCCCCTCCCATAGCTTCCTACTCCCCTAGAGTAGCTCCTCTCTACTGGCTTCATGAAGGTTGGATTTCCATTTTCTGAAGGATATCTTTTTTGGCTCAGATAATCTCTTAACCTTTTGCATTTACCAATTCTGGGTTATATTTATCCTTTATCTTCCTGAGTCCTTTTCTTATTTAGGGGCTTGAGTACCTTTGTATGCATAAGTAGCCTTCATGCAGAGTGAATAGTTGACTAACAAATTTCATTTCCTCACTTTTGACTATAGGCGCTTTTTTTGACCAGCTTCTCGTTTTTTGAAATCCCCCTTTCTAAAGTATAGTGTCACTGTGGTAGAATTTGGTGCCAATTTTTTAATTCATTACGCTATGGTTACTTAATCACTCAGCTATTGTTTTTTGATTAATCAACTTCTATGTGTTACTTAGGACTGAATTAAAATACCATCTTCTTTTGTGCTCTAGAGCTAGCTGTTCCAAAAAGCACTTGCTTAAGGTATCAAGAAATTGCTTCTCTAGCCTTTGTCCTGAAGTGACACTTGACCAGTTTATATGTAGGTAGTATTAATCACCTGTTATTACTGTTTTACTAGACTGTGTTGCCTCTTTGATCTTTCTAGCCCTGTGCAATCAACATCTTTGCACTGAGCTGGCGGCTGGTAGTATAACACTATTAATCCATTTGTATTCTCATGACATGGGATTTGTATCCACACGGATTCTTATTCTAAATTGTTATTGCCCTAGATTCTACAGAACCTCAAGTAAACTGTTATCTCCCTCCCCCCTGTGAGTTAACCTGTCCTCCCTGTATAGTTATAGATCAGTGTTACAATAGCTCATTGATTTTCATCATTCTACCATGTTTCAATAAGTCTAGTTATGTCAAGATCATCTTCCACTGCCAGGCATGTTCATTCTAAATCTAAATTCTAAATCTATCCCCCTTTTCATCTACCACCCATGCAATGAGACTCTGAAGTTGTCTGTCTTGCTGGCCTCGTACATGGAACTGGAAATATTTCAGAGAAAGCGACAGTAGAGGATGGCAGACTTAATCTTTTCTCCTGATAATCTAAGATGAATAGAGAGAGCCCTTTCTCTCTCAGTGGAACAGCAGTGACCCAGCTACCAATGTGACAACATGCTCTCCCACTGCTGGGGGTTTGTGTGCTGGGATCAGAGCATTTCCTTCCGGCTGGCAGTACTGATGGTTTTCTAATGTCTCACCCCAGGTGCTGGCTCTGTGCTTCGTTCTGGTCCTGGGATCTATGATGCCCTGTCTCCCAGAATTCTCCTCCACGTCACAGACAGTGAAAGCAGCTCCGGCACCAGACATTTATACAACCAGTAAGAGTGAGTCCGACATGACACATTCCTCTGATCCCCTGGAAGTGCTCCCAGTACCTCTCCTCCTGATACATATGCGGCAGGGAGCGCTTCCTTGCAGCAGTGCCCTGTCTGTACCTGCTGGGGCCCTGCTAGGGAGAGTTTTCGCAAAGCAGAGCCCTGCTCATAGCAGTTTTGTGTCTCCATTTGCCATTGTGCCAAAACAGGACAGATGTTAAAAGACAGGATGGGAGAAGAAAATCATGGACTTATCTCCAGTCCTCACAGAGCAAGTTGAGTGTGTTCCAGGGACACTGTGTCAGTACATAGATGTTGGCCTCAGGCAGCTGAAGTGGGACAGTCTGTGTTGGCGTGTGGATTACAATGTGCTTGTGTGACTGTGTGCTGGATGATCAGCACATGTGCGGCTTGTTCCCCTCAGGTCTGTTCCTGTTCTCAGCATTTAATGGTACTCTCCCCATTTACAGTTCAGTCACGGAGCCTCCTGTTCTATGATGAGGGCGCTGGCTCCTTAGAGGATGGCTACAGCTCCTTCCTCTCCGTGGAGCGTCCTGAGGGCTGGGAGACTGATGACGGGCAGTCTGAGGAGAGGAGGCCTCAGGAGCGCATACAGGGCTACTTGGCCAGGGGCCATGAGACAGCCAAGTACCTGAGCAAATCCCAGCTGGAGGGCCCAGACCAGAACCGAACTGACCCAGCTGTTACCCACCTCAAAGAGCAGTTCCACGAGAGGTAAGCAGGCTGGAAACTCCCTCCCTGCTCCGTCCATTCCTGGGCTTTTGATGCCAAACCACAGAATGACTTCTGGGAGAGGGAGAACATCAGACTAGCCCTGTGCTCCCAGCAAGGGGAGCTGTTTGACAGACCACTCAGAGCTGGCCGGATAGATGAGCTCCCTGCCTGTCCCTGTCTCCTGGGAGTGCACTAATCTGGGAGTGCAGGGGGCTACTGCCTGCAGGGAGCAGAGGACCACATGGGGCTTCATGGATCAGAAGAGTGGGGACCACACTAGGGTCCATAAAGTGGAGTTGCTTGGCACAGTGACCAGTAGACATGAAGGGGCTGGATGGGTAAGGGATTCCAACATTTGCAGGCAGGTCATGCCCAGGTCCAATGGGCTGAGAGTCTCCATCCTGATCAGTACAAACCCATGCCACAGAAAACACCCTCCTAATTGGCCTCTTTATAGATTGGCTCACAACTGGCTCTCCCATTGTAGATAGTCTCAGCAGTGAGGCCATCACCAAATGGGGCACAGAGATGGGACCGAAGTTTCCTCTCACTCCTCACCCTTCTGGGCAGAAGGGCAGATCAGCTAGGTGCAGATCATTGAGTGGCTGGGGAATAAAGGGAGAGGATAAAAGGGATCCTAGAGGAGTTCTCTTCTCCCAAAACTGAAATAAGGGGAGGCATGACATTAACTCTCCTGGAATTGTGGCAAGAAATGGGCTCAGTGCGTGAGAAGGAAAATGCCCCTTCCTTGGGTAGGGTTGGAGCAATACCCGTGGCTGGGAATAGATGGTAAATGCAGTAAATCTGATTGCTGTCTTTTCTTTTCCTCAGGGAGGCACGCGCCAGTGACACAGCTGAATATTTGTAGCAGTTGCCAGACCCCAAGGCCTCCTCCTTCTGGATGCAGAATCCCCTCCTAACTGAGTGATTGAGGGGACTAGGTGGGAGAGGACACTGCATTCAGACACTCCCATACTGGTCATGGGTTCAGCCTGTCACTTCCACACAGCCCATGTTAGTGCTGATCTCTGATGGGATTCACAGTGATTGCCAGAACCAGGGCCAGTATCTGGCCAAGCCCTTTTCACCTCTCCGTGTGAGCATTGCCTCACCAGTGTGTGCTCACCCTGGTGCTGGGCTGGAGGAGAAGATCTGTGTGTGACCCCAGAAGCATCCAACTCATTCCCAAAAGCTTCTGGTTCAGGGAGCAGTGCCCCTTTTTGTACCTGTTGCTCATATCAGATGCATCTGAAGGAGAGAGTGCTGGGTTTGTTGCCATCTGAGGGGCTATGGGCAGGTAACTTTAGGGTTAGTCTCCTAGAGAATTTGGGAGTCAGATAATTTCCTCCTCTTGCCCCATGGTCATATGCTTCTGCCTCAGCTGAGAGAAGACCTACTTTGATCTAGTTGTCTGTGCCCATGTAACTTCCATTCCAGCTATGTGCAGAGATCAGCACAAAAATTTCATGGGGAAAGTCCCAGATTCTGATAAAAAGACTTAAAATTCAGTCTGAAGCTCCTGGCAAACCAGAGCTCCTTAAAACAGAGCGTGATCCTCCCTGCCTGCTCCCCACAGACACTTCCTCATGAAATGAGGTTCTCCGTCGCATGGTGGTAGGCCCCAACATGCATAGTAAATGGAATAAACGAGAATCACCCAAGAGAGCCGTGGGTCTCCACTCTCTAGATTCTGGCACCAAAGTTACCAAGCTTTTCACTCCACTAACGCCAGACGTGCCGAATCTGGTGTCGAAACTGCATCTTTTCTAGGTTTGTCAGAGGCCTCACTCCTACCCGGGGAGGTTCCCTTCCATAAAATCTCCCTGTAGCTCCCAGATGCTAGTTTTGGTCAATTCTCCCTTCCCTGGGAAGGTTCTGCTGGAAGAATTGCATGTTTCCTTGCTCCTCTTCTCTCAGCTGCCCCTTGTCAAAAGAATTATTCAAGACCCAGTGCCTGGAGCCCTCCCTGAGATCAGACATGACTTGGGCTGCTCTACTTTTGTAAATAGGAGTTACCATGTCTCTGCCAGTTCTCTCTCTCCTTCAGACACTTTGGTTTATTTTTCTCAACTACCGCCCCGCAAATAATAACAATAAAAAGAAGTCCCCTCTCAACACTTTGCTGCTGGCCATCTCTTCTCCTCTGTCCACTGCCTCCTCCTCCACTCTAAGACTGCAAATTAGGAGGGGGGCTTTTTACCATTTCTCAGTGACTCCCAGTGGAGGAGGGATGGGAAGGCTTTTGCTGACTTGTGGGTTTCAAGTCAGGGAGCAGGACGGGGCAGTGGGGCTGCCCTCACTTCCCTCTCGTCTCCTTTCTGTTTTGTTTGTCTCTTGGACCCACTTGGGACAGACCTGGACACAGCAAACAGCAGCCACGATTCCACATGCACTCTGCTATGGGGGTGGGAAGAGGAAGATCCTTCAGAACAACTCTGCTCCAGTCAAGGTCCGTCCAGGACCTGCTAGTCACCAGATACCACTGCACCTCCCTTCCCTGTACCCCGCTCCAGCTACAGAACCACTGTCAGATCTGCATATACCGTCTTCCCCCACATCTCCCTACCCAACAATTCCACTCTGCACTGCCCACATGTGCCTCCCATTCACACCGTTGTACAGAGACCGAGAGCAGAAATTGTTTGTACATAATGAACCTTATTTTGTATTATTGCCAATCCCTAAGATATTGTATTTTGGAAACTCTCTGATCCTATTTTCAGTATTGTATTTTATTAAGAGTTAGTGCGGGCTTGGCCTCTATGAATTTCCTCCCTTTTGGGGACTCTTTTTCCCCTTATAGCCCAGAAGTTGCCTTTTCCCTTTTATTTTTTTTTAATGACTTTTTTCATCCTGTCACTTGCTCTGCAGGCGCTTTAGAGAAGCAAAATTAAAAAAAAGATGCAGCATCAGCACTTTGTTTGGTCTTTTCTTTCCATCATCTTGCTAACTTGTATGTGCGACATTGCCCCTAATGTTGAGTGCTCCCCGAAAGCCCAGCTCTTCCTACAGGCACAGAATACCCTAAGCAGTGTCACCTAGTTGTCAAAGCTGGCATGTTGGCGTGACCTCGAGAGTTCTGGGCCAGTGACTTGTTTTGTAGCTGTGGGCAAGTCACAACCTCTGGGCCTCAGATTCCCACATCTGTAACCCACGGCAACCGCCTTCCTCCCATGGGTTGGCAAGGATTATGAATAAAAATCTGTAAAGGGCCTAGAGCTATTATGTCTATATGACAGGACATCATTAGTAGCTCCAGAGGTGAGGTTTCCTTACAGTTAAAGCAGCATTTAAAGCGCTTTGTTAGCATCACAACAAAATGCCTGCACCCACTTTTAAGGTAAAGCCTTTGGGCCTGCTTCTCTGTTATCCACCTATTGTAGCCATTTACTCCAACAAAAGTGGTAGCATTTGACACTTACTTCGCACAAGATGCAGGGCAATAAAGATTCTGGCCCTTGGTTTTCTAGAAAATGCCAAATGGATCCATCACAGACTGAGGAATTGAAGTGGCCCCTTCCTGCGTCTCCAGGCTTGTGGCCTGCCTGTTGTTCAGATCCCCTCTTACTGGCTGCTTTCACATTCGGAACTTTACAGAGATGGAAAACTAACCCAACCCTATCAGCATCTTTCTGGAAATGAGGTGCCCAGGACCGTGTGCTGTGTTCTAGCTGTGGTCTCAGCTGAGCAGCATGGAAGGAGCTACGTGTCCCTTCTTGTGCCAGACCATTATGCCTCTGCAGCCCCATATGGATAGGATTTTTTACCACACCACATCACAGAAGGAGGGCTGGTGGTGACGCTTGCTGTTTGTGAGACCTTTGAGATCTTTCATGGGAGAACAAAGGACTATTCTTTCTGTGCAGCCAGGGTGTGCATCTAAACTGATGTCACCCATTTAAAACAACAAGGCTTGTTATTTGACCATTTTCTTCATGGGGAGCTGAGTGGCCCTGCTACCTGACTACGGTCTGAGAGTCTGCCTTGGATGAGTTTGAACCTGCCACTCTAGGATCTGATGTTGTGCCCTGGGCTGGTTACTATCTGATATGGTCTCTCTCCAGAGTCCCTATGTAGGGAGAGACAGATTCCCACCTCTATTGAAGTCCACAATTGTAAAGGAGATTAAAAGAAACAGGACTTCACTTTTTGCCCTACGAGCTATGTGGCTGCAGTTTGTATCCTGTGCTGGGCTCCACTTACTGGTCATTTACAATGTCTGACATAAAATGCACTTAAAATAATACACACTCTCTAGAGCAGTGGCCCCCAATCTTTCCAGACTACTGTACCCCTGGCAGGAGTCTGATTTGGCTTGTATCTCCCAAGCGTCACCTCCCTTAAAAACTATTTGCTGACAAAATCAGAAAAAAATATTTTTTTTTATAAAAAGACAAAAGTGCCACAGCACACTATTACTGAAAAATTGCTTTTTACTCGTTTTTGCTCATTTTTACCATATGCTTATAAAATAAATCAACTGGAATATAAACATTGTACTTACATTTCAGTGTATATTATACAGAGCAGTATAAACAAGTCACTGTCTGTATGAAAGTTTAGTTTGTACTAATTTTGCTAGTGCTTTTCCTGTAGCCTGTGGTAAAACTAGGCAAATAGCTAGATGAATTGATGTACCCCCGGAAGATCTCTGCGTACCCCCAGGGGCACGCATCCCCCTGGTGGAGAACCACTGCTCTGCGTGAAGTCTCACAGGGTCTATCACCAGGGGAAGACAGTGAGGCAGAAAGATGTAGAGGGACAATATGTAGGGTTGCTATTCTAGCTGTTCCTTCTATGCATTTCTGGTGGGGGGGGCTCATTGTTTGTAGTGATCGGGGGAGTTTTTTCACGGGTACCATGCCCAAACAAGCAACTACCTAAGCCTGTGATAGCGCGCAAGACTCAGCCCTCCCCATTGTGCAATGTTCTCTCTCCCTGTATCTTGTGATCTCTTCATTCTCCAGCACTGGAAGCTCCAGCAGGTGAGAGCCCTCCTTTTTATTTTCTTTGTGAAACCTCCGTGAGGGCATCACACAGATAAGGGCTCTAGCCTATTTTCCTTTGTTATTCCCACAGGTTCTGGGCCAACAAGAGAACGTGACCCAGGAATGGTGCTTTCTAAAGGAAGAGTTCTGAAGACTCCAGGCCTTTAAAACTGATGTGTGCTAAGACCAGGCCTCCTACCTGACAGTAGCCATTTCCCTTCATCTTCTTCACACATACTCCTGCTAACACAGCCCCCAAGCTAAATTGTGGAGCTATTGAAAATATTCGTTTTAGGAGCCTTTGATCATTGCTGTAACCCCCAGACAATCACACGACAGTGATTAACTCAGTCTGAACAACCAGAAGACGAACTGGCAAGAGTGTTAGCACAGGAAGAAGGGCCTAGATCCATAAAGGCAATTAGAGCCTAAATCTGGGGTTTAGGTGCCTACATTTTGAGTTTAGGCAGCTAAGTCCCAGTTCTGGCTCCACTGACAGCCACAGAACTCCTGCCAAACCCTGTAGGCACTTAAACTTGGTGTGTAAGTTTTCACAATAAAAGTTCCCTAGGTGTCTATGTTTCAGGGCATGCATGCACCTGCCTCCCTCAAGGTGCTCAGACACCTGTCTCCTTCCTCAGCCCCAGAGTGAGCCATGAAGCAGCGGAAGACAAATGTTTGGTCATCTACATCCATGTGGGGCCCAATCTGGTAGGTGAGCTCAGAGGCTGCTTACCAGAGCAGGACCCATTCAAAATCTGAGCAAAGGTGGTGTCACTGCATTGCCCACCTTATGGCTTTTAGCCCAGTGGTGGGAGCACTCCCCTGGGCTGTGGCATGTCAGGTTCAATTCCCCCCCCTCTCTGATGGAGGGGGAGAAAGGATTAGAACAGGGGTCTCCTGCTTTTCAGGGTGGTGCAGTAACCACTGAGCAATGGGATATTCTGATGTGGGGTTCCCTCAGGCTCTCCTGTTAAAGTTGTGCCACTGTGAATAAATAATGAAAGCATCAGCAGAGCAGGGCCTGGACCCTGGGTCTCCTATCTCTCAGGTGGGTGCCCTAACACTGCACTACAGAGTCATTTTCCCTCTCTCTGACAAAATGACTCTTCCATCATTGTGGACAAATATTTAAATGGTCATTGGACCAGACAGCAAGACTGTGGTCCAGTGGTTAAGACACCCACTTAGTAAGTAGGAGATCCAGGGTCCAGTCCCCTCCCCTCCCTACTCCACTCACTTTCATTATTTTGCCACAGTGGAACAGCTGCACCAGGAGAGATTGAGGGCAGCCCCCACCCACATCAGATGCTCCACAGAGCCCAGTGGTTAGATCAATCACCTGAAAGGTGTGAGATCCCTGTTCCAATCCTCCCCCCCCTCAAGAAAGTTGCAGGGGGGGTGGGAAGGAGACAGGAACTGAACCCGGGTCTCTAACATCCCAGGTGTGTGTGCACTAGTCATTGGGTTACAAGCTAGATAGCATATCTTCCTGCAGCTGTTTTATGTGAAGCGAGGCAGGCCCCCAACTCGTTCCTGCAAGAAACACTGGCTCATTCATGGATCACTAAGCCCAGAGCAGTGCGTGGGGCTGGGCTGCAAGGAGATTCCTATCTCTGAGAGGGTCACACACCTCCCCTCGGCATCTCCCACTGGCTAGCTGAGGGAGCCCCCTGCCTCGCATGCTGGCTTTTGTGGATCCCCTTCTAAGGCGCCTCGCTCTCCCCCTCCCTTGTACAGGCAGCCCAGGCGCCTAGCCCAGGCTGTGTGGATCCCAGTGTTGTTCCTGTGATTATCTAGGAGCTGCAATGCTCAGCCTAAGTCATGGAGCCCACCCCGAGCCCCTTGTTTACATGCCACCTCCAGCCCCACTTAATCGCTCAGCTCAGTTTCCTACAAACTCCAGCTGACAAGTGCTTCAAACGCTGCCCCCGAGAACGTTCTAGCCCGTAGGAGTGCGGTACCCAGAGGGCACTTACACTGTGTGAAGGTCCCCTACACGCTGGCCTGCGTTGCTTAGTGTTAGGCAATAATGAAGGCCACCTTGCAGGCCCCCATTCCATGGCACCCAGCCCAAAAGACCCACCTCCAGCCTAAACCTTCAGGCACCTGTTACAAGCCCATTTTATTCCTCCAACCTGGTACCCAGTACCAGGTGTGCAGGTGAGCAGCACTGGAGCCCCTCGCCCCAGGCATCTCAGCCCCCTCTGCTGCCTGGCTGAGTCTCACCCTCGGCTTCCGTGAGAACAAGGAGTGGCTCCAAAGGACTGTGCTCCCCTAGGGTTACGCTCTCCTGTTCTGCCATACAGTCCTAGGCCCGGGGCAGGAAATGCTCAGCTGGGGGCCTGTGCTTCAAAGATGGGCTGTCCCTGCCCATTCCCCACAGAGAAACAGCAGCTGATACCCTGTAGAGAACCACCCTGGAATTAGAAAATGGCCTTACTAGCTGGGGAAGAGGGAGAGTTGAGAAGAGCTCCCCAGGACCTCCTTCTAGCCCCACTTCAGAGTCCATCCATTCCCCCAGCAGCAGCTGCCCCCAGAGACCACACACTTGGGGAGCCACTCATCAGCGCTGCTCCAGGCTGAAGACCAAGCTAAGATTGCACCCCTCAGTGCCAGAACCAACAACTGTATGCAGCAGAATCCCTGAAAACTCCAGTGCCACACCCTGATCTGTCCTACTCCAGCTGAGGAGATTGGCAGGGGACAGCTGCAGTTGGCCCAGGCCCTGCAAGGATCCAAAGACACCTCCCCCCAGCTCTCTTTGCTCAGTGCCAGCCTTGGGTATGATACCACTTGCCCTTTCTCCACTGTCCCATCTTTTCCCTTCAGGTGCACAGGGGCCAGACACTACATGCAGGCAAAGGTCCCAGTGGCTTGCCTGAAAAAAAATCACAACAGACAGAGAGCAGGAAGGCCTCCCCTCCAAAACCATGAGGGCAGCAGCAATGGACATAAAAGCAGAAAGACAGAAATATTCCTCATCCTGCACATCTCACTCTTGCCAGGATATTTATTAGCAGCAGCTCCTGGAACAATATCCTGCAGCTGGGACACCACATTCTGGGAGCAGGTGCACCAGTTAACTCCTGAAGCCTTGCAATACAGGCCTTCCCCACGCCCTCCTGCTTGCAGCCATGGCCTCAATATAATCATCATTCATCAGCAGTAAGAGAGAAATGTCACAAGGAGCCACCCACAGCTCATGCTGATTCAGTTCTCCCAGGCGGAATGGAAATCACCCTCCTCTCCCCCAATCACTGCACATGACTCGTCTAATTAGCCCAGAGTGTCAAGTGCAGGTGTTAGAAGAAATGTCACAGCACAAAAGTTACTAATAAAATAGCTCCAGGGGTTAGTAAATAGCTAAACTGGAAATACCTACAGAACCTCCTGCTGCAAGAGGTCAGGGCTGCAGCATCTGTGAGTTCCCACACAGTGAACACTCTTCGCACCCTAAGCATTGGTGGGTTTGGGGTAACTCGGACCTCCTCTGCCAGTCTTCCTGCCCTGTTTCCTAAAGTTCCCTCTGCAGGGAAAGACCAGGACTAAAAGTGCTCACCCCTAGACCTCCTGCACCCTTTTCTGTGGCCAATGTTGAGAGCTGCACCCCCCAAAGCCATTTGAGGTATACATGAGAAGAGGTTGTATTGGGCTTATAAAACACAGGAACAATGCAGCATGTTACTTAGCACCATCTACTGGCATCTCAGTACTACCGTACATCTGTCCATCCATCTTTCCTTACAGAGTGCTCCTGTAGTAGCCAGAGGCCTTGGTGCTAACTTACTAGTGTTGGGTGGTGGGGGGAGACAAAAAGCATAGCCGGAGCTTGCTTGGGCAGTCTGATGGGATTAGCTCCAGCTTGTTTTGGAAGTTGCAGGAAAATGTCTGAAAGCAAACATAGCACTGAATCTGAGCCAGACCCTTTAAGGCCAGCTGGAGCCTCTCAAATTCACTTTTAACCAGCATGCTATGAGCTCTAGCTGCACTTCTCCCAGCTGTCACAGGAATAATGGCTCATGACCTCACACACTACAACCACGCCATTCATCCCAAAGGCAAAACAGGTCAAAATTCAAACAGCACAACCTCCGCCGTGGGCAACTTTGAAACTAGGGCAGCTCTGCCATGCACTGCCCTGGGTGGCAGTGCTGCTCTGACAGTCTGTAGCAAGGCACGTGCTACCATATGGTGGGGCTTTCTGGAGGATGATGGAGCCATTGTGAAGTTTATGAGGAACAAAGTGTGATGTATTGGGAACAGGTTCAAAATGACAAGCTATCATTTCCTGCTCCGGCTTGCAGTCTAGTGAGCTCTGAGGGAAAGCATGTGATATGAGTCTGTCAGCAGCTAGCTAGTCCGGAAAGAGCCAAATAAAATAGTGGGGTGGGCAGGGGAAGTGTTGTGCCTTGCTGCCTTTGGGAGCAGCCTATTTCTCTCTCTTTCTTTTGGGCTTCTTGTATGTTACTCTGAATTCAAAGAAAGTAAGTAGTGTTGCATTGTATCCTTCAAACAAAAGTATTTATGTTTTTATCTACCTTCTCTGTTGTATGCCATGGAACAAAACACAGTCCATGCTTGAGAAACTCAATCATTTGCTTTGATAAAATCCCAAGTGGAGGGATAAATGGAAGATTTAATTGACTTGGTGTCAGTGAGAGTTAGTTTCTTAGCAACATATTAACTCCACTTGGCTTGTGCATGACTCTCTCCCATGTATTGAAAACCAACTGAGAGAGCATAATCTGTGATCACATAGTGCCTTAAGTGCTTGCAAGAGATCTGCTGTATTCTGTGTCTGGTTGCAGCTGACTAGGTATAACAAGAGATTCAGACTCTTTGTCTGGGACCCTGAGCTCTTAAAGGCACAACCCCCCAATACCACAACTTCCCTTCCAAGTCAAAGTGAGTAACACTTAAAATAGCCAACATAAATATAACACAGAATTTCAAAAATACTTACAACCAACCCAATAACTAAACACATTCAATTAGTCTTTGAGCTGCCCTGTGCTGCCCTTTGGATCACTGGGGATCCCCTGACACACTACTGTTGTCGCTTGTTCTGGTTCTTCCGTGTCCTGGGGGGCCATTGTCTTGACCTGGTGTGGTTGGTACCTGTCTGAGATCCTCTTGGGCACAACAGCAGACTCAGTGCCCCTTATCTCCCTCCCTTCTGGGACTTGGACATAGTGTCACCTATTCCGCTTCGCTTTGTGTCTGTCTGGGAGGGCAGCCATATATGACTGCAGGGCAACCTCTTGTGACCCCACTTTTGTTTGTGGCCAGTGTTTCCCATCACAGAGATGCACAGTGTCATTTTTATGAAGTGGTGGCGCCTCCAGTGACCTCAAATTATATTGACTTTTTTTGTTTTGCCTCATCTGTCTCTTCATATGTCTGCAAGTCCCCAGTGATTCTGACATCAGTTTCTAACACTGCAGCCATTCTTGTTTTCAGCTTTCTGTTGACCAAAATGTCAGCACCTCCCAGCAGAAGATTATCTACCCGCTGGTAGAACAGGAACAGAAATTAGTCCAGGACAAGGTAGAGGCAGAGAGTGGGAAGCAGCAGTGATTAATGCTGGAACAGGAGTTGGCTGGGCTCCAGAGAGAGAAGGGAACAAAAGGTGATGATGGCAGAGATGGATCAGGATACGGGGGGACCTAGAGAGTCCTGTGACCCAGGCATGCCCAGAAAGGAATATTATACCTGTGTCCATTGTAGGCGGTCTTGTCGGGTCTCACCAAGGCCAAGAGCTAGCTGGTTGTCATTGTTACTGGCAGATATTGATATTTGTAGAGTTATGTAATGTGTAGAATATTAGGTTCCAAAACTGCTGGAGGTGAAAAACGTCATCTGAGGCACCAGGGTGGGTCTCAGAGCTGACTCAGTCAACGCAGAGAACAACTGACATCCAGAGATCCAATCCAACCCCATGTTTACAGTCTGAAGCAGCTGTGGGCTTGAGCATTGACAAAGATGTAAGAACTCCAAGGAAAGACTCTCAATAAGGGACCATCAGGGCTGAGCTGAAGTTAATGAGATGCCCTGATTACGAAATGAGACAAACGTCTACGACTGTATGAGAGAAGGAAAAAGAGCACACGATGTTATCCGTTATGGAGGAGACACTGCCAGTGTGAATGTCTCATGAAAAGTGGATCCCAGCAACCTGAACTGGACATGTGAGGTATGAAGTGACCATTGGGTGAGAAATAAATACTTTATTAGACAGAAAAGTAACTTCTTAATAAGCATAGACTATAGATTACCTGTTATGTTTTTCTTTTACCTGTAACCTTATGTTTCCAAATCCTTTTATTTGAATTTTAAACTCACTTCTCTTTGGTTTTTATTATAAATATGTCTAAGTGCCTTGAGCTAATCAGAGTGCTGAAGTGAGGTGAAGCCAGTAAAGTGGGGTGCACCATCTCCTCGGATGCAGCAGATTGGTGTACAAAGTAGGTGTCTAGAAGATAGGGGACTGGGCACTCCAGTGTAACCAGGTAGGGGTGTGAACTGCTGGCATCCAGAGGGAAAGAGCAGGGCCGGTAGAGCCCAGAGAGGAGTGTTTTTGTTGCCTTCACCCAGTAGTTTAGAGAGAACTTTCGCTGGTGGACACAGACGAGACTCCCACAAGCTGTGAGCAGGTGTTTGCAATTCATCCCAGACATCTCAGTGAAAGGTGTAACAAGTAACTCACCAGTTTGCCAGGACCCAGATAAGAGGCCGGGGTGAAAGCAGTAGTCCTTTATTGGAGGAGAGGCAGAGAACACCTGTTTTATGGGTTGCCTTATGAGGAGGGGGGACCTGCCAGAACAAATGGTGGCTGCAGAATGCAAGCTACGGATGATTCAGCAAGGAAAAAAGCAGTGACTGGAGGGAGAATTAGAGACTCAGTGTGCAGATACCTGGAAGCCCCAGGGAAGAAGATTGAATGATATGGCCTGGGCTGTAAGGCTGGCTGGCTTTAAGGATTGTGGGGAACCTGGGGACCACTGATGTGCATGAATTGGTATGGAGTTTTTGTCTTTTGGGCTAGGGGGTGAGGGCAGTCTAGATGAGGCCTTGCAGGTCAGAAAATAAGTGCCTGTGAGAGGCAGCTTTTCCTGGAAAGGGTGGGGAGATATGTCACAGGGCGGCTGACTCCTCCAAGGCCTAATCTACATTTAAAACGTACAGCGGCTCAGCTTTATCACTGTAACCCTTCTGCCAGAGTTGGCGGCAGCGGCAAGGGCCGGGTTCTATATCTAGGGACCCTGTCAATGATACAACACCAAACGGGCTCGAGCCCCCACCCAGTCAGCTGGGAAATCACACACTATCCCCTGGGCGCCCCGAAGGGCAGTACTTCCCCTCTCGCAAGCACAGAGTCGGAGTGTAGAAAGTGACCCTTTCAATAACAGAAGAGAGATAGCACAGCCCTGGTTTGGGAACCAGTGCGAACAGAATTCCTGAACTCAATGAGCCAAACCCACCGCAGAGGACGGGGCGTGTCCTTCGCCACCCCCTTCTTGCCTTCCCCTGTACTGACCAGCGTAGTTGCAATGTC
The DNA here is from genome assembly GCA_007922155.1 of Mesoclemmys tuberculata. NCBI lineage: Eukaryota > Metazoa > Chordata > Testudines > Chelidae > Mesoclemmys > Mesoclemmys tuberculata. Next base: position 41,440,502 of record ML675613.1, read on the forward strand.
CGACTGGGGCTCAGCCGGCCCCCCTCTGCAAACTCCCACTGGCCACAGGCTTGACCAGGCCTCCTCTGTTGCTGTCTCAGGTCGCCTCTGGGTCTTGCCGAGTCCCCAACTGCCGACCGCACCTGGGTCCCGCCGACTGCTGGCCTCACCAGGCTGGCGCCGACCGTGCCCTGCTCCTTCTGACCGCTGGTGCCAAATGCACTGGGCTCCCGCTAATTACACCTGGCTGGCGCCAACCATCCCAGGCTCCTGCTGACCATTGCTGACTCAGCTTTGTCAGTTGTCAGGCAAAGTTTCCCAGGGCCTCTTAGTGACTTTCAGCTCATGGGTAAACCTGCTGCTGACACTGAAGCGATGTCCCTGCTTTCAAGAAACAAAAGACTTTTCTACCTTTTAACAATGGGAGATCATCACTCCATGCCTGGAAGCAGCCCTTTCCCAGGGCTGGTGCAATCCCAATAGGAGATTTCTCATATCTCCCCCGCTTTACAATGCTGAAACATCTGTCCGCCACCCTTTTGGCACTCTATTTAGTTTAAGATAAAGGCTAAGCACAGTTTTGCTGACATCTGTTCATACAGTTGAAGGACAACATTTCACTACCCCAGCAGTTAACACAAAAGTGGTTTGTAACCCAAAACTAGCCAGGCTAACCATTTCCCATTATGCTCAGCACCTAGGTGTGCTTATCCATATACAGTGAAATTATGCTAAATACTTAATTGTACTCATGCAAATACAAAGCCCATGCAAACAAAGTGCCCCCCTCCTTTCAGCTGACTGAGCAGGAGGGAGCGTCACTCAGACTGTCTGAGCAGGGGGAGTGCCACTAAAACCTTCCTTACAGCAGCACAGCTGTGCTGCTGTAAGAGCACTTGCCTAGCCACGTTATGCTGATGAGAGAGAGCTCTCCTGCAGACATCATGAAACCACCTAAGTGACTGGTGGTAGCTGTGTTGGCAGGAGAAAGTCTCCCGCCAACAGAGCGCTATCCACACTGGTGCTTATACTGGCAAAACTTATGTCACTCAGGGAGGTGTGTTTTTTTCACACCCCGAGTGACAAACGTTTTGCCAGCATAAGTGCTAGTGTAGACCCAGCTTAACTCAAGTACATCTAGCTCCCCTGTGCCAGAACAAGGGCTCCCAGTTGGACCAACAGAGCACCTGGGGCTATAAAGACTCTGGAAACTGGCTGAGAGAGAGGTCCTGGAAGCTGCAGAAAGCGAGAACCTAAAATGTAACGGGTGCATTGAGAAACTAGCCGGTTTGTTTGACAGATCATAAACCTGCCTGAAAAAGACTGGGAGTGTAGCAGTGCAGCAGAAGTGCAGCTTGTTACAGCCTACAGGCGTTTGTGTGGGTTGCCACTGCTTGTACTGTTTTTTTGCTGGGCTCCAACTTTAGCTTTCCATGCCCTTCTGCCTTGTCTTTTCTCATGGCATTTTGGATCCTTTATCATGTTTCCACTGTTAGAGCGCTGCCCAACCTGCATAAGCTTCATTCTGGACTGGGTGACTTCCTTCGCTTGGCAAATTCTGACTGCTTTGTCAAGGATGAATTCTGGGGTTTCTGATAAGCCTCTCACTGTTTTCTATCTTGCCCAGATTCCAATCACAATCTGGCGTCTTATCAGGGACTCTGCATCCTAAACTTGCAAGATTGGCTCTTCAGCCTTTGATCAGTCACAAACTCATCTGTGGTTTCACTTTCTTTTTATGCTCTGCTTGAAAACCCTCTTGCATTTCTGATTTGCATGAAGTGCAGAATGGATCGAGTCTCTGTAAGGCACTTTTCATAGTTCACTGAGAACAAACTGCTAAACACATCAAGCGATCTGCGCTTCAGAACCAGCTATTGTTGGGAATGAGGCGACTATCTGATCTATCTCCCTTTTTGCTGGCACCCACTGCTTGCAGATACAGAGTGAGGGTGTGTTTAAACCTTCTCCAGTTGTTTTCCACATATCCAGAGAATTTCAATTCTGGAGCAGTGCAAAGCGTCACCATTTTTCCACTCTGTTTATTCCTTAGTTCCTTTCTACATTTGGTCCCATGTGGTGTTCAGTGATCACTAAAAGCTTGGATGCTTGCAGAGAACCACTTTGCTCTGGGCCTGATTTTAGCTGGCTGACTCTGCGTAACAACAACCATATAAACTCTCAGTCAGGGAAGATCAGCCATTAAGGGCACAGTCTCCAATACCACAGAAGCAAAGGGTAATGTATGAAGGTGAGAGTAAGCCCAAGGTCAAGTCCACTGTAATTGAGCCTCTTCCCGACTGATCTGAAAGATGATGTGTGAAGAGGATAGATTATATCAACTTGGGAGGAGACATGGACTCCAGTGAAGACAGAAATAATGCAAAGCACCCAGGGGCAAATGAGAGACATGGGCACCACATAGCAAGGTGAGACTCAGCCTGGGGAAATGCAGCTGGAGAAAAATAACCTGAAACCTAGATATCCTAAAAAGGAGGGATACGGGGGGAGGAAGGAATGGCCAAGAAAGACAGGGAAGCAACTGGAGCAGGAGTTTGCAATGGGATGGCCACAAAACAGCAGTGAAATTCTTGATCTGGTACTCAAAAGGTTTCAGTCCCAGAGCAGGGAGGGATTTGTCCCTCTCTGGAGACACTTCACCTCGGATACCACGTTCAGCCCTGGGAACCTGCATACCAGGAAAATGTCCTGTCCTTTCATTGTGCTCCAGTACTCTTTATTTCAAAGCTTCTTGTGGGGAGCAGTAAGCAATTCAACATAGTCACACATCAATGCAAGCAGCACATAGTCCGCTATCAGCTCTGGCAAACAAAAGATCCACTGACTGTGTGAGTGACAGAGAACGTACGAGACTTGGAGGCATTAATTCCACCCAGAGCGTGCAGCTTGGGAAAAGATGGTGATACACTGGAGGGAATCCAGAGAAAAGGAGCAAAATCTATCTGGGGGCTGGCAGAGCTGACTCATGCACAGAGAGAGGAGCTGCATGTTGGGAGTGTGGCTACGTGATAAGTCACGACTAAGTGGGCGGGGCTGGGCTTGATCATTCTACAGCATCTGAAAGGTGCAGACCCCAGGGAGGGGAAGAACAAGGGGAATGTCACCGTGACATGTAAGGCTGGATGAAGTTCCAGTAACTAGACTGGAGGGCCCAGGCCTGTCCTGCTCCCTGAGGATGGGGACGGGCTTTTCGAGCTCTTCTTTGCGTGATCTTTGTCCGTGTTTCAACCAAGACTGGGCATGGGAGCACCTCATATCACTCTCCAACAACCATTCTCAGACACCTGCTGATGAGCTCCGGAGGGAGCTCTGTCCAACCCCCTTTGACTAGAAAGACAGTGAAGCCAGTGGGATTGAGGGAGGAAAAAGGCCAGGTTAGGAACTCCTGGGATTTGAAAGAGCCTCGGTACTGCAGGTGGGGCTGATTCCTGTGTTGTTGCAGCAGGGCTGGCTTGGGTACCAGCTGAGGGGTGATGGGGAGTGAGTGGAGCACTAACTGGGGTAGGTGGCAGCAGGGAGGGCAGGAGAACCAGGGCAGCAAGGAGTATGGCAGGGAGAGACTGGCCAGGGAGGCCCTGTCTGCTCCAGGGTCTGGGTATGAGGGAGCCAGAAGGAAAGTCCCCAAATGATCGGGGATGAGAAATGATTTTTCATCCAAAAGGCACAAGGAGGGGCCGGGGCTGGGCTGGGTGAGTCACTGAGACAGCCTAGAGCTGCCTACCACTGGGCATTGACCTCCAGCACAGGGTGACGCCCTGCCCCGGGCACGCTGCACAGCCCCATCCCACCCCCAGTCAGACTGGAGCAGTGCATCTCTTTGTAACTCTTTGGCAGCCTTGTGCGGCATTTCAGGCCAACACAATCTCACTGCATTTGAATGTGCGTGTCTTGTTAACTTGACTGGGCGGTTAGCTCGATGGGGAGAGCTGGAGCCAGAGTGGTATATATCGGCCAGAGACAGCCCGGGCTGAGAGCGGCGAGGGCTGTGCAGCGTTCCCAGGTCTCTGCACCTCTCTGGGCTCCAAAGGGTTAAGTACCAGTTTCGGAGTGTCTCTAAGGTGACACTGCACTCAGAGTAGCGCTGGCACAGCCTCTCTCTCTGTGTTATCTTCTGGCTGCTGTTTCTGCTGCAGGATCTGTGCTCGTTGCCTTGCTCTTTTTGCTTCTGAGCTTGGCTGCTGCTGGAGGAGACACTGAAGTGAAGTGTCTGGTCCCTGGTGACTCGGCTTTGACCCCTTCTCCCAGTAGAGGACGAGCTGGGCTGCCCCTCTCCTGGTGGGAGCTCATTGCCTTCCTGGAACCCTGTTTCTGACCAGGGCTGTTTCTTATTCACCCTCATCCCCATCAGCCTCCTGCCCCTCCTGGGACAGGCAGATTTCAGCCAAGGAGCTCAGCTGTGTCTGGGTTTCTGGGTTATCCCCATCCAAATTGTTCCTGTGCCTTTTGCTGACCACCCTCCAAGGGGCAGAGGAGATTCTGAGCCACATTAACCATCCTGCCGGGAAGCCGATAAATAAGACTGGAAAAAAGTTGGACTGTTTTTCTTCCCAGGAAACTCAAGCCACCCCAGGATCCTCGCTGGGGCTCTAGAAAGGCAAGTTGGGTGCAGTGCTGTGTGGCTGGGCTGAACTTACCAGGCAGTGTGCACAGAGGGAGCAGGACCCAGCTGTGCAGGAGGAAGATTCCTGTCCGGGAGGAGAGGCGCATCCCTGCTAGGAATGGCTGAAGCCTCCAGAAGCTGGAAAGGCTGTGTGCCAGCCGCAGAGGATGGGGGGACAAAGGAAAACCCGCAGGGGGCAGCGAAAGAAGAGGGGCCAAGAGAAGGGAGTGTGGGACGAATGCAGCCTGCAAGCCTCCAGCTGGACCAGCACTTGGACCCTCAATGGGATGAGATGAGAGGAGCCAGCCCAGCTGCAAGGGCAGAGGTGGAGGAGCACTTCCTGAACCTGACCATCCGAAAGCAGGTGTCCTACAGGTAGGAATCTCCCCCCGACTGCCCCACTTTGGGGCTAGTGCAAACACCATGATGGATGCTTTCCCACCAGTTCTGGGACCCTTCATGGCTCCCCTCCCCCTGCTCCAAGAGAGTTGCAGAACCGTGTCAGCCCGTCACTGCAGGAGCATGTGGGACCTTCCACACAACAGCTTCTTTTTCCCATCCCAGATTTCCTCAGGGGTAGCCGGGAGATTTGCCTGTGCCACGAGTACAGGGTGAGGGATATACAATGTGCATCTGCTGTCCCCCCTCACTGCCCTCTGTCTGTGTCAGGTTATTTTATACAACATAGGCTGTGGGAGCTGAGCCCGTGTACCTGTTCTGGGACCTTTTTCCAGATCACAGCGGGTGGGCAGTCATCAGTGAGGGCAGTAGATGCAACAGCAGAGAGAGAGGATGGGGAGGAGTGTCTCTTGGTTCAGTAGCTGGTAGCCTGTAGTCTCATGTTGACCGTGATCCTCTCGGCTCCTTTCTCCATCATGCCTGTCATTTTAAATTCCCCCCTGAAGTCTGGTGCTAGAGCCAGACTGCTACTCACCCCAGGCATTCTGTCTCCTGTGGCCTCTGTCTGTCTGACCCCCAACAATCCTGTGAGGTACAGACCAAATAGGGGCCCCTCCCACACACCCTCTGCCCAGGGAAATAACCCTCCCCCCACCCGCTACCACCCCCACAGCCACTTTCTCCCTTCTCCCCTTACTGCCTCCCACGTCTCTTCTTCCCTGTCCATGAGATTATGGCTTTCCTAGGCACTTCCCCAGCAGGGTAGCTCCCACACATCTGTGCACAGCTGCCTCCTGAGGACACTGGCCTGGCCCTGGCAGAGGCTGAGGTCCAGGCTTGCTTTATCTTCTGTGATGGCATTTTCTTCCCTTTCCTCATTGTTGGGCCATCAGTGCTTTTCTGGTCTGAGATGGAGAAATTGTTCTTCCTCTCTCCCTTGTTTCCCTCAAGGTCAATGGCCCTCAGCTCCAGGAGTTTTGGGCTTCCAGGGTGGTTGAGCCGTGATAGGTCGCTGAGGGAGCTGGTTCTCTAGTATTGGGCTGGGAAACCTTCTGGGGTTTGTTGTTGCAAAGGGATCCAATGTGGAATTATTTGCTCCCTGCACGGCTCTTCCACTGAGTTTGCTCTGTCCCCAACTCCGCCATCCTTCTGCATCCAAGAAAAGTGATCGGGGGTGGGGGTGGAGGGAGAGGGGGTGGCTGGGAGCAGGTATTTTTGCTACTAATGACTGTCCACTTCTGTGAGCCATACCATACACATCCCGTCTGGATACCTATCTGAGCTTTAATTCCGGATCAGCCTGGACTTGTTCCAGCTCTAATACTTCTTGGGGTCAGTTTCATCCTGCTATTCCAGCCCTGGTCTTCCCCCACTCACAACTCTACCTATGCTCCTCAATTCTGACCTGCAGAGCTCCTGCTGCTCTTCCAGTCCTGATGCACCTCATCCTGACCTTGAGCACTGGGTCTCTCTGGAAGAGACTCTGTTCATTGGTACTGAATGTTATGGTGTTTCTGTGAAGGTGACTGGGTATTTGGCACTAGGGAGATCTCACTTGTGCCCGGGTCGGGCTTTGAACCCAGCTTCCAGGGTGTTACTGCCTCTCCTGTGTAGGTTAGGAAGAGCTGCTTATACAATCCTCAATTGCTGGCATCCGAGCAAAAATGGGATGTGGTACTGTGGAGGGAACGTGTCTCCAAGCAGGACTATGCTCTGGTCTGGTCTTGTAAAGCTACCAGGCCTGGCTGCTCCCTCGGAACAGGTTGGAACAGGCATGGCTGTTTATTCCATGATGATACAGTGGATGAAGAGGTCAGCACTGGGTGAGGTGGAGTCGGGGACGTGATTCTCTCAATGGAGCATGTGGCTGCTGGAGGGGTGGACAGCTGCAAGCCCCACCAAGCCCTCACGCCCTTGCTCTCTTCTCCTGTATGCTCAGCTCTGGACAGGGGGCTGCGTGTTGCCCTTCAGCACCCCCTTTGGCCATTGTTCATGGTATCGAACTTGGCAGGCGCTTACCCAAGGCCTTAGATGTGGGAGGCTGCAAAGGGCTCCTGGGGTAGCTCTTGAGAGTGGACGTGGCTGTGCAGCACAGTCCCCTGTGTGGGGCACACAAACCGAAGGAGATTTCATGCTAGGTAAAGGCTCACTGGCCAGCAAATTAAATGGGGTTTTCTGAGCCCCGAGCCCCTGCCCAGCTCCTGCTGTGGCCCCATTAGCCATCACTGAGGGATTGGTGACGTCAGGCATTATATAAAGGGTTTGAAATGAGCAGAACTGATATTTTAAGCCTATGGATATTTAGTGCCTTCCAGAAATAGCTGCTGTGGTGCATGGAGGCGTCTCGGGTGGTGGGATGGGGGCTCAGTGCACAGATTATATTTAGTGTTTCCAGCAGCAGGTTCGTGCCAAGCCTGCTAATGATGCTGAATTGTGCCACACACTCACTGCCTCAGGGACAACTGCCCTTGGGGGGATGCCTCTGAAGTGCCTGCAATTCCTGTTCCTTCTGCCACTGCGATCAGGTGCCAGATTTTAATGCCTGGCTCCCTGACAGTGACTGAGGCCAAATGGTCAAAGCAAGGGGCGTGAAGATAGGCTCAAATCCCCTTTTATTTAGGAACCGATACTGCAGTGGGGGGTTCCCGAGGGGCTAGGCACCTGCAACTCCCAGGCCTGGCAGCAGCAGTCGGGTGCTCGGCAGCTGTGAGAAGCAGGCCATTTACTGGGTTGAGGTGCCTCATTCGAGGCCTGTAAGGGTGAATGTTTTGGGCCGCACTCTGTCCTGCACTCACACCGAGACGAGCCCCCAAAGGGGAACTCCCCCTGGCTCAGATAGCCTGGCCCGGGAAGTAACACGTTGGCTGAGTCACTAACCACTGAGGCAGCTGGCACAGAGAACCAGAGACCCCCAGAATGCACATGGGAAGCAACAAAGCCCCTGGCTGCCTGAAGCGGGGCAACCTCTCCTTTCCCCAGCACAACCTGGGGGCTGCATGGCTGGGCTTGGACCTGTCCCTGCTACAGCTTCGGGGATCTCAGCAGTCTGGGGCTCTCTCTTGTCTTTGGCACCTACCCAGAGGTTCCCGGCTCCTGTTGGGGGGCAGCATCAACCCACCTTCACCACCACAGCTCCCAGCTCTCTGGGCTGTGCAGGAACATGGGCAGAGATTGGGGAAGCATGGGGGGCATTGCCACCCCCCCAACTGGATGCATCAGAGATGATATGTGGGGGGAGCCCAGGTTTCTCGCTGCCATTGACCCTGCTTCCTCCATACAGAGGAACATGCAGGGGGCAAGCAGTGACTCCTGGCACTCCATGCATCCAGGTCACTTTCCTCATGTGGGCTGTATAAGGGGATGTCAGGAGAGGCGCTCACCTTAAGAGGAGAGCAGTCTCTTATTTTATAGGCAAGTAAAACTGAAACAGCTCCAAGCTGCTCCTGACCCTTATCACAGAGCTTCAGCTTGGAGCTGTTTCAGTTTCACTCATCTATAAAATAAGAGACTTGCCCCAGAACCACAGGCATCTAGAGGCAGGGGCCACATCCTAATCAGGATCGCTAACATTGTAGCAAGTGACCATAAGATCTATGCAGTGTACAGCATCGGCTGTGTCAAGCCCAGCTGAGTGACAGTGAACAGCAAAGGTTAAATGTGAGTGGAATGTGCCTAGGCAGATGGGCAAAGGGGACAGGTTTAATGATGGATTTGTTTGTGTGCACTGCATGCACTGAAGAAAATCATAATTACTAGACAGGGTCTGTTTTGTACTGAGAAGATAGTTCACACTTGTTTTATTAAACAACAACAAAAGCTAGTAACCGTCCCATCCCAGGAGAGCAGGATATATTTCTTTCTAAAAATGTGACATAGTAAAATAGAAAATCTGATCTACTGGTCTTTCTGAAAGATTTATATTTTGACATATGTCATATAAGGATTTAATTTCAGTTTAGTAAGGTTAACAAAAACAGTTACAGGAAAGTGCTCAGTTCTGTTTATTCAAGAACTTGTTTTTATGCTAATATTGATTTTTAAGTGGTAGCTGGTAAACATGGCAAATAAGTTAAAACAAAAAATTAAGGGTGATTAAATAATGAATGTAAACTGTATTTGTGATTTCAAGCACATGCAATTTAAGTGCCACTGTTACCCGCACATTAGGGCACCCCACCTTTACACCACTCCGTATGGCTCAAGGCATAACCCGGTTAAGGCACCCTTACCCTTTCCCAATCCATAGGGCTCCAGGAGAAAGGCACCTACCATCACCCAATTAATACCCTAGGGCTCAGGGTCACCCATTCCCAGTCCGTAGGGCTCCAAATGTAACCTGGTTGACTGAAGTACCCAGCCTTTCCCAATTCATAGGGCTCTGGGTGTAATTCTCTGCGGGTTTGTGGGCCCTTTTACAGTGAAAGAGGCTTGCACAGTAATATCCTTATTCTCTATGTATTAACAATCATCAAAACAGAACACACATGCTAAGCACACGAGGCTCACCACTCCCAATAAGAAAAACAAGCTTTTCCTGGTGGCCAGTCAGGATTAGATTATGTAGGGACTCCAGTTTCTGCACAGTCTGGTTGGCAGGGCATTGCGGTCTGGCAGCTGTGGGCTGCATCCTGCAGTTAGGTTCCAAAGAACATCCTTTTGGATCTCAGTTTATATAGCTAAAACTTGAGTCTTGTTTAGCTGTGCCTTAACCAAAGTGCTACAAAACACCAATCCTAGCCCAATACAAAACAGTCCTTTAACCAATCATTTCCCACCACTTTAACTGATTTAAATAGTGCGCACTTAGTTATGGAACAGACAGAAACAATCAAAGAACCAGACAGAAATCTTTCAGATAAACAATAGAGAATTGGGTACCATAAAGGCAAAACAATAAGAAGTGTAGATTTTATAACCACAGCTCTTGGTAAGTGATTTCTTTCCAGACAGAATGCTGTATAAAAAAAAAAAGTTTTCTTTAAGCATCTTAAGATCTGTTTCTTTATCTGGTGGTGGTAGGTACTATTAGGACAGTAGCATCTTCTTGACAGCCTGATATTACATCGTCTTGAAGTAGTTTCAGGAATGTGAAAATGTGACTGCATGCTTCTTAGTTTACGGCTCCTGTCTCTGCTAATATGACTGCTACTGCATAGCCCAAGAACAAAGCCTAAGTTTAGCCAAAAAACGAGGCCTCAAACCTTACATAAGTTGATAAATCCAGAAGTTAGACATCTACCTATTACTAATAGTGTTAAGCCCCTTGCCCTCCCAAATATAGAAGTCAAACGATGCCTCTGCAGATGGACTCCAGAAAGCAAATAGCAGGGACATGGGGATGGGACAGTGGGGCAGCCTGAAACTAAACTGCCCCTATTCCTGGGGCTCATCGCTCATGTGCTCAGGACAGGGAATGTGCTGTGGCTCCCGTAAGGGCAGGAGAGCAGCAGGGAGTGAGACCATTTTCTGTTTCATTCCCAATCAGCAAGGCTCCACCTGACTCTGGGAAACTTCCCCAAAGGCAGCAGCCAGCTCCAGCACGGCACACCAGCACTCCCTAGTTCTTGGCCATCATTTGCTCTAGCAAGGCTGGGGCAATCTCATTCTTGCCCTGTCAGGGCTGCTCCCCTAGTGCTGCCTGGGGCAATCAGCATCTCTGTTCTACCCTGACGGTCTCCTTTGACAGCCCCATGCTGTCCCTCTGGAGGCAGAGCAGGGCCTGCTGCAGCAGCCTCATGCTTATTGGCCCAAGGATGGGTTCTCATCTCCAGCATGCATTAGCCCCACGCAGAGACTGGCAGTGCTACAGCGTGTCAGCTCCTCTGCCTGGTTTGCAGAGAATGAGACCTCAAGGCGAATCATGGATCACTAATGAGAGCTGGGCCTACAGCATCATGCCTCCTCAGCAGGGCCACGGGGGTGGCAGGTAGGATGCGCTTGATGCTTCTCACAGGCTGTGCAAGGCAGTTAAATATAACTCAAAGCAACAGGAGGGGGCTGCTTTGCTATGTAAATGTTTGGGGGGGGAGAGAGAACTCTATCGCAGCCTGCCTTACGGGCAAAGGGCAGAGCAGAGCCAGGCACAGCCAGCAAGACGGGCAGAGGAGAGGAAGTTGGATAGCCAGGGGAGTGGGTTGCATCCATACCTCTTTGCTAATTTCCCCTTCTGCTCTTGTTCAGTTGTGCCTGGGCTCTGGGCGCCTGTGCTGCTCCCCTCCCTCTGCAGCCCAGGGGTTCCAACATGTTCATCAGCAGCTCTGCTTCCTACGCTGCAGGGAAAAGCTATTGAAACACGTGGATAAAGCAAAGACATCCCAGTCCCAGGGCAGGCAGCCTGATTCCTGTGCTCAGCATGCTGGTGGGAAGCTGTGCCTCTCAGGAGGACAAGACCTTCGGCAGGAGGTGCAGAGCTGGTTACGTGCCTCTGCAAGAGCCCCTGGGAACGGGGTTGGGTTGGTGACAGCAGAAGTGTGGCTGGAGTTTCTTGCACCCTGGATTCACCCAAGATGCTGTAAGGCACACAGGCACCTGGGCAGGGGTTAGGGTCCCAGGCAGCCCCAAAAGAGATAGCCAAAGCGCCTCCTATCTGCCCCGTACCAGGCTGAGTACCAGCCTAAATGTGCCAACAGTCAGACAAACTCATACCAGATGCTCTGTACTTGCAGGTGGCGCCATCTGTTTCTGGAAAAGACACTTCCACCTGATCTGAAGGAAGGCCTGTGCTGAAATCAGAATGGGAGCTGCATCTGCATAGTCAAATGCACTAATTCCTGTAGCCTCAGCTAGCATGTGATATTACTGCTCCCCAAATGAGTAACAGGCTGGTAAAGGTTTATCTAGACCAGTCGCTGTTATAAGTGTATAGGGCAGGTAGGGTTGGATTTTATTAATTCACAAGGTTAAAGGCAGCAGAACTTGACCCTTTATAAACTGTCCTATGCTTACACTGAGCCCAATGAACTTCCTTCCTCATCAATTACAATGTGGTCTAAATCTCTCTCCTTGACTCTATTGGCTGCATTAGTAACATAATATAATAGCAATCTGGCTAATGGGATGCACACCACTGTTTAGTTGTGTGTTATAGGTCCTGCACTTCTAAGCAGGTAATGGAGTGCCTGCTTTAGCCCATGTGATTTATGGAGCAGGAGTCCCTGAGCTCTGTCCCTGCCCCTTTGTGATAGTCTGAGTGGTCTTGCTGTGCAGCTCATGGATGGTCATAAAGTCCTGGGTAGCTCAACATTGAGCACAATCCTGGAGCTGCTGTCATTGAATGTGGATGTAAGGAAATGAGGGGCAAGAGCACATCAAGTGCACCAGCTCCTAGCACAGGCCCTGTGGGCAGAAGCGGTCACCACTTCATCCAGCTCAGCCTTTCCTTTGAATCCTGTCTGCTAGCCTTTTAATCACACTAAGCAGCCTGCACAGAACCATATAATCACATTCCCCATTATTCCCACCAAGCTGTGCCTGCAGCTCTTTGACAGAGCCATCCATCTCAGCTTTCCTCTGTGCAACTGAGAGCGTGGGAGTGCTGCTGCAAGAAGCTGACACTCACAGACACTGCTGTGGCAAAGCTCATGCTTCGGGAGTCTCAGCTGGGCACTGCTGTGGGGAAGCTCAGACAGGCAGTTTCAGCTGTGCTCAGACAGGAAGTCCTAGGTTAACTGTTTGCTCCTTGTAATTCAGATCTCTGAAGAATTTGGGGAGGTGTTCTTCTGTTTCCCTTGTTCTACGTGGGTAGATGAATTCACTTGCAAATGTGTTCTCTTTCAACCTGCCCTGCTCTAGCTGGAATCCTGTCCCTAGGACTGAAGAAGCTGAAAAAATCCAGCACGTGCCATGTGTCAGGGACTCAGCTAGGCACACCTACTGGCACTGCCACTTCTGTTCTCGAGCTGTCAGCTTTTGCCCAACTTTGTTCCTCTCTCTGGAGCTGCACATGGGTAGGCAGGAATTGCTTCCTGGGCTCAGCATTTTGAGAGCTCCCAGGTAGAGGCAGCAGAAAAACATTCACGGGGCAGGAGGGTGGAAAAGCTGTGTCAGAATATAGAACATACCTGGCTGTTGTATCCTGAAAAGGTGGGGTGCGGGAGTGGAAGACCTAATGGAGCAGCTGGACCTATGAAAGGTCTGGTGGAGATCAACTCCCTCCCCACATGGGAAATGAGGCCCATGCTCCCCATGCATGGAGTGGGAACTTACCGCCCCATTTCCTCCATGGAGTTGGAGGCTGTTTGACACGGAGCGCAGCCCAGGCTGTAGCGTGGGAAGGGCGGTTAGGCTGCCCTAGGAGGCGGGTGTGAAGCCAAGAGTTCCCTCCTGTTGGCAAATGTTGGCTCCCCTGCCCTCAGTCCTCCCTGCCGCTGGGCACTGCGCAGCCCCGCTTCGGGAGTGCGGCAGGTCCAGCCCGGCAAGAGGAGGTGCGGGGCAGGGTCAGACTCCCCCGGGGGGGGGGTCTCTTTCCAGCAGCACCATCTGCTCTGCAGCCGGGGCGTGACGGGGCTGCCGGATTTTCATGAGCGATCCCCCTTCCCACTGGCTCTACCCTGCCTGGGCTCGGCGGTTGCTCCAGGGGATCAGCTCACAGCTGGACACGCAGCGCCGAGACCAAGCCCGGCCAGGCAGGCACGCGCCGCTCCTTCCCCCCCCCCCTCACTTAACATTTGCCGCGCACGCTCAGTACGGGCGCACGGCGGCGGAGAACGCTGCGCCATCTGCTGGCCGCCTGCACGCGCAGCAGAACCACGGGGCGCGCTGCGGACAGGCTTGGGAAGCTCGGGTTACAGGGCTGCTGCCAGCTGCCCTGGCGGCGGCTGCCTGCGATAGAGCGTTTGTCTGCAGAGCGAGAGGTCCGCGGTTCAAATCCAGCTGTTCCCCCTTAAGCCAGGCTGGGTAGCGTGCGGACAGGGCCGGGGCAATTAGCGAGTTCAGGCCTGTGTGCGAGGGGCAATGATCGTGGCGGGTCGCGGGCCGGAGGTTGCTTGGTGTGCAGTGCCTGGCTCTTTCGCCTTGTAAGCCTCGCTGTCAGCAAGTCCGGCCGTGTTAAGCCTCTGGGTGTGCCTGGTGTCATCTAGATTTCCTGAACCCTGCACTCAGACTGACCAGGCTGCCGCAGCCTGTGTTGTTCACTAGTGGTGGTGGGGGTATCCAGTGCAGGCACAACACCAGCGCTTCCTGCTGCAGGATGCGAATTATTGTGATGTTGGGTGGGTGGGCACCATACGAACCTGCCCTGCACAGACGGAGCCTGGCGGACAAGGTAAGTTCCCGTGAGAGTGCCTGTCCTGAGCCAATGGCGATGCCGTAGAGCAAATAGCCCTATGCACGCCCGGGCTCAGAATCTGTATTTGCAAACCTGTACCAACATGCGATGCCCCTTCTGGATTCCTGACCAGGACTTGGAAACACAGCAGAGACTGGCCCAAGCCCCAGGCTCCATTCTAGGTTTTATACTACGCCCAGTGCATGCTGGGGCAGGACTTAGGAAGTTCAGAAAGTCTTTCTTGGGTGGATACACATGCAGTGTGAAAGGGATCCAGAGAGGGGTCTGGAGAGGGACCTTGCCGGAGAGCATCTGTGTCTCCTTTAACTAGGACACAGTACAGTAGTGACAAACAGGTCCCAAAAGTGCCCAGCATTTCCTTGGAGTTTGAGGCCTGAGTAAGTAGGAGCTGCTGGAGGCTATAAAATGTGTGGGGAAGGTTGGTTTGTGTTGGTCCTATCTGCTGATGTTTGTAATGAAGGCGGGGAAGCAGGAGGGAAGGGTTCAGAAGAGTTAACATCCCAAAGAAAGGTGGAACTGGAGTCAGAGGGCCAGTGTTCCAGGGATAATGTCTGTAATGGGGAATTATCCCAAATTCTGGATCAGAGACTGACATGCAGTGCTCTGCTCTTCCACCTTGTCACTGTATTCAGCAGCAGGGAGCTGTGCTGAGCCTCGCAGCCTGCCTGATAAGAGCTAAAGGTTTCCTGATGCCTGAGCAGATTCAGACGAGTATCCATGTGGTTGTGAAAGTGCTTACGCTTGTCTGGCTCCCACCACATTACACAGTGCAGCCTCAGGCTTTTTCCTGCTGACCCAGGCGTGGCTGTGAGTTTCAGATATGTTCCGTCCTCATAATAGACACTTTCAGACATGTCCTCGTAACAGAAAGTGCTTCTGCCATTTCCACAAGCTTGTTTACCCGGCTGCCTTCTGTACTGCCACTACCAGAGCCTGGCTCAGAGCTACTTGGTGCTGTTTTTGAGTGAGAATGGGGCAGCTGCAATAAGATGGACTGAGTAGCTCTGATGTATGTAGCTATGTCATAGTTGTGAGTTTTTCTGTGTACTGCCCCTTTAAATATTTCAGGACTCTCTCTCTGCTTGTCTTGAGCAGCTGCCATTGTATGTGACTATAGGATGGCAGGGAGGGGGGAGACTTTACTTTTGTGCTTTCTTGTTTGCTTGTTCCCTTAACCTGTGGTGAAAGTTACTGGATCTGAAGGGTGCAATATAAGAACCTGGATACATGAAACGTTCCCAAGCAAGGGGACTATAACTGTTCCTATGGCATGTATTGTGGGCTACTTGCTGCGTCTGACTCAGTTCTGAAACCAGGCAGCCATGGGGTGCCATTCAGTGCATTTGCTGCTGAGACAGCCTCTTTTGGGACGTCCAGCTAATCTGAGGTGCTTTGTCCTTGGGGGGAGTGGATTTTCTGTCCCAGAGTCCTATGCAGCAGGGCTTGTTCTCTCTTGCCTAACCTGGAACAGAGGCTTCTCTGGAAACGCTTCTGGGCAGCCCAGCCTTGCAAAGGAGCTTGGCTTGTGGTGTGGGCTGTCCAGGGCAAGAGCACTGTTCAGCAAGGTCTGTGCTTTCAGGAAGTGCAGAAAGAGGAAGTAGGTAGAGAGAATGAACAAAGACAGTAGCCCCCTCCAGTTCTGATGACAGAGAGCTGGCGAGGACCTGCCCTGGGAATGACTCCAAAACTCAGCCACGGGGGGAAGCAGGAGAGTGGACTCAGGGCGCAGTGAGGAGCACCTGCTTGCGCTACAGCAGATGTGGTGGCACCAGTCATGGGACGTCCCCCAGAGCACACCAAAGGCCACAGATTCAAGGTACTTGCCCTATGGTTCTAGTGCTGACAGCAGCCATATCTATCTTACCACCTTGAGGGGGAAGGTTTCTTTGGGGCTTCCTGTGCTCCTAGCTCCTTGCCTTATCCCATTGCCTGTGGTAGGTTATTGAGCTTTCCTGGCTTAACCCGCAATGGGTGTCTATGTAAGTAGCCAGTTTGCTCCTGAATTCCATTAGCGCAGGGAGAGTGTGAGTCTTCTGCTAAGGAAAGATGAGAGGGGTCTGCCCCTTCCCTGCGTCTGCTGGAAATGGATTGTGGATGAGGCTTCTTCACTCCTGTCTAGAAGTCATTGTGGGGACTCCCAGAACTAAGCATTTCTCGGAGTGCCTGGCTCACGATCTCCAGCAGGGGATCTTCCCCTTCCAGCCTTTGTACACTGAGACTGCCTGGTTCAGAGAGCTGAGCTTACAGGGCCCTTCCTCGTGCCCAAAGTAATTTTCTTTCTATGCAAAAAGGATTGGCAGCTCTCATCGCCAGGGAACAGGTTTCCTTGGTGAAATCAACCTCTTCCTTATTAAATGTAACTATAAACCGTCTGTGTATCCACTGGGATGTTGCTTTGTGGAGCGAGCCGGCACATGCAAAGCTTTCTACTTCAATGTCAGTGAGGAAAACACTTGAGCAACTGGGAGAAAGTAGAGAGACCTTCAAAGTGTCGAATAAGCTTGACGCTGACTTGGGAACGGATAGAAGGGATTAAACTTCAAGCCCACAGTGCAGCCCTGTCCTGTGGTGATGCTGTTTCCATCTCTGCAGCAATCCCAGTGGTCTGCATCTGACCCTTTAATAGCACTTCTAGTGCTTGCCCTGTCAACTGAGCGTTACAGGCTTGAATTGTGGATGTATGAGTGAGGGAAGGGAAGGGGCTTAGGGCCTGACAGGTTGTGGGGAACGAGCAGCTGAGGGAGGTTGGTCTGGGGGAAAGGTGGTTTCTGAGGCAGCAATACAAGATGGGCTGGCTCAGCCCATGTCTCTCTCTGTGGTATGCATTAGCTGGGCTATTCTCATTCCCAGCCACCAAGGGGATGGGGTGAGATTTTGACTCTGAACAAAATGCAGTGACCTGAAGTCAGTAATAATGGAGAACAGGGCGGATTGATTTAAATCACCAAGAGAAAATCATTGATTTAAATCAAGTTTTCCACTGATACTTCTTCACAGTGGTGCAAATCTTATAACTAAAACATTTTAATTTACAACTCAATACAGCATTTTACAAAATCTAGGAGAGTACACTTTGTGTAATTTTTTAGATAACTTGATTTTTAATAATTTAGGAAATAATGCATAATACTCATTACCTGTGTCAAGCTGCAGATGCAGCAGCAGTACATTGTATGTGTGATTTAATTCTTACCATTCCTAAACACAATAGCACTTGTGTTTTATTAAACTAAATCTTAGATGTTACTTAAATGTTTCACATTTGCAATTGCAGCAGTCTGAGTTTCCAGCTGATGGCTGTCCTTAAACTTTTTTTTATTTTTCAGATTTTATTAACTCTAACAGACAAGCCATCACAACACTAAATGTACGCTGTCCTTAAAACTTCTACAACTAGCTCTCATCTTCCCGACTCCCACTGTCTTATTTGTTTCAGTCTATGAATAAAAATGAGTTTTCCAGCTTTTTCAACTACCAGTCGATTTCTTAGCTAAGTGAATAATACCAAACGATGACAATATTCTCTCTCTGCCTGCAGAGGAAGCTACTGCTGTGAAAAATTGGCTTAGCAACTGAAGGAACTCTGTTTCAAGATGCCTGGCTAATGATTTACACCAATTCACAGGACTGACTTTGTTCAAAACATCCATCAGTAAACATGTACTGTTTAAATGGTTCCGCTTCAGCCCTGAAATTTATTATGACCAGCATAACTGAGGAGCGATTTTGAGATGCCCATGCCACGGCAGCAGCATCTTCTTCAGAAGTTAGGCATCTACCTTTATATCTGGAGTCGAGGATGTTTGTAAGAAAATGAGGTGGAGTTATTGCTTGATCCATTCACTTCTTTATTGCCTGCAGTTTAACTTTCTGATGAGGTATTTCTTTCTTCAACGTCTCTTGAAGTGCCTTCCAGATTTTGACAGCATCAGCAATGCAGCAACAATTTCTCTGAAGTTTGTTTAAGGCTATGGATAGGCTTCAGTATACTGAGCATATCCTCTACATTCCTCTTTAATCCAATGTTAGATACTTTGGATGAGATACTTCCATCTATTTTATCACAGTTTTCTTCACAATGTTGTATGGGAATAGGCCAGTTCTTAATAAATTGTTCCAAACAATCAACCACATAATTCCATCACACATCTTGAGGGAGAATTACTTTGGATCCTACTGCTCTCTTCAGTGAAGCTGTAGCAAAATGGTTGTTACGGAAGTATTTTGCAACTTCAACAACATTTTCTTTTGTTCCTGGAGAAGACGTACTTAAGTTTTTGGCTAAAAGATGCATTAAATGGGCACTGCAGCCATATGTTATTAAGGAGCACCCTTCCATTTCTTCTTCTAAGTATCTTCTCATCTTTGCCATGTTTGCAGCATTGTCTATGACAAAACTGTGCCCATGACATTTGATTTTTTGTTCAGTTTATTACAACTTTCACTGCCACTTCTTTTAAATATTCTGTTGTGTGGGCATTTCCCAATTTATCTATTGTTTCTGAAAGATATGCAACCCCATCTTCTGTTGTCACACAGGCATATATTACTGGATCATTGTGTACATCGCTCCACCCATCAAGGCTTAAACTGCCAAATTTCCCCTCAGTATTTCTTGCACAATGTTGAAATTCCTTCTCGTACATGGTATCTAGTAACCTTCCACCAATGTCTGCTCTACCAGGTGGAGTGTAGCCTGGTCGTAAGGACTCAATCACGTCAGTAAAGCGTTTATTGTTAATAATGCAAAAAGAAGAATTTGAGGCATAAATGAATCGAGCAATCTTTTCATCTATGGTTCTTGTTGGTATTTGCTGGTCCTTACTACAAACCCATCCAGGGCGTTGGTTTTACTGGATGATTGAAATCTTTTGTTTGCTACTGATACATTGTTGTTTGAAATATCTTAAGTTGCAGCACTGCTGCTAAACGTACCAACAGATGAATCTAAAGTTGTTGCAGATACAGTCACAGTCAGTCTCTTATGCTTAAATGGAATCCTGAAACAAAATTCAGAAATGATTTTGAATAGTCATTATTTTCCGTTCTTCTCACTCTATTATTCAATTACTCATTTACATTTTTTTCAGCAAGGATGCAGATCTGATTCCAAGTTACCAAAAAAGCTAAGACTGACTGCACTTAGAGTGTACTTAATTTTGGACTAAGCCCCATAGAACTCACCGGCATGTCTGTTTTTTGAGGAAACAAGTGTAGGATGCGGTTCCCTTGGGAAAGCTGAGTTATGCTGAAGTAAAATAAGGAACAGATTTATGGTATCACCATTATGTACTGTGGCCATATTCCAAAATAAGGGGCACGTATTATGTAACATAAAATAAGAAAATGGCACCCACTGGCAACTCTAGATTTCTCTTACTTCAGCTTTCTGTCCCATATACTTGGGTGATAGATTCTAAACCTAGTTAACTAATTAAACAAGCCATAAGGATTAGCTAAAGTAAACTTTCTTTTCTAGCAACATCCAACAGAGCAAACAGCTTGGGAATTTACTTGTTAAATCACACCTATACTAAGAGGCAACAAGAGAGTCTTGAAGAATGATGCATTGCAAAGTGAATTATTTAAGTTACTAACCAGTTGATCCACATTGTTCTTCAGACATCCATATAATTTTCTCCCAATAAACAGTTTTCATTATGATGTTTCATTCTTTCAGCTAGGCCCTGCATCTTCTTCTTGTACTGCTTACACTTGACACATTTTCCTTTTTTACCCAGAGAAGGAATTTCTTCAAAATATTCCCAGATAAGGTGTCTCTCACACCCAGAAGCCATGACAGTTTTTCTGAGGCAAAAGTGTGGGGGAATAGAGGAAGCTATGTGTGTACTGAATAATGTCTTCTCTTTTTCTTTCCAGTCCACTCCCCTGTTCCTTTCTACTCTGCCTCCATCCTTAGTTGACACTTTCTTAAAGACAGAGAGACAAACTCCTCTGTCTTGCTTGGCACAGCTCCATCACCACATAAGCACAGAACAACAATAATCCTATCCAGCCTGTGTCTGTCTTTGCACATGCGACTTTAGTCTGCTGAGAAACTGAAACAGAAACTGAAAGACCAGAACTTTCAAGAAAAAAGAGCTGGTGGTTAGGCTGGACAGACTAGAGCCACTAATTCATTTTAATGAGACTGTAAGTGTAGGTCTAGCATGTTTGTGATGAGATTTAATTGTAACTTATTTTTAAAGGGGAGAGAAAAGTAGTATTTTATTGATGATTTAAAAAAAATTTTAAATCGGATTTAAATAAAAAAAATCATTGATTTTTATCCACCCTGATGGGGAATGTAGTGAGAGGAGTTTCCAGCAAGCTCCTGGACTACCCTGAGATCCTGCTTCCACAAGCTCAAGTGCAGAATGGGAGGAAGTCTGGTTGGCTTCTAGACCATCCTGTGTGTGTGATGTTGCTGCCCTTTCTGCCACAGAAAACAAGAGCACATGGCTGGGGCTGGCCAAGCAGCAGGTAACGATCCTGCATGAGCAAGGCTGGAGTAGGTGACTTAAGAGGTCTTTCTAGCCGTACAGAACAGGAAACGCTGCAGTTCAGAACTTTGTGCACAGGATATTACTGGAGCTTGGTGCAAAGGGGGGAAATAATGTTGGAGAGCAGAGTGAGTGATATAATTTTACAGCTTCATGCTTGCTGCAAAGATCTCGCCATTTGGCTAGTATGATACGGCCACAACATGCTGCTAGACTGGAGAATACTGTGGGGGCAGGTGCAGTGCTCACAGTTTGTCACAGGAATTTATTGGTAGAGCTCCGTCTGTGGTGGTTTGGTCAGGGAGATAAGTGGCCCACCTGAGCTAGCTAGCTTCTGCCTCTGTTGGAATGAAGAGAGAAGTGGATGAGGAGCATGCAGTAATTTTCAAGGAGAGGAACTTTGAAAATTGCTGGACAGTGCCTGCTAGGTCTCCAGGGCTTTCCTGAGTTGATGTGCACCAAAGGAGCTGATTCTAGGGCCTAAGCAGCTGTTGGGGACTCATCTAGGGAAAATTCAGACGTTTCCTCTGGGGAGACAAACAGTCAAGGGTCTGGCCTCACTATCCGTTTGCTTTGATTTTATCGTCATTATCGGTGTTGTGGTAGCAGCCAGAGGCCCTGTTCAGGATTGGGCGCCATTGAGCTGGACACTACATTGACGTAACCTTGCCCACAGTGGCGTACTGAGGAGGGGCTATGCCCTTGGGCACCCAGCCTGGGGGGGCACCGGCTGAGCTCTCCATGGAAGAGCTCCCCCCCCCATCACCGTGGGCTTGGTGGCTGCGCTGACCCCAGCTCAGGCTTGCTGGTGGCCGAGCGCTCCTGCTGTGGGGGAGCAAGTGTCCTCCCTGCCCCTCTGCCCCCGTGCTAGGCACAATGAGGGAGCTGCAGGGACCGGAACCCAGTATGCCCCCCGCTGCTGGGCAGCCCGGGGCATCTGCCTCTGTCACTCTTGCTCCCAGCTGCCCCCGGGAGTGAGGGAGAGTGGGAAACGGGTCTACAGCCTTCTTTACCTGCCCCACAGGGTGCTGCCACTGACAGGGGGGCCACAAAAGAAAGTATTGGCCCCTGAGTGCTGGAGACCCATGGTATGCTACTGCTTGCCCAGAAAGGTTCACGGTCCAATTTAAAACTGGATGCTACTTTGAGTGTAACAAAAGAGGGGTGGTGAAGCGCTCTTGTTTTTGAGGTTAGGCAGGAGCTTCCTGCTAACACAAGAGATGGAATGTGAGGACACTGCTTTACCTCCTGAGTTGACTGGCTGAACTGGGCGGGGGCTCAGCACACACAGGCCCCTGCACTGCAAGGCACCGAACACAGAGCTGAGGACCTGGATCTCCTAAGTTTTAATTAGGACACCATTGTCAGAGCCAGCTGTGACCTTGGGCAGTCCCTCCCCCTCTCTGCCTCTGTTTTCCCCTCTGTAACATGTGGGACATGGTCCTGGCCCTGTTGGCTATGGGGTTGTGAGGCTTCAGGAGTTGGTGTCTGCAGAGAATTTTAGCAATAGGTGGTTGTCACAGGGGTCACTCCACTCACTTCTAGGGCATCTCATTGTGGCTCATCTGGGGATTAACTCACCACTGGTTTGACACCTCCTCTTGTGGTTTCTGTGTCCTTTGTCCCAGTCTTTCCCTCTGCGTCCTCTTTTACATACCACAAGCTACAGTGCTTCCTTCTTCATTGCTTGGCCCTCCGGCCAGGTCACGATAATTTTCCTCCTTTTGGGGTATCAGTCTCTCTACAACAAACTGTCTCAGGTGGGCAGTCTTCAGAGTCCAGTGCCCTATCTGTGCCACTACCCCAGGGATTGGTAGGGAACCCAGGCCCACCTTCTATACTGGGTTCCAGCCTAAGGACTCACAATCAGCAGCTAGGATCCAGGCAGCCTCACCCTTGCTATTGGTTTTTCCCTAGGCATCTTCCTACTATTTTCGCTCACCCCTGAGAATGACTGCTGACTCTCTCCCCCTTCTGCTCTCCTCTTTCTGCCTACTTGTACTTTAGCTACAATTAGGGCTGTATATCCAGCCTATTCCTCACTCAGGTGCAGCCCATCCTCTCAGGTAGCTCCTTCTGAGCCATTTTAACTCCTTCAGGGGTGGTGTGGGGTAAACACCCCATCACAGAAGTACAGGATAACTAGTCCTTCTGCCTTTGCTGTGTAAACACTGGGGGCCTCCACACACTTTGCTCTGGCCAATAACAGTACTAGCCACTGGAGTCAGGCATTGGGGTGTCACTTGGGACAGGTTCTGAAAAATCCTTACTCCTGGAAGTATGCTGTGAGCTGGAATGGGTTCATTTCAAAGCTACCTGCTCCTGTTGATACCAGCTCCCATTCCACCAGGGCTTCACCACTCAAGCATCTACCAGTGTGGCTAACAGCTTCTTGCTGTGTGAGTTGCTTGCAGACTATGCTGATCCAAAGGTGAGCAGCACCAGCTTCCCCCTTAGGAGCCAAGTCTATGGAATTGAAGACTGTCCCTGGATAACTTTCTTCTTGCCCAGTAAGTGAGGCGGCCTTGCTAAAGCAGTTCTGGGACAGGGACAGCCAGCTGAAGCCAAGGGGGCATTTACAGACAGAGAATGGATGAGACCGGAGCTCAGCCTGTGACTTGCTTGGGGTGATGGTGAGCAGCTGGCCTGCAAGCTAGTATATAAACAGGGTACTGCTGCAAGGAAGTTCACGCAGCTAGGGTCACAGACGGCACTGAGTGGTAGTGCTGTGTGGAAGCTCATGCTACTGGCGTCCTAGTTAACTCTGACTGAGTCAGAATGACACCCTCCTCCTTCTGTTGTGGATTGGTGGCAGCCAGTTGTGTCCCCGGGAGGCAGCGTCTTGGCTAAGGGGTGTTCGCTGTTTCCACCTGAGGTTGATCTGGTGCCAGATAGAGCGAGGCTCCTTTGAAGCACTAAGAGGCGAAGGTGTGGAGACAACTGCAGGCAAGTGAAAGGGCTGGCAGGATGTGGCTTTGCCGCACACGAGCCAAGCCAAACCGGGCTGAGGCACGAGGGAGCAGGGCCGGCACCAGCACCGCTCAGCTCTGAGGCGGCTCCCAGCCGTAGCACCCTCATTCCCGCTGCGGAGGGTCCGTTGGGCTCAGCCGGGTAGGGGGAGCCCGCCAGGCCCGTCCGGGGGCGGGGGGCTTCGTTCAGCAGCTGGCACAGCCGGCTCCCGCTGACCCCCGCGCCCCGGGTGTCCGTCAGCTCCCCCTTTGCGCCTTAGCTGCCGGCCGGGGCCGCCTGACGGGCGCGATCCCAACGCAGGTCCCGGCCGGGGGCAGAGCCTGAGCCGGGCCGGGCCCGCCGCTCCTGCAGCGCGGGGCGCGGCCAGCAGGGGGCGCGGGGCGCCTGGCGGAGCCGCGGGGAGGCAGCGGCGCGGGCAGCTATCGGGGTCCTCGGCCGTGCCCTCGCGCTGCCGCTCGCTCTGCTGGCGCCGGCTCTTCCTGCCTCGCTCC
>ML675613.1:41469750-41502132 GCA_007922155.1 Mesoclemmys tuberculata
GGCCGCGCTTTCCGAGCCCCTCGGCGGGGCGCGCGGGCGATCTGCGGCACGCGCCCGCCCGGCGCCGCGTGGGCAGGTGGCCCCCGCTGAGCGCCGGCGCCCACGGGCATGAGGGGGGCTCCCGGCGGCCGGTGAGAGCAGAGCCCCGAGGCGGGTGCGCCGCGGGCCATGGAGCCGCAGGAGCAGGAGCAGGAGGGGGGCGCGCGGGCCAGCGCCTCCAGCTCCCCGTCCTCCACCAGCTCGGAGATCTCGGCGGAGCCGGAGAAGGGCCCCGCGCTGGGGCGAAGGCACAGCAACAAGAGGTTCACGGGGCTCAGGATCTTCGGGCGCAGGTGAGGGGTGGGGGGGCGTGGGAATGGGGCGGGGGCCGGGGCGCTGCCTGTCTGCTGTCCTGCCCTGCGCTCCGGCTCGGGATGCGGAGGGCACCCTCGCCTGGCGCGCCCCGACCTGCGGAGAGCTGGTCGCCACGGGAAAGTTTGGTGGGTATCGCTTGGCAGGGGAAATAAATCAACCCCCAACCCCTGCCGCGATGCCGGCCAAAGCCTTCGCCAAGTTACAGCAGCAAAACGTGTCTTTTGCCAGTGTGGCTTGCTCCGTTTGGGGGGCTGGCATGAGCTGTACTGGCAAAAGAATTCTTTTGCTGGTGTAAGCGGCATCTCCTCTGGGTGATTTGCCCACATAGCTATGGCTTTCTAGTGTAGATGCGGCCTTAGTCGATACTGTCATATTCCTCATGCTGCAACTTGCAGGGTGGGAGGTATGTAGAGTTTGTCTGTTCTCTCCCAGCTCCAGTTTAACACTTCCAGAGAACTTCACAAGTCAAGGCCCAACTTCTCTTCTCCTTCCCATGTGCCTTTCGTTGCACTCCTTTATTTTGCAACTTACCATATGATTAAACCTTGGAAAGGATTGCTGCAAAATACGGTTGAGTCAGGAAAGGAAAAGACCCACTAGCATAACAGCAGCAGGGACGCTATGTTTTGTACAAGCACAAGGGGTATTGATCCGCCTAGTTCAGGGCATAAGTTGATCACTAGGTGGGGTCAGCAAGAAATGTTAAGGTACAATGTCATAAAATTAGCTTCTGACTGTTGGCAGTAGAAGAGGAGTCTAGATGGATCGTTGGTCTGTTCTGCTGCAGTGAGAGGTGATGATATGACTCAAGAGACTCCCTATAGTCCATACCTAGTCCATTTCCCATAGACACACCTATCCCTTGCTCCCAGGAGCATCAGATGGGACAGTTCACCTTCTGGTGAGAGAACTTGAGCAGCATTGTTGCTGGTTCCCACTTCCTGCTGTTTGCAGATTCCTATAGAATTTAGACTGTAAGCTCTCTGGGGCAGAAACCCGGTCTTTGCGCTGTTTGTGTATGTACATTCCCAACCACAATGGGGATCCAACCCTGACTGGGGCCTCTGGGTGCTAATGTAATAGAAATACTAAATAATCAGGTTGGGAGTTCACCTCACAAAACTAGTGGAAGAAGTTCAATGTGTTTATGTGAAAAGTCTAACAGCTCATAGATACAAAGCCCCTGTCCTATCCTCTCCTTAAATGCAAAGGGAGTTCCTTCCTAGTTTTGCATTGGATCAGCCTGCCTTGGAGGCCTGAAGGGAGGCAGGAATGTTCATAGATTCATACATTGTAAGGCCAGAAGGGACTGTTGTGACCATCTATTGGATCTTTTGTATTACACAGGCCATAGAACTTCCCCAAAATAACTCCTGGAGCAGAGCTTTTAGAAATTGATTTTAAAATGGTCAGTGATGGAGAATGCACCATGACCCTTGGTAAATTGTTCTAGTCATTAAGGCATAAATTCGTAATGGTAAGAATCATTATTTTCAGTATCTTATCTAATTAGAGATAAGAGTATGGCTGGAGCTGAGACAGAGCTTGGCTATCAAATGTGTTTAGGGGTGACATCCCAGGGTTGGTATTAGGGACAGTGGATCTCAGATGGATAGAGAGGTGTATCAGCTGGGTTGGGACCAGTGACCAGAAGGTGCTTTTTCTTCAGGTTCCCTGTTGCTCCGGTATTTGTTTCTTTACTTAATGCTTGTGGCACGGGGATTTCCAGACCAGGAAGGGTTGGGTTTCTTAGAGTGTGTCTGCATTGTGGGGGAAAAAACCAGGCCACAGCAGCAAGTCTCAGAGCTTGGGTCAACTGATTCGGGCTCACGTAACAGGGCTCCAAATGGCACTGCATAGATGCTATACTGATATTTTGAGCCCCATAGTGTGACCCTGAGTCAGTTGATCCAGGTTCTGAGGCTCGCTGCCGTGGGTTACGTTAGGTTTTTTATTTTGTTTTGTTCTTTGCAGTGTAGCTGGTACCCATAGGAGCAGGCAACATCTTTGTATCTTGTACTCCTTTCTCCTTTGGCTGAGGAGCTGCTCTTCGGAAAAAGATATCTGAGCTCTCCGCTTCCGCTTTGAGCAGTTGTCAGTATCGCTTGCTCTCATGGGGAGTGTGAGAGGGGGTTATGTGGGTCTGTGCAGCTGGCAAGCAGGATCAGGCTGCTGTGCTTGGACCCTCGGTGTCTGTGTTTCACAGGTGGACCCTTGCTGGGCTGAGCAGGGAGTTCAGTGTGGGAGGCTGATGGTGTGGGTAGGAGCAGGCAGTAATTTCAGTCCCAGAGATGTAATTAGAGGCTCCTGCCCGCAAGGCAGCGGCCTGGTGTCTGATTAGGCAGTGAACAATATGCAATGACAAAGGACTGGGCCAGATGTTGTTGTGGTGACAGCTGGTTGGATCAGTGTATAATCACACTGGCTGGTATGGAGGCTGCACTATGCTCTGGGTTTACCAAGGAAATGTCACCTGTAGTGTGAGTGTTATAAGCTGTTGCCTGTCTGTTTGCACATTGCAAACTAGCTCAAGGTAATGGTGTGTGTGAATGATTAGTGTGAAGCAAATGTACCTTGCTCCTGCCATGCTGGTCTCTGCTATTCCAGTCCTGGTATCATGCCCTGTTACTGTGTAAGGCTCCTTTACTGGTAAAAGACCCCACAAGCCTGCAGAAAATAATGCCCAGAGCCCTACAAATTGGGAAAGGGTGAGTACTTAAATGAACCAGGTTATGCCCGGAGCCCTACAGACTGGAAATGTGTGACCCTGAGCCCTGGAGTGTGAATTGGGTAATGGTAGGTGCCTTTCACCTGGAGTCCTATGGATTGGGAAAGGGTGAGGGTGCCTTAACCGGGTTATACCCTGAGCCTTATGGATTGGGGTAAAAGTGGGGTGCCCTAGTGTGGGTAACAGCTCTATGGCAGCCCATACACAGCTTTGACAATGCCCCCTTGATCCTGACATACTTTCTCCCTCCCCCCCCCCCGCCCTGTGCTATTTCAGCTATAGGCCATCTCCACAACAGAAACTGCTGCCTGCGTGAAGATTAGGTGAGGGTTATTCTTCCTGGTAACATCAGGAGTTTGGAGGCAGATTGTGAACTTGTGAGGTTAAGAGCCTGGCTAAGCTGTGAAGTGGCCTGGGAGGCGAGCTGGACACAAGGGTGATGGGGTGTGTGTTTTGTTTTTGTTTGTTTGTTTGGGATCTTGCTGAGCACTGCTTCCTTTGAATCAATGAAAGTAAATTGAGTAAAGGGAAACTGGGAATCATCCCCCTCTGGCTTCTCTGAATTGTTTCTGCACTGTCAGAGCTCCTTGAGTAACATCTCCTTTCCTCTCTGGCTGGGACTCAGAACATTCCTGCAGTCCCTGGGAGACACGTGGGAAAAGAGAGCTATCTGCCCCCTGCAGAGCATTAACCTGCATAGCAGGCATGTCAGGCTATGATCATGATGTGCCCTGGGCTGCGAGGCTCTGATGTTGTTTGCTTGCTCTTATCTCATTTTCCTTGCCTGCAGGCCCTGTGTGCTGCTTCCTTCCCCATCACCCACCTAAATTTGTCAGATGCCGAGTGTTTGCCCCATTCCTCCTCAGCCTTAGTGGTCTGGGGCAGTAGCTCATTGTTCAGAGCTCTGGAGACGGTTTGATTCCCATCCCTCAGCAGTGCCTCAAGCTGATGTTCTGTGCCCATGTGAGTGAGGGGCAAAGAGGGACACACGCTTTCTGTGATGCACATGCTCCAGTTCCCCTCTTTGCTCGCTCTCATTCTACCCCTTATATTGGTATGAACAGGCGTGATGTGTTGCTAAGGTGACTCCATCACAAATGTGGCTCTAAGCAGAGGCTGAGGGGCAAAGTGGGAGCTGCTTCCTTCTGCTCAGGTTTCAGATTTGGCGGCAAGGGCTGCCACAGCGCATAATGCCATCTCTGTCCTTCTCCCAAGATCAACAAGTGTCTCTCCTCTCCTCCCCAAGGGAATGCATGTCCTTGAGTGTATATATACTACAGTTCTAAGGGCAGCATTATCTGTACGGAGAGAAGCGTAGGGTCTGTGTGTGGACCCCTTGGTGATGGGGAAGATGGGTGTGTAGAAGGAAGCAGAGAGCCATGTAGGACATCAGCTGTGAGCTACTTCAGCTGCTGTGCAGATGGCTCCCATCTGAATGTAAGAGTGGCAAGTGGCTTTGAGTTCCACCTGATTAGGAATGAGGTGGGGCTGGTGTTTGGTATTGAGACAATGTTTTGGGGAGGAGAGTGCTGCCATATCCCGTATCCCTGGATTGTCTTCCTCCTGATTGAGAAGCATACACCTCCTTTAGGCTGGAATGTGGCCAGCACACGGGGTTCATTCCATAGGGACCCTTTGACAAGTGATCAAGAATTTGGGTTTATGTCCTGTCTGAAGGATGTCCCCTCCAGTAGCACAGTGCCCCCCA
The DNA here is from genome assembly GCA_007922155.1 of Mesoclemmys tuberculata. Taxonomy (NCBI): domain Eukaryota; kingdom Metazoa; phylum Chordata; order Testudines; family Chelidae; genus Mesoclemmys; species Mesoclemmys tuberculata. The sequence goes on from ML675613.1 coordinate 41,474,541, forward strand.
GCATTTGCTTCAGCCCTCACCTAGATGGGAGGGTGCCCCCTGCTGAGTCACCCACACCATTCTGAAGCACCTGATTGCTCCTTGAAAGTCTCCGATCCTAGCACTGCCCAGACCTGGTGCTGCTGACTCTAGCTTGAACTGATGGGCTTGTAGCCTCAGGTGACGCGGTCATGTAAGCAATGAGTGCACGGAACTGTGGGCAATACTGTGTCAGAGAAACTGAGCTAATGCCAAACCCCTTCTCCCCCCAACCCCCTGGCTTGCCTAGCATGTGCCATCACCAGCAATGTATGCCCCAGATACCCACCCACCCAAATAGCTGATACCTGATGTGTCATTACCTCATTGCCATGGAATCCTGCGGGTGGATTGCAGCATAGTGCAAGCTGTTTACAAGCCCACTCTGAGCTCTCAGAAAAATGAGGTGTTGTTGGAGGGGCAATAAATCCAAACTGTGATGGCATTCCCCCTGTTTCCCATTGCGTTTCTCTGGAATCTGAAATGGGCCCCAGGGGCACATGATGCCTGTGAACCTGGTGCCATCTCTAATAAAGTGCTCCTGGAGAATGGGGAATGGGCCTGTTAAGAGGAAGAGGTAGAGGCACCAGCTTTCTCTGAAAGCTGCAACTGCAGCAAGTTAGGTTCACGTGTTCTGAGACCAGGCTTATTTCTGTACCTTGTAATTGCCTTAAAGAGAGGGTGGAGTAATTGGCTCGAGAATTGATGGAGATGAGGGCACAGTGCATGCATCTGGATCCCAGATGGGTAATTCTTTTAATTGGGCTGATGAAGAGATTGGAGCTGATCAGGTGATAAGAGATTTAATCCTCACTGCCTTTCTCGCCACCTTGTGCTGTAAGTGAGCAGTCAGAACGGAATCCCACCCAGTGGGGGGGGCTCATGTGATGGGGATTAAATAGTTTCCTATCCTTCCTTGCACTGTAGGTGAGCAGTTGAATTAGGGCCCATCCATGGAGCATAATGGGGTCTTCATGAGAGAAGGTAAATAGGGTGATCAGATCAAACACTGAGGGTTATAAACCTTGGTGATTTAAGTGATCCATGGTGATGGGGGTACGAGCCCCACTGGGCTTGTAGGATGGAGCTGCCAGCTAGCTTGTGGTTTGAATCTGGCTGAGCTCCCTTGACACTGCTGTCACACGGAGCCTAGGACGGGGTTGGGAGAGGAGCAGTTACTCTACGGAAGGTCTGGGGGTGAGGCAGCATGCAGGCAAACATGAAACCAAAGTGAGTTCCCACCTACGCCTCTCTGAGGTGTTGCTCGTGGGGACTTGTTGTTGCTTTGTTTCATGCAATGTGTGTGCAGAGGTGGGTGAGAGGAGTCTCTGTAGCCCTCGTGCAGTTGCCTGTTTTCTGCTGGGCTGTCTCCTTCCCCGGTTTCCATTGCACTAACTGTGCTGTTTGCTGTACTCTGACTACCCTTTCATATGTGAACTCATCTAAATCCGCTGCAGAATGTTCAGTCTTGGTTTTGTGCCACAAACCAACAGGCCTTGTCACAGAATATGGGCCCAGCTTCCTGTGGAGTATATGGGGCCTCTTGTATATATGTCCATGCTGTTGCCAGGGAGAAGCAGCTAATGGTGCAGAGGCCTAACAGTGGACTGAGTCCGGGAACCAAGAGACCCTATACAAAGACCAGACAGCCATGGGGTTGATCTTGAATTTAAAAATTGAAGTCTACCAACTGCTGGGATCCAAGCAGAGCTCACTTCAAGGAGAATGCAAAGCAGCAGTCCCACCAGGGACTTCAGAGAGAGCTGGCCCTGGATGAGCTCTTGAGCAGAGGATGGAAAAAGACACCCTCACTCACATACACCTGCTAACTGGGGTCCAAGAAGCCTCCAGTGATGAGATCTCCAACCCTCTGGTTCTTCCTTTTCCTTTCATGTAATGAACAGAGCATGGGCAGGGGAAAGGGAAGGAGGGAAACCCCAGCCATTCAGCCTTGCTGTTCTCTTCCCTGTGCAGGAGCCAGGGCTGGAGCTGAGCTGCCATTGCAGAAGTTTCAGGCAGCTGCTCCTCTCACGCTGACACTTCTATTTGATTGTGAGGGAGGCTGGGTGGTGGGAGGAGACAAGCTCCTGCTTTCGCTGCCCTGCAGAGGTCAGAGCAATGGATGCTCTATGTCTCCATGCTCACCAGTGTGGAGAAGGTGGCAGGTCTCATAATCTGATTAGGGGCCAGAGTGCTCCTTCCAGGAAACTATTTAATCGGATTAAGGGGACAAGAGACTATAAGGGGAGGGCAACAAACCCCTATGTCCCTGCAGAGTGGCCCTTCATTAGCGTGCAGAGGGGAACATTGCCTGGGCCTGTTTCTCATTTCAGGGGTACTGGATATTGGTGATGTGGGCATAGGGCACAGGCCCTCTCAGGGGGCTAAAGGCACTCGGATTGGTGCAGGCCAGGGTGTGTGTCTGTAAAGAGCTGGGGTGCTGGGCATAGGAGGTGTGGGCATAGGCCTTTTCGGGACAGAAGTTCTGGGTGTCAGGGCAGGGGCGTGCCTGGGCAGCAGGGGCAGAGGTGCTGTGAACTGGCAAAGAGGGCAGGCATCTGATGGGTGCGGGGGGGGGGAAGGGACAGGAAGGAGGGTGGTGGCGGCCGCGGCAGAAGTGCCAGGAACAGGAATTGGTGGAGTGATTGAGTCCTTGGATGGTCGGGGAGGGGGTGGATAGGCGTTGGGTATGGGTGGCGTTGACAATATTAGGGGGGAATGGGAGCAGTTCTGGGTGTTGGTGGAGTTGATGCAGGTCCCAGCGGAGGGGGGATTAGCAAAGTGGACACAGGCTCTAGCAAGTGGGGCAAAAGTGCTTGTAATCAGTGGAGTGGGGGATGAGGGCAGAGGCTTTGAGGACAGTGGTGAGGTCAGGTGCAGGTAGCGAGGTGTTGTGAATTGGCCAGGCAGGCCTGGGCCCTGTCAGGAAGAAAGGCATTGAGTTGTGTGTGAGGAGCTGGACGGGCCCTGTCAGATGAGGTGAACAGATGTGCTGGCAGTTGGAGAGTGATATGGCTCAAGAAGCAGGGCAGAGACACTGAGTTTAGCGCTGGTCTTTTGTAGTGTAATGCAGAGGAGCAGACAGTCTCTCTGGAGACCTGCGGAAGACTCTAAATATAGCTTCCAGCTCTGCTTTTCTTGGCGCTCTGGTTTCATTTGCGGCTGTTCCCAGGTCACCCTTTGAGCTGACACTCAGGAGCCTGTTCTCAAGCCTGCACTTGCTGGCTCCTGAAGTCAGAATTGGAGCCTGTTACCTCCTCAAGGTCATTGATTCCAGGTCAGTGGTGACTGACCTCCCTTGCTGTTTGAGGCTGTCAGGCTCTCAGTCCAGCCTCATGTACGCAGGTGTCTGCATTGCCCAGTTCAGCACTTCTGGTGGGACTGAATACACCCAGTCTAGAGTCTTAGCAAAGAAATGAAATGGGCATTGGGACTTGAATGCCATTCTCAGCCCTGCAGCTGGCCCTATCAAGACATGACTGAGGCCCATTGGCAGGATTCTGTGTATCTCACAATTCTGTGGCCATCAAATTCACCCTTTGCCACAGAATAGTGTCCCGGAATCTCCACTTTTAAATAAAGAAATAGGTTCTAGCCCTTGTGGTTGTGAAGGAAACCTCAGAAAAGTGAATCCAGGCAACCAATACAGTATTGTCTTCCTGAGCTTGTAGAGGACCTGAAACAATGGCTCTGAGAGGAATGAACTGCTCTTTCATCTAATGGGCTTGTCGTAGGGTGGCACTGCATGACAGGCATGCCTGCCTCAGTTTCCCCACTTAAGGTGGCCCAATAACTTCACTTCAGGCTTTTTAGTCCAAGTAGTCCATAACGAAAGTCCGAAACACAGCCTGTTTCTCACCCCAGTACAAGCAGTCATTAAAACTCAGGACAGCTTGTCCCTCATTGCTCCACATACCACACACTGGTGCCTTCAGCCATGCCCAGACTATGTCAGTCCTCTCCTGTCCTCGTATGAGGATGCCCCTCAGCCCTTTCAAGTGGAGTACAACCTCGATATTCCCAGAAGGAACCTCAGGGGCATTCTCCCTCATTCCCCCTGGCCCTTCCCTCAGTCCTCTGGGCCCAGCTGTCTGGCTCCAAGAGCTAGCATGCATCTCCTGCTGCTGCTTTCCCTAGAGACCTCCTCCAGTCTCCTCACTCTGTTTTCTCTGATTCATCACCTTGGCTCCCGACGATTTTTAGCCCCCAGCTGCTGCCCCTCCCAAACTGGGAGACCTGTTTTGGAAGAGGAGGGCTGAACCTGCTTACTTTACAGGGGCCAACCGCTCTGTGATAGGACTGTAACTGATACAGCAAGATGAGGCTGTGGCCTACTGAAAATGTTGGGACACTGTAAATTATACTGAATTCAAAGTCAAAACAAGCCATGTGGACTGCTGCCCTTTTTGTTGGACACTTTCACACTTCTCAGTGTGGACCAGAAGCATCTGTAAAATCTGGGACTTTCCACTGAAGGAACTGCGGATCTTGCTGCAGAGTTCAGATCTGCTTAAGGGGAAAGTTGGGTGTGTGGGAAGTTTGCTTCCTGTGCTGTCCCCAGTCTGGGGAGAAGTAGAGGCCTCCATCTCCTGGGCTCTGTGTGAGGCATCTTCCACCAGGCCAAAATTCAGCTACAAAAAATGTTAAATTTTGCCTGGTTGGGCTGTGCAGGTGTCCACTGCCTCACCTGGGGGAACTGAAAGCCAGTGTCGGGTGTGCCCAGAGGGGCAGAAAGGACCAGGAAGCAGGAAGGCTTTTCTCTCCCTTCCTCCCAGTACTGGCTACAAGCAGTGAGACACTGATGTGAAATGCCTCCATTCAGTTTAGTTCTACTTCATTGGCTTGGCCAGCTATACAAACACTGCCAGTGTGGAAGTGAGGTGGGGCTCTCAGGTTTGTGCCACAGAGGGCAGGGCTTCAGCACTGTTGGGGGTTGATGCCCAGTGGTAGGTAGCTCTGTAGCTCAGTGCAATCTCCACAACTCTCCCTCCCCCAGGCCCATCTCCTCCTTGTTGCTTTATGATTAAAAGTCTTCTCTGGCCCCTGATCATCTGGGGACTTTCCTCCTGCCTCCCTCGTGTGGCTGCTGGAGCAGGCAGGGCCTGTTGTGCTGGTTGCTGTTGCCCCGTGCTAGGTTTGGATGTGCTTTGTGACTCTTTCCCCCTCTGGTTTGTGATCACTGGTTTTGCATTTGACGAGTGTCTGCGCTAGGTTTGCACATCTCCCTACAATGGGGGATCTGCTGGGGGGGCGGGGGAGAGCGGGATCTGTAGCTTTTTGCCCATCCCTGTGATTTGGATGTTGGTCTAGTGCCTTGAGCATCATTCAGTTTTGGGGGAGGTTGTAGGCCCTCCTGACTAGGAGGTGAGACCGGGCTATGATGCTGTAGTGTGGTTTTGTTTTGGGGACAATATTTGGACTTGGAAACTGAGTCTATGCTAGAAGCCATGTGACTTGAGTGGCTTCTGTCCCAGGAAGCTAACAAAGCACCTTAGTGCAAAGGGGTTTCCCCAAGTGTGGTGTAGCTTGACTCCACAGGAAGTGCTGGTGCCACAAACAGCCTGTCATTCACCCACTGCTGCAGCGCTGGTGTGACAGATGGCCCAGGTGCAGTTTCATGGCATGTATTAACTCCAGCTCTTGGAGTCTTCCTCCCTCCAGGCCACATCTCCTTCCCCCTCTCCTCCGAAGTCAAAGTCAGGAGGCCAGGGGAGTCTTGAATTCTCCTTTCCACCCAGGGGAGGTGGCCTGGCTCCATTGATGGGTTGAAGAATCTCCAGCCTGACCAAACATCAGCCCTGAAGTGCTCAAGGAGGGGGGGGAGGAGAGAAGGGTCCCTTCAGATGCTGGTTGGGCCCACTTCCACCTGTAGCCCTTAGGGGGAGGGGAGCGTGCTGGCTGCTCTGTGCGAAAGTTCTCTCAATCAGATTATTTGTGTCTTCTGTTCTAGTCAGTGCCATCAGTGACCAGTAGCTAGAGTTGCCCTGATTCCACTGTGATCCTCTTACTGCAGAACCTGGGGTCACCCTTAAAAAGCACATCACCCACAGAAACGTTGCTGCAGGCACTTGGCAGCCAGCTGACTGTGTTAAAACATGGGAGGGTCTCCATGGATTTTGCCCTCCTTAGAGCCTGGCAGACGGCAGGATTAAGGGGCTGCTCCATTGGCATGGGGCCCCTCCGTGACTTTCTCTGAGCATTGAACTGAAATCTGTCTTACTGGGGCTTGCTGGTGTTCACACAGTAGCGCCGCTTTCAGCCAGGTCCCAGTCAGGGCCGGTAGCTGCCTTGGTTGCAGGTTCAGGGAGGAGATAACATCCAGCATCCCTTCCATGGAGCAGTAGGTACAGCCAGTGTAGGTGACAGCAGAGGTTGGGCCAAGGGCTCGGGCAAACTTGCTGGGCTGGTTTCTTGCTGTTGTGCTCTTGTGCCATGTCCTGCAGGTGTCACTGCTACTCCAGACTCTGCTGACTCCACTTGTTAATCCATCTGCCTTTCCAGGTACTTACAGTGCATAGTCCTTGTAACTGCAGTATTGTTTCCCCCCACGCCCCTAACCAAAAACACACACCTTCTCTTGCTGTCCCATGGTTCCAGGTGCAATGTGACATGGGCTTATTTCTTGCAAACTTCCCCGTGAACATCCCCCTGTCCCTTTCAATAGGGGCATGGAAGGCACAGTGCCATCAGATAGTTGCTAATGTGGTTATCAGATCAGTGGGAAAGGTACACAGACGCTCCCTTGCCCTGGAGCCTCTGTAGGACAAGCAAGGTGCTGGCCCCAGGAACTGGTTGTGCCCTGCGGTGGGGGCCAGTGTGCTGCCCAAGAGAGGTTGGCATGCATCATTGGGCTGGCCTGTGTGTGTAGAGGAGCTGATGGATTTTCCAGGAGCAGCAGGGCAATTAAAGGTTCACATTTAAGGTGGGCAGCACTGCGGTCCTGTGGCCCTCAGAGGCTGAGCTTGAGGTTGTCTTATAACCCTAGCTTTCAAGGATGTGTCATTCAGGCTAGAGCTTGGAATCAGAGCTGTCGACCCATGTAGTGGCTTTTTATAGACAGTTATTAGCGGTGACTTTGGTGCTGTGTATTCCCCAGCCTCGTACATCCCCGTGGGAAGAAAAGGAGGGCTAGGAGGACATCACGCTCGCTGGCTGAGCCTGCCAGCAAGGACCCAGTTGTTCAGGTGCCTGAAGTAATCCTGTCACCTGCCTGAGAACTTTGACTGTCATTTGAATGCTGTGGGGAGCAGGCAGCAGGCTAAATGGGACCTAGGAGGGATTTCCCCCTCTGGTTTCTGTGATGACTAACTCACTTCATGCACCCAGCTGCTCACCTGATTTGTATTTGAGCTGCTGACCTCAGTAAATCATTCCCACTGCCCCTTGACTGAGTCAGAAATGTGGCTGCTTTTCCCTGGGGCTGATGTCTAGAGGGTGAGCAGTGGCAGACTTTGGATGCGAAGATCTTGACTCCTGCTTTTCCCACTGCCCTGACTACAGGCTTTGTTTGGTTCATGCAAAGTTTGTCAGGTGCCTTTATCATTTATTTGAAATTCAAATCAATCGCTGTGACCAGCAGCCAAAGTGCTGGGAGTCAGGACTGCCAACGGACTGGAGCCACTGTGGTGCAATGGGGGGGAGGGGAGCACGGTTCCTGCTGCTAGATCAACCACCTGCCTCTCCTCCCTCAGCCTTGCTGGCAAGTATCTGGGTCACACACACGCTGCAGTGGCACGTTGACACAGACCCGTGCACTCTTGCTGCTTGGAGGGAAGTGCTGCCACCTGGTGGCGAAAGTCATCTGCAGCTACTATTAAGTTGTCTCATGGTTGGGCCTACAGGTGCTATGAATCTATGAAAAGAGGATGTGGAGGAAAGAGAGTCTAAACTCCCCCCATTCCTGAGGTCCCCATGTATTTCCAGGATGCAGGATTTAAGTAGATGTGACCTGAAGGGTGTCCTACCCTCTTGGCCAGAGGCTGAGGTATCCCATGCAGATTCAGTAGTGCAAATTTTCAGGCTTTGCCCCATATGCTTTGGACTTCGCGGCTTGATTGAGTATGACACAAAGCGGCTTTATTGCCCACACTTACCAGAATAGTCCTGATTGATGGCATCAAAGGCCTGAGTGCTGTGTTTGGTCCTTGTTGGCTCTCAAATGGAAACGTAGGCCTTTCCCTTCTTGCCATGGGATGGCCGACAGCCAGGATACTGTTATGGGCTTCAATGGCATGTTGCTGGCATTGAGCTGCTGGAGTGATTCAAAGATTCCCAGGTCAGAAGGGACCATTGTGATCCTCTGTCTGGTCTGACCTTCTGTGTAACACAGGCCACAGAACTTCCCCCAAATAATTCCTAGAGCCTAGCTTTTAGAGGAACATCCAAACCTGACTTAAAAATTGTCAGTGATGGAGATCTCCCATGGCTCTGGTGATAGCAGGAGTGGTGATGCAGGCACTGGGGGGGGGAGAGGAACCAGGATGGGGGGCCTAAGGATGCTGGGTATTGAGGATGGGGGTGACAGGACTTGGTGGGAGGGAAGGCTGTGTGTGTCATGGTGCTGGCCGGTGGGGGTATGTGGAGCTTGCTGACCATTCTCTTTGTGTCCCTAGACTCCATCTGCCCCACAAAGGCGTCCTCCCTTGCCTCCAGGGCAGCCAGCCCAGCCGTTGGGGATCCAGGAGGATAAAGCACAGGCCAGCAGTGTATAAGTATGTGGCATTTTTTTTAGCTTGCCCAAGCTGTGTAGTTTCGGCAGCTGCAGCAGCATTGCTGATTGAGAGCTCTCCACCCGTCTCACCTACTGTCGTTGTCTCATGTCTACATTAAACAAGGCTACTGAGGGTTAGGCTACCTGCCCGCCTTGTGTGTCACTAACCTTGTCCCTGAGGGCAGCACTCGGTGCTGGACTTTAGTCTGCTAACATGGCGGCCTGGCCTGGTTATTCTGTTACATGACGCTTGTGTTCTTACGTCTCTTGTGTCCTCATTCATGAGCATTTCTGCTTGCTGCAGAGGTGGGGGACAGTGGAGCAGCTGGTGGCTCTCCCTCTCCTCCCCCCCCTTCATAACAGCCCTGGATGTATGACACTGTAGTGCCTAGAACCATGATGATTGGAGCTCTATAAAGACCTAAGATGATCTAAACAAGACAGCCCAAGGGGTTGAGGGAGGACATGAAGCCAAGTTTCAGGAGAGTCTGAACGTGCCAGACATGGTAGGGTATGGCTGGAAACCCCTTTGGTCAGGCCATGTCTGGACATGTTGTGCTCCAGGAGAGAGACTTCAGACCATCTCTCTTCAGTAAAGTGGGGCAGGACCTAGGGCAGATTCCTTAGGGTGAGCTGACAGGGTGTTCCAGGTCCTGGTCCCAAACTTTTATTTTTATTCTTTGTATTTTGGTAGCACTCATAGGCTCCCGTTGTGCCCACTGTGCCGGGTTCTGCAGAGACTCTCGTGTGTGTGTAATGCCTGCTCTGAAGATCTTGGTTTCCTTGTTTCTGTTTCATGTGTTTGTGCCACTTTCTCCACACAATATCCAGTGTTTCCATGTTTCCTGCTGTTCCTCCCAGTGCCTTGCCATTGCCAGGTCAATGGGGAACAATGCCTTCCAGTCCAGGTCCCTTTGTGGTCCCCAGTCCAGTGTCCCTCCTTTGTTAGACACAAAAGACTTAATCAGGCATAGATATAAGCTGTTCTCTGCTCAGGCAGTCTTTTGGGTGGAGACAGTGTGGTTTGGACCTTGCATCTTTGTGTAGCACCCTGGGAGACAATGGAGTAAACCCCAAATCTGTGGGAGGTGGAATGAAGAGATTTGGAAGGAAATAAAGTGCTGTGCGTTAAATGCCAGAGGGCGTGGGCGCTCTTCTGTGTTGTACTCTTAGAGGGGTTTGAGATTGAAGAAAGCTCTCCCAGCCTCCTCAGTGAAGGGATACTGCAACAGCACCGTTTTCTGGTGCTTTGTCCAGCCTGGCTTTAACCATCCCCTGTGATGGGACTCCCAACAGGAAATGATTCCCAAGCCTCATCCATCTTGCTATTGGGACATCTCTCCTGAGCTCAGCTTGTTGTCCTGTTAGTAGGCTTGGTTAATTTAATTTTTTTAAATCATTTTGATGTACAATGTTGACATTTATTTTTAAGCATTCCCCCCCATTTTTATTGATTTTCAGTTTTCACAGTTGTGGGTCAGATGATGGGTTGAGGGTGTCAGGCAGTAATTATTTAATGAGAGTAGATGTTGAGATTCAGAAAATTAAAGCTGTGTTACCATTAAAACACAAACTGTCCACAGCATACGTCCAAAGTTTAGCCTTAAATAAAATTCTGCTAAGTTCTCATGCAGCGTTTTTCTTATTTTGCCTCTGCATTTTGATTATTATCAACGGAAATGTGTTTGGTCGGTTTGTGTGTGTATGATGAAATTGACATTTACTAATAAAAATCAAAACCAACCCATTGTAACTTCGTCTCATACTCCAAGTTCTGCCCCAAGTTTCTCTTTAATTAAATCATCTCCCTCCTTTAAATTTGACCCCTCCAAATCTGTAAAGGCTGCTTTGACACACATGCACATTAGCCCAGTTAGTGAGGCAGATTATTTAGCTTTTTAAAATGTCTCCTCTGAGAGGAGACTCAGTGAAGTCTGCACACAGGGCTTATTTAGTTCTGATGTGGAGTGGAATAAGTGAGATCAATAACATTTACACATTAGCCCTGGCTCTGGTTCCCCTGACACTCAGGCCTGCCCCCTCAGGGGCAAATACATAGCCAAGGGAAGCCATTAGCCAGCTAACTGGCTTCTGTGCTGACAGCAATTCTTGGGTCCAAGTGTTTGTTAACCCTTTAGTGCCCATGCCTGCAGCATCCACCCCGCCCTTGTGAGACAATGACGCTTGGTGTTTTGGATTGCTGTCCTATACTGGGACTCTCAGAGTGCTTTCCCCAGCAGTGCTGGAAGCGAGTGAGCAAATGCAGCAGTCTGGGTTTGGGGTGCACTAGCCGAGTCATCTTACTGTAGGCAAAGGCAGTGTCCGTGAGCAACAGGCAGAAACCTGGCCAGTGGTCAAGTGCTTTTTTCCATGTTGCTGCTCTCTTCATCCCCGATGACCCTTAACTATAGGGCAGGAGAGCTTTCTGAGCCCCAGAAGGGAAATTCTGGAGTATCCCTTTTGTGGCGTCTCCATTACGTGACTGCCCTTTCAAAGAGACAAAAGTACGTGATGCAGCATGGCAGAGACTGAGGCCAGACAACGATGCCCAGCACTGCTAGCTCACATATGAAAGACAGGCATGAATATTATACCTTTCTACAAGTGAATGTTACCTCCTCACCTGGAGTTTTGGTCATCTTCTCGCCAGAAGAATAGCACAGAAAAAGAAACAGGCCAGAGAGACAGTCCGTGGAAAAGGTGAGAGGCCTGGAGAGACTTTTACATGAAGAGAGAGAGGGAATGATAAGTTTAGAGAGGAGGAAAATAAGAGGGGACGTGACAGAAGTACACAGAATAATGAATGATCTGGAGGAGGTAAATTGCTCCTGCTTACCCTTTCTCATAATACAAAAACAAGTGGACATTTTGTGAAATAGAAAGGCAGCAAATTTAAAACTCCTAAAAGGAATTCCTATTTACATAAGGCATGATTAACCTGTGGAACTCACTGCCATAAGGCATAATTGACATTGAAGATGTAAAACAGGGTTAGATACCTGAATAATAAGGTCCACAGTTACATTCGCTAGGAAGGAAATACTCCTCCTGGGCATGGGCCAAAGCATTCTGTTCTTGGTCTTGTGATTAAAGTACTGGATTGGGACTCGGGAAGTCTGGGTTTCATTCTGGCTCTGCCATGGACGCCCTGCATGGCTTTGTGCAAGTCACTGTGGGCCTGAGTTTCAGAGGTGCCATTGATTTCTAGCCCTCCAAGTCCTCTCTCGCCTCTTTAATACAGACTCTGCCAGCTGGCCGGGCACCTGCAGGAACTGCTGCTTGCTCTGTAGTTACAGGTGCATTTCATGGAATGGAGCCTAAGCTCAGTTGCTTGGGAAACCTGTCTCGAGGCTGTCTGGTGGTGGCTCAGGGGGGACAGCACTTTGGAGGATCGCTGCTGAGAGCTGTGGTTTCTGCTTGCATGCATCAGACTGAAACTGGTGACAGCAACATAGAAGGCGAGGGAGCGCTTCAGTTTCCCCCTCCAAACTGCACGGGGTGTTAGTCAGAAGGAGATTTGCATTGTTGATTCAGTGCAAGAGTTCTCTCTCTTTCCTGTTGAACTGGAGGGAATACCAGCCCATTTGGGAGGAGAGGGGAGTTCAGCTTCTGCATCCCATTCAGTCCCCAGACTCTGTGCTGTGATTGTCATCCAGGTACTGGGAACTGGACAAGACCCTCAATTTATTCCATGCTGGCCTCTGAACAGTCTTCTGACAGAAGGGTTTTTGGAGGACTAAATGGGTCCAGGGAGTGGCCTTTGGCTGTTTTACCTTTTCCTAGCACTTTGGAAGTGGATCGTTGCTTGTTCTTAATGCAGGATTACAAAAGGCCTTTCAGGGTGTGACCAGAATCTACATGGAGCTGAGCACCCCCTCCTGGGGTGTTAGTATTTTCACTTGCATGCCCATCTCCTGCAGGGCCAAAACAGGAACTCTGCTTGTGACATAGTTGAGAAACAAGAAGTGATATCAAAAGGGGCCCCTGGTCTTTCCAAAGGCTGTCAGAGCCAGGGGGCCTAGGGATGCAAAGTGCATTACTAGGATGCAAATGCCTCTGGCCGGTCTCTGAAGGGTGAATGTCACTGTCTACAATGGGGACCTAGAAAGATCCGTGCTGCTGTACAAGTGTTGATGTTCCCAGTCACCCTGACCCAGCATTTCACTGACACTTGAGAACAATGGAGGCCAAATACATTTCAATTTTTATGCCTTAAAAAAAAAATTGGAAGAATCAGTCTTACTGAGTGAGTCTGGATGAGGATGATAGGCTCAGGGAACCACCTTCTGGGCAGCTCATCTACAAACTCTACCTCCCTCTTTTCAGCGTCACACCGATGCTTGTCATAGCTAGTACCCTGACAACTCTGGGACTGGGAGGGCACACCTGCATGCCCAAGAAATCCCCACCCCCTCCAAATCCTGAGGTCAGGCAGACCCTTTGCGGGTCCTGTAGGCTCCTTCGGCACAACATGCAGAGCTAATGGCTGCTGTTTTCCTGTCTAGCTATGAACAAGTGCTTGGGGCAGGAAGTGGCCCAGAGCCTGGAATGAAGTGGGGGGTGGCAAGCTGGCAGGAAAAGGGGTGGTGTAGGGGGTGGAGTGGCACAATGTGCATGATAAGGCCTGCTCTCTGCTAGGCCCCTCCCTGCAGGACCTCTCTGCAAATGCATTTTGGCATCAGACGGGGAGATGTAAGTGATTTTGTTTATGCAGGGAGTAGAACAAAAACACATTCCTCCTTTGTGTGCGAGCTGGGCTTCGCTGGAGAGGGAGCTGAGCAGGGGCCTCAGCAAGCGAATGTTTCCTGCTGCCTCCGCTTGGGCATCTGCAGGACTCTTCTGTTTCTCTTCCCCGCCAGCAATGCATAAACAGAGCTGAAAACAGCTGCATTAGCTGCAAAGCCAGCAGCTGTGCTGCAAGGTTTAAGAATGGCTAATGTCCCATCCTACTAGCATCTCCCGCTGCTGCTTTGCGAAGATTTTGTTCCCTCTTTAGTGACAAAGATCTTCTCAGAGTATAGCTGCATGTAACAGTAGCTACTGCTCAGCCTTTGGGCCCTGGCTCTCCTCTGGTTAATGGTTTCCTGTGAGTTGCTTTCTAGATACACATCAGCAGCAAGGCAGCTGGCCCTGTGTTTGTTTGACTGTGTGGCTCTGGCAGAGAGAACCTTTGACATTTGGTTATTATTAATTTACTGTAGTCTCTCACCAGCCCCCAAAGAGTGCTGGGTGCTGTCCAAACAAACACAGAGGTCTCCCTATCTAATTTTAGATGCAGCATGGTAAGTGAGGGGAACAAGCCATCAGAGGAGACAAGGTGAGAAAGGACGAGGTCCCGGCAGTAAGATCATACAGTGACTCAGTACAGCAGTCTACATTTCCAGAAGGTTTAAGTACAAGTGTTTTTTCTTCTTAAATAACAATAACCACTGACTCATTTCTTATGGGGTATCATGGGAAAAGTGAGTCTTCAGTGCCACTCTGCTCTGCAAAATGACTGCAGAAATGGCCCCTTCTTACTCCACAGATCTGTTCCTTGTGTGTGCCAGTCACTGCTCTGCTGGCTGTCAGATGAGAGTGGGGAGGGAGCCCTGTGGGTAGAAGGCATTATGAAAAAATTTGCATCAGGCGTACAAAATGTCAGTAGCAGATGCTACCCTCTAGCCCCCAACCCCTGCATTCTTCACACACTTGCCCCACAGTACTTATTGGATGTTGTGGGTGGACATAATCAGCACTTAGGCAAAGTAGGATAACACTATTACAGGTCACGAGAGAATCCTGAGGGACTGACAGCTGAGGTGAATGCTGATTGATGCAGGGCTGTAACCCCCTAGGGCACTGGTTCCAATATGGACCCTGATCCGGGGGACTGGTGAATGGGATACGTGGAGCCCTTTGGCTCTAGGACACTGATTCCAGTCCAGCAAGTCAGTAGTGACCAAAGGTTGTTCCCATCCGATACTGTTCTTTTGACGCTGTGTGAAATGATTTGATAGGCCTCAATATAGATCCTAGTGGGCTGGTATCCACAGCACACATACCAACCCTAGCCTGGATGCTGTTCTCCCTTGTTGGTAGACTAGCAGGGAGGCCAAGACCTGAATGAGCCATGAAGGCCTCTTGCCCCTAAAGAGGGATCTCTCAGGCGGGGATGAGGCATGCTGTACCTTTCCTGTGGAAAAAGAGAGTCCTCAGACTCCAGGGCTATCAGTTCATCACCTTTCAGGAGCACAATGTTTACTGTTTACTTTTAAAAAAGATTAAATCCGAAGTGAGCAGGAAACCACCCCAACCTCCAACTCTCTACCTGGGCTCAAGAAGAAGCTGTTGCCTCCTGTACAAATATAGTTGCAGAAGTGAATAGTTTGTGAACGGATCATACAGGGCACGTGCCTCTCACCGCATCATTGCAAGGCGGTCACACAGGAACAGTCCAACAGGAGTTCCCTGCTCTTGGCCAGCCTCCAGCCCGGGTTGGTACCTGAGGGAAGTGTTGGGGTTACCCTGTGAAATCATGTCTGAATGCAACAGCAAGTTCATTGCACTCAGGGAAGGTAGCATGTCACGGTGTGCCCAGGTGGGATTCCTCCCAATGAATGGAGTGTCCCTGAAAGCCACTGTAATTAGCTCTGCTTAACTAGAGAAGCTGTTCAAGGAAAGGAAAGAAAAGGAAATGAGCTGGGTGGGTGACCTTTACTGGAGTGACAGGGCACAGGCATGTCATTGCTCTGACTGAGTGGCGGGGACGTGGGGGGAGAGCTGAGGGTTTCCTGGGGTAATGAGGACAGTAATCCGAGGTGGTACTGGGCTGTCTGCAACCTTTTGCTGTGTCTGCGTGTGTTTGGAGGGGATGTTCGGAGCATGTGGCAACCTGCCATTGAGTCAGGAACAGACACTAATGACACTGGACTTGGATGGGGGAAACCTTGAACACAGGGTGAAGTCCTGTCCCTGGCAGATTGTCCCCTCCTCAGACACAAAGCAGCTGGGAGCTCATTTGCTTACACTTTTTGTCAGACCAGTGAAGTATTGCACTCAGGTGTGTGGGTTGGAGGGCAATGAGGGGTCTGTGACTTGAAAGGCAGTGAGTCTCTCTCTTCTCCTCCCTCCCCCCGGGAGAGCCTGAGCCTGCCTTCGGGGCTGCTCAAAGAGGAAGTGCAGTCAGTTATTTTAACAAGCGCTGTCACTGTTTGCAGCGTGGAGAGGAGGCGGAGGGATAAACAGAGCCCTCGCTCTCCAAACTAGGACTTAATCTGTGCAGGGCTGGCTCTGCTCCTCCACTGCCTCCGGCTCTTCAGCTGCAGGAACTCGGCTCCTCTGCATCGGATCAGGTCACAAGGGCTTTTCCCACCCTTTCCCCTTCCTCTGCCTCTCTCCCAGTTTCATGTCTCTTGTTTGTTTGTTGTGGCAGGGGTGGGGGGAAGGGAGGCAGGGAGGGCTTTGGGGAAAGGGGTGAATCTCTGCCTCAGTAGGTGTAGTCTGAGCAGGTACCTCACCCCACCACGCTGGTTAAAAGGCAGGAGGATAGGCCATAGGCAGGGGGGGATAACCAGATTCCAGGGTGAACTCTGAGCCCTTCAACCTAATCCTTGCTGAGCTGCATTTCGCTCGGGAGTGGAGCAGGTCAGGGCTGCCCTGTTGCGCTACTGAAATTTCCCAGATGTACATGAAGGGTCCTGGAGTCAAGGCCTCCGGTGCACGCAACTTTAGTCACAATGCCACCTTGCTGCTGCACGCGATTGTGAATTGGCCTCGGAGAGGAAGGGAGGGGCTCCTGGAGGACGAGAGTCTCCAGCTGTACAGCTTGCCTATTGCTTTATTATTGACTGTGCGCCATCAGCACACCCGGCATGCTAAAGGGGCTCTTGAAATAACAAAGTGAAAGTCATTCTGTGCAGCCAGGACTCTTGTTCTCAGGAAAAGCCCTTGACCCAGACCCTGCCCTGTAGAATTGATAATCTCACTGGGAATCCCTCCTCTAATAGTTTGGGAGGACAGGACAAAGACTCCTGGGTGCTCTGAAGCTCCCCTCTCTCGGGTGTTAGTGAGCAGTTTCCTTGCACTGTGGTGGTTCTGAGAGCTGTAGCATGGGCTCTCCCCGGGCCTGTGGCTGTTGCATGTCTCTGTGTTTTCAGCCGCACGTGAGCCTGTAGCTGAGTGACTAGGGCTCTGCTGCCTTTCCTGCAAGCTTTGAGCTAGTCTTTCCAGATTCCTCGCTGGGAAGCATTTACGCTTGTTTACACACAGCCTTTGTCCAACTATAACATTATGGGCAAAGCTATACTGTTCTGAGCACCTTTATCCTGTTTCACTGCTTTTATACTAGGCAGTTGTCATAGTCGTACAAAAGCTGTGCGTAGATCAGCCCTACGAATAGAGCTCTGCCAGGAATTCCTCTCTCTTGCTCCTGTCTGACGGGGGAAAACACTGGAACCCAGGTGGGGAGCTGTGAATGAAACGGCTGGACTGTTGGACAGACTTATGGTAGACAGTGTCCCCCTTGGGTCAAGTCTGTCAAAACCCCAGGATGTGAGCCACAGCTGTATGTGCTGTAAGGTGGGATGGCACAAGTGTGCTACAGAACATCGTGCTCAGGACTAATTTATCTTCTTTATGCCTTGGATCTGGGCCCTCCTAGTGCACCCGATGTGCTGGGGAGCCAGTTTAAAGCCACCATGTTTTACTTTGCTCTTATGTACAGAATTCTGCAGAGGGCTCTTGGATAGCTAAGGAACACTGTCTTTCCCTCCCTGAATCTCTAGTAACCCCCAAGATAGTGGTTTTCAACCTTTTTTCATTTGCAGACCCCTAAAAAGTTTTGAATGCAGGTGTGGACCCGTTTGGAAATCTTAGACATAGCCCCAAGGGGTCTGCAGACCACAGGTTGAAAACCACTGCCCTAAGATGATTAAAACAAAAACCAAACGAACTCATCTCCCCACTGATGTTGCCTGCTTAGCTTTTGCACTTCATTTTGCTGTCTGGATCTCACACTTTAACCCAAAGCTGCAATGTTGGTGTTGCAAACACAGCGGGATAGTTTAAATCCAAACACAACGCTCTTCTCTTTGGACTTTGTTAAAAAAAATATATCCTGTGTTGTACAGGAACATTTCCACTGGCTTTAGGGTTGGCAAATCCTTCATTTTACAATGTAGGGCCTAAGTTGGCTTGACGGGATCCCTTCAAACAGGCTGAGAACTGACTTTGCTAGTGGTGAAAAGGGTGTAGCTGATAAGGAGAGGAGTGCACTGAGAAGCTGAGGTAGCCTGTACTGTCTGAGCTGTATCATCTGGGGTTTGTGTATAGTTATACGTGGGAATTGTGGAATGCTCTGCTCTTTGGTGCTAGCCCAAGGCTTGCATTGTAGATGGGACATCTAGGAAGCCCTTATTTGGTAACTCTTTACAGGAGCATGTGCTGAAGTTGGTCAGGATGGCTGCGTTTGGGTATGTGTTTCTAGTACAATGGAGGTGACGACCTGTAGAGGCTCAGGCACACCACTATGCAGATTGACGGGGCAAGAGGTGTCAGTAAAATTCCCAGCTGGTTTCTGCCTCTCCCCCTCCCACTGTCCTACAAACAGAACCCTGAAAGAGTTACTTCTTGGCAAGGGTAGTGGGGAGAATTGTCACCCTTTGCTTCATCTAGACATTTTGCCTATTGCCAAAGAGCGTTGATAATACCCAGGTCTTCATTGTGGTGGTGGGAGAGAAATCACATGCTCAGCAGTGACCTATTCCCATGCTGCCCATAGAAGGAACTCCCTGTAAAGAACCATAAAGCCGCTGTGTTACCCTCCTTAAAGCTAACTTCTGCCACGGTGCCTACAAAACAGTCAATGGCTAGGCAGTCAGTGTGCTGTGACCGCTGTTTATTATTCCAACCGTCAGTCTCACTTCAGCTCCCCACATCTGTTTGTTGTAGCCAACCGTTGTTCTCTTATACTTGCCACAAAAATGTGAGTGACTTTGTGTTCACTGGTTTAAAAAAAAAAAGAGTTCTTTACGTGGAGTCAGACCTCTCAGTGTAAAATTGTGGTGCAGACAAGGCACAAATGATTTTATTTTGATACAGATAGCGGAGGTAAACCCTATACAATCTCCCCACTACCACCCACCCCAGACACCTGAAGTTGACCTCACTGGCTATATCCAGGTAAAAGCTACCCGTGCCTTGTCTCCACTGGAATTTTACATCGCAAGAGCTGTCTCAGTGTAAAAATACACTTCTTTTACCAGGGAAGTCATGGCCAGCAGGCTTTGGGGGAATGTAGGGTTGTGGAGTTTGGCAGCAGGGGTTGGGGGAGTTAAGGGACAGGTCTTACCAGCCCTCTTGGGAGCCAGATCCTTACTGTATGAGAGCAAGAGGGAGCCTGTCAGAAGAGTCTGCAGATCTGGGTGGTGCCATGGTGGGTATCTGAAAAGGGTCGGAGGCAGGTCATGTTTGCTCAGCTTCTCTTCAGGCCTTTTCTTGATTAGGAAAAGGCTGTTTGTTAGCTGCTTCTGTTAACCCCAGGCTGTTCCCTGGTTTCAACTGGGCCAGTTAATGTGTTTTTTCAGTAGTTCCTATTAAAAGGTGTCTGCAAACATTCTTTAAACAAACACCTTTGCTTAGTCTGGAGGGGGAGGAGATGGGACCCTGATTCGTGGAACATAGTCACAAAGTCAGTGTGAGAAGGAGGGAACTCAGTCTGCTGAGCTGTGTGTTTTCCCCTTCCTTTCCCATTCTCTGAGCACCTGAAAGGCAACTTCTACGTAGGCCCCCAAGTGTGATCCAAAGAGTGGAGACCATAACAATACCCAGCTCTTGTCATCTGTAGATCTCAAAGCACTTGACAAAGGAGGTTGGTATCACCATCCCCCTTTTACAGATGGGAAAACTGAGGTGCAGGGAGGTGAAGTGAGTTGTTCAGGGTCACCAGCAGGCCATTGGCAGAACCAGGAATAGAAGCCATATCTCCTGAGTCCGAGTCCAATGTCCTATCCGTTGGTCTTTTGTGCTCTGGGACTCTGAGACCAATCTGACTTCTGTTTTTCCCGCCTCAAAGAAAGCATGGAAAGATGCTCATTTCCCCCCAGGCTCTGAGGTTTTCCTGGCTCTTTTCAGGAGTCCTATCCTGTCCCCAACCCTACATTGGTGCACTTCATAGGTGAAAAAGTGATTTCTGTGGAATAACGAAGAGGTGGCCTCAGCGAGGAATCGACGCTAGCTGAGAGTCGTCATAACATGAAGCTTGAAGATGTGAGGGTGCTTGGCAGGCCAAAGCTGGAGCATCTGGGGTTGTATTGAGAGAGGCTCATTGTAAGAAGAACTGGAGGAGGGATTGATTATTTAATATAATGACCTCAGGCAGAGGTGGGTGAGGCAGGCAGCATCAGTATATTCAGGCAAGACTCAAATGACCAGGAATTTGTCAGATGGAAGGAGGCTTAGTCAATTCCTGTTTGCTGGGAAAGGAGGTAGCCACCTGTCCTTAGGTGGATCTGGAGGGAAATTTTGTAATGACCATGTCTTTCTCTTCCAATTGCATTCGATGGTGGAAGGGTTACTTGGTTGTTTGCACCTTTTGTCCTGAGAGTTTGCGTGCTGCCATTTGGCACGAAAAATATAAAGATGCATGAGGATCTGGGACAGCAGGCTGTCTGCAAAGTTGTCTTGTTTCTGGATCTTTACCCCTGTGTAAGCTGCCCTGAGCTTGGGAGTCAGAAGTAATTCTGCAGTATCACCTTTTTGCTGAATTGGACTGCTGTTGGCTGGGATGGCCATTGGGTGTGCCATGAAATTTCTCGCCTATGAAGTAAAGTGTGTGACTTAGCAGCCTCTGCACTGACATGGTATCCCACCGCTCTCCCGTCTGTTCCATTCTTGGTGGGAGCCAGGCCATCTGGTCATGGTCACTTGACTACATGTCTCAGGAGCATGTCATTGTTACTGTGCTTCTTCTACCTTACTAGGTGGAGCAGCAAACAGGAGCTAGAAGGGGAGGGAGATGGGCCCAGGTCATTAGGGTGGGTCTGGGGAGGGGAAGAGAAGAAAGAAAGAGAGAGATGGAAAAGAATAAGGGAAGAATGGGGAGCAAGAGCCAGACAGAAAGGAAGTCCCTGACTGTCATGTCCAATGTAGTGACAGTGAATAATGGGGAGTGAATCCAAAGCGTGTGCATTTTTGTTTCAGAAATAACCTGCGTGTCTTGTGTCGGGTGCTCTGCATGTAGCAGACGACCAGCGTCTGCAGCCATGGACTGTTGGCTACATCTGTTTAGCAAGAGAGGAGGGTTCCCATGTCCAGTGAAATGTTGTGTAGACTCTGTAGAAGGGAGAAGCTCCTGATGAAGGTGGCTAGCATGCTGATGTGTGATGGAGTTGGGCTCGGTGGTTACAGGTGCGTGTCTCAGGCCCAGTCTACACTGCTCTGCTGTGTCGATGGGACACGTGCAAGCTACGTACTATAGAACGCGTGTCTTCCGTCAGCTTACTTATGCTCCTTTATTGTGGCGTCTTCACTGCGCTGCGCCAAGGGGAAATGCCTTCCGGTCGACACAGCATTACTCTTTTCCGGGGAGTGGAGTTACTGCTCCGAACAGGGAGCATTTGCAGGATCGATCGAGCAGATCTCTGCTGGCTGCTCAATCGATCTTTCTGTGTCGATCCGTGGAGCCTGACTTAGCAGAATCAGTGTAGACGTGCTCTCAGAGGTGCCACCCACAGAGAGGCTTCTCAGGGCGCTGTGAGCTGCACATGCAGAGATCTCAGGGCCATGGGGAGGTCATTTGCTACATACTGCATTGTAAATAGCCAGTCTGTGCCTAGGCACCTCACCTGCGTGCTGGGGGCCCTATCCGTTTATGTGGTTTCAGAGTCCCCTGGATCAAACCGACTAGAACTGAGGATGGTCTAGAGGATCTTCCTTACTCCCTTCTTCTCATAGGAAAGCGGGGATTCATATCACTGAGAGTGACCTAGCCACAGCTGGTCTCAGGGCTAGCAAAAGCCTTCTATATATCATGTGTTAATGGCACTGTTGCTAGCCGCTGTGCCTGAAGGTGAGCAGCTGCACCCGTTCCTCACACAGACGTTGGCACTCGTTGCAGTTCATGAACTGAATGAAGCTTAAAATAGAAAACAACCACAGCCAGGAGCCAGCTCCCTCAGCAGCTTCTCCCTGCAGCATAATTCAGCTTCTCAGTTGCAGAGACTGGAAGCTCAGAGGCGTAGAGGCTCTGTGCCGTCAGTTCCAGTTTATTCCAGAGCCCTCCTTGTCCTAGCAGCTCTTCCCCTTGGGTCAAATGACAGATGAGGAGGGGCAGTTGTGTCTTATTAAGGGCCTGATCCCGCAAAGGGCTGGGTGCCCTTATCAAAGTATTGAGCAGTCGGAGCTTCAAGGGGAACCGTGCACCTCCCAGTATTGGACCTGTTGTCTTGCTCTCGTGACCAAGGACTGCGTGTGTTCTTATTCGTGTGCTGTCTGTGATGGTGAATCGGAGGGATAGCAGGGGATGGGCTACAGCAAGTGGGAGAGCTGGTGTACATGAGGCAAGCTCTCTGCTGAATTTTGGTCCCGCTGTGAAAATTGTTGAAGAATCCTGTAGCCTGGAGATAGTCAGTCATCTGCTGTCCTGAAACCATTGTGGAGTGTTGCTCTTTGATGAAATTGCTGCTACATCCTACCCTAGAGATGTGTGCATTTCAGTGCTGGCTGGGGTGACTCCTGTGTCCTCAATATAAAGGTAGAGTGTTTGAGTTCCCTGGGCGACAGGAGCTGTATAGAAATGTCAGTTGATGCTCAGATTATTCTCAGATTCTGCAGCCCTAGGGCCCTTGTTCTGTCTGAACTTCCCCCTCCGGCAATTTCTGACTCTGTTTAACTGGATGATATATGACATATTCTTTTTACCAGGGATTTTCCCTAGCAATAAACCACACAGAGCTTGGGGTCTCCCTGAAAACTGCACACACTCCCACCCGTAGGACAGCTTTCCTGCACCACATCAGAGTGTTGGCTCATCTGATCTTGTCTGTGGCAGTGGCCAGTGCTTGATACTTGAGAGGAAAAGAAATCTCTTCCAGTGCCCCTGGCTGGTTGTGCAGTGCTGCATGTGGGGCTGGGGAAGTCATGGAGGAGAGAGTTGCAATAGCCCAGGCTGGGCAGCGGGAGGGGTAAGGATCTCAGCAACGGGGAATTGAGGCAGCATCGTACATGGGAACGTTCAGTCCTGTTGTGATAAGGGGACGGGGGAGTAAGCGAGTTCTATGGAAACGGAAACTGAAGAAAAGCTGTGGTATGTGAACTGAGCTGAAGTCAGAGTGCACTCCCTGGACCCCTCCGCATCCTTATGGCAAGGAGTCAGCAGAACCCAGAAGGTCTCCGTGTCATGCAGTGAGGGCTATTAATAGCACTCGTACTTGCTGTGTTTTCCTGAGCAGAGGAGGTTGGCAGCCCTTGTCAGAAGAAAAACCCCATCTGGCAAACCGGAAAGGGCCTTTTACACACCCTGCCAATCTTGGCACCCCATTATCAAATCAGCTGGCTGCTAAGAGGGCATTGCCACAGGTGCGCACCTCAGCAACATCCATATGCCATGCTTTGGGCGGCGTGGGGAGGAATTCCAGTGGCCCCGTGTCTGCCCCTGCCCCCTGGTTGAAACAAATTCTTGCCCAGTCACGAAAGAGCAGGGAGGAGGCCACAGGAACCCACCCACTGGCCAAAGTCAAGAGCAATGTCATGGATGCTGCTGGTCTGAGCCTCTGGAGCGATGCCCTCCTGGCAGCCCAGAGTTGGTGGTGGGAGATGGAGAGTCAGAACTTGGCAGGGTGTGTAATATGGGGTGCCACCTTGGAATCTCATTCAGGTCTGGACACCTCAGTGCCAGGAAGATATCGAGTAAGTGAAGGGAGCTCAAAGAAGAACAGGAAACTCAAGTAGTGCTGCAGGGACAGCTAAAGGGTGAGCAAAATAGCAGTCTGCAGTCGGAGAAAGGTGTAAAGGGATCGTTCAGTCTGAGACACAGGGATGTAGCTAGGGTCATGGGGGGAGACACAGAACCCTAGGCTGAATCTTAGAAAGCACTTCCTGACAGAGAGATGTGCAAAGCCCTGGAAAATGTGCAGGAGGGACCCATCATGCCTGGGCTCCAGGAGATAGAGTGGCTGGTTTCCTAGGCCCTTTCCATCTCTTCCTATACCCTTCCTGAAAGCATCTTTGATGTCTTGTGTTAAGTGAATGACTTGACCTTGGGTGCACTGTCCTTGTCTGAAGCCAGCCTGAACAAAGAGCAGTTGTAGTTCAGTAACCTCGTTGGTGCACATCAGAGTCACTCTTTCAATAAGCTTGCATGTGACACGGGGGAGAGAGGGGTCAGTTGTTCTTGGGATTTTCCAGTGGTTTTCCAGGTTTTTGGAATAGGTATGACCTTTGCCCTGCACCAGATTTTGGGATGCAGTTACCCTGGAAACATCGGTTGAATGAAGCAGCCAGCTTTTGGGCCTAGGTGAAGTAGGAATTCTGTGGCTATTCTCCTTGAGCCTTTCTGGTTTTCATAAGTTTTATGGCATGGTCCAGTTCTTTGTCTGAAAAAGGAGCCATGAGGTTTGAACCCCACTCTAGGAGCCTGCCACTGCTCTGTAAGCTCAATTTTGACTGCATGGCTGATGACTTATCCAAGTTCTGTGCATGGCCACTAGCTGGGATGCATTTGTGGAGACCAGAAACTCCTTTTTGCAAAGGCTAGCCGGCTAGAAGGAGTAAAGTCAACATCTGTGACTCTCTTGCTATCAATTGCATCTGGTTTGATCCAGCAGTCGAATGAGTTTCTTGCTCTTAACAGCTTCCTGGTTGTCACCAGCTGGTTTGAATTCCTGGTAGAGCTTAATTGGCAAAAACATCCCACTGAGCTTTCAGAAAATTCCACCGGGCTTTGTGTAAGCCATTTGTTGTGATATCCGTAGGCCTTTGGTGATCAAAGGTGGCCGATGCAGAGACTTTGGGGAAAGCTACAAGCACCTTCAGCTGTATGGCCATGGGCAGCATTTGCCTAGAAGATGGAAAGGTGATGTTGGGTGAAGAACCCGTGTCCCATTTGCTGCTGTGAAAGCTTGGCATTTGCTTTGGTCACAGGGGAGTTGTAGGTCGGCAACTGATGACCACTCCATTGGACTCCCTCCATCAGCATTGTTGTCAGGGAATCCCCAGTTGTAATCCTGCTGTAGGTTAATGGTTTGCATCTCTGAAGTCTTTCCTTATTTTCCTCCTAGTGCCCAGGCAGTCTTGTGTGCTCCTCCAGCAGCTCGCCTGGCCTACAGTGCTGTCCTGCAGGGTCAACGCCAGGACTATGTGTAGTGGAGCCCTGACTCTACAGCTGCCTCTCTTTGCGTAAACTAAACCTGGGCAGGAAACTCACAAGGCTGGAGCCATGAAGACATGCTGCCTTGGGGGATAAAAGTCTCTTTCCAAGATTACTTTAATCATGATCTCTTCAGGCTATAGCAGGGGTGGCCAAACTCTGGCTTGTGAGCCGCAGGTGGTTCTTTTACGGTTAACGTTCAGCTCGCAGAGCCCTCTGTGCGCCCTCCCCATTACCCGCCTACCAGACTGGGGTGGGGAGCTCGGAGCTTCTGCCCTGTAGCAGGGTGGTGGGGCGAGAGGATTCTCCCCAGCCGGGACAGTGGTCTTGAGGTCATTAAATGTGGCCACCCCTGGGGTATAGGAGCCTGCGTGACTTCGCCAACCCATTTATTATGCTGGGGCCCCACCTGCGCTTTGTCAGAGTGATGTAGTTCCCATTAGGAAAGCTCATCATGACCCTGATTGCAGATCATTAGCAGATCAAAGCCACCACGTTGTTAGCACAGAGGGATTATAATGATAATGCAAAGCTGCTTATGACAAGAGCCAGCGCTCTGGAGTATGCAACATTATTTCTCTTTCCCCACCCTCGTGAATGCCAGATTGTCTCTTTCAGGCCTCTTTATCCAACATATCCCCGTGTGATGCTCCCGTGGCACAGTAACAGGTACTGAATGTTCCTTCCCATCTTACCATCAAAGAATATTTTTAAAACACTCCCAAACCACAGCAAGATCATAGAAATCTGTAAGGGTGAGACCAGTGATGGCTGTCAGGGTCTCTCATGCGGCTCTGTTAATGCCCCTCATTCCCAACACACTGTCCTCCTCCACTCCTGGGCCCAGCACACAGCTCTGCTCCATAGTCCTGGGCGACAATCCCCCCATGCTAGTCCAGTTTCAGTCCCTCCCCACATCCAGCTCTGCCAAGACATGTCAATTCTGGTCCTTAGTAGTGTGTCTACGTATTTTGGAGCGAGCCTCCGAGCCCCGACTGATGGGTTTGCGCTAGCAGGGCCCTCACTAGTAGTCTAAAACTAGCCTGGTAGCCAGCCAGATGAAATTGCAGCTTGGGTGCCAAAGCCTAGTGATGGGGGTGGGCTTCAGAGCCTGCACTCCAGCCCGAGCCCCAACTCCAAAACTCTAACTATATCGCTATTTTTAGAGTGCTAGCACAAGCCTGGCTAGCCTATGTCTGTGAACCTGGGCTCGGGGGCTCGCTCCCACAGGCTCCAAAATGCTGTGTAGACAAGTCCAAGCAGGCCCTAAAAAATCCCATGACATGATCTGGAAATTTCTTCCATTCTGCCAACCTGCTGTAAAGTTCCCTGCCGTTTCAATTGGACGTAAGATTCTTCTTCCCTCTTTGATCTAAGCTGTTGTGTAGTGTTGCTGTGCAGCTGTTAAGTAGCTGCCGTGTGTGTCCCACTGCAACGCTGAGTAAAATGAATCTTGTATGTACTGGCTGTTGCACTTTGGGATCCTTCCAGATAGAAGGAGCCATAGTAAAGTACCATACAAAACCTGTTAGCTTAGAGTTCAGGTTGCTCAAGTATATTTGCTCTCAGGAATGTTAACCTGAAAAAGGAAGGAAATCGTGTTAATACAAGTCATTCCTGCCCACCACTGTAGCAGTCTCCAGATATTAGCCGACCACCATCGTGACCCTGCGTGTGACCACACATCAGTAGGATAAATACTTCTGTAAGGCTGCTCAGAGCAGCTCTAAATGATGTGGTGGTTAAAGTTCTGCTGGCCAGCTTAGGCTATCCCAGCCACCGTTGTGAACTGGGGTGGGGCTGCAGCGATGCTCGAGCGAGGGCAAGAGAATATCAGAAAACTGGGTGTGCAGCCAAGGCTCTTTGTATTCATTTTTGATATAGCAGGACTGTTGCCCACAAGACACCCCTCCTAAAACTGCAAAGACCTCTATAATGCACAGTCGTGCCTCCCACCTTCCAGCACTATGCTACTGTAATGTAATTATGCTTATCCGAAAATTACCATCCTAGGATTTTCACATATCAAATGCCAGGCAGAGGGGAAAAGAAGAGTTAATCACATGCTCACTATCTCTCACTTACCAAAAGTGCAAACTCCTTCTATATACTTGGTGGTTTTCAGAAAGAGTACATTAATACTAATATTTAAGAGGAAAGGAGACATACAAGATTGTGGTAACTACCACAGCATTAAACTCATGAGCCACACAATGAAGATCTGGAAGAAAGTTTTTGCTAAGAGCTGAAAAGTAAAGGTCAGTGATCAGCATTTTAGATTTCTGACAGGCAAGTCACCAGTGGATGCTACGATTGCTTGTGGAAAAATACAGAAAAAAGAGGAAAACATTGCATACGATATTCATGGATTGTAAGAAGGCTTATGACCATGTATTTAGAGATGTTGTCTGGTGGTATATAAGAATGAAACAGATACCTGAAGACACTCTTGTACTTGTCTAGGGAATTTTTGAGGGTGCTATTATCACAGTTAGAAGGCCATGTGGAGAAACGGAACG